>OX104114.1:96033708-96505855 GCA_944474755.1 Limnoperna fortunei | reverse complement strand
ATTTAGGAAAGTTAGATACTTCTAGAAATTGACAATGAAAGTTGGTTGAGGACCAGAATATTTACAAAAATGTTGTGATTGTAATTTTCCTATTGTGAATTTTCCAATTGTGTGTGACAACATTCCAGCAGCACCTGCATTTAATGTATACATTGCCCAAATGATGAGGAATCAAGAGCCTGTATTTCCTATCCAGATGTCCTTGATAGAGGGTGTCTGACAGAAAAGATGCTTAACCAGAGATTCACTGGCAAGATTAAAGACATCACTTAGAAAATTTTACAGTCTGCACCATGTCTTAGTTGACTGTTGCAGAATATCTGTGTCACGAATGACCATTGGTTTGTTCCGTTTGTCATAACCACTACCCCCCCCCCCCCCCCCTGTAAGAATAGTTAACTGGATTTTAACTTGAGTAGTACACTACAGGAGGTGCGACACATGCACAGGAGCTTACCTTTTTGGAGCACCTGAAGGCGCCCTGGTTTTCAGTGAACTCAATATTTTGGTTTTTGTATTTCGTGTCTGTTTGTTTTGTGTGCACTCGTTTGTTTAAACATGTTTGTTCTTTTTTAATCACGCTCCGATGTATCTCCGATTCATTAAAGCGCACCTTCCTTGGCCTTCGATACAATTCTTTCAAATTACATGCTGCCGGGAGCCTCTTGAAATTTTCTTCTTATCATAAATCTAAAATTGGGTTAAATATATTCCAGTAACTGGTAGCAAAAATAACTGTTATGTCACTCTACACCATAATTTTTTGTTGTATTGAGATCACATATCATTGAAATCTACGTGGCTGTCAATCATCTGTAACTTGATCCAATATAATGTGACCTTTAGTGAGAAAATGCCACATAAGTCACTATGTTGTGTATTCCTGTCAGGTTTAATTACAAATTTCTGAAGGTGTCATGAATATGCATGAACTTCATGCGGCTTTGACTGTGTAATCTTTGTTCAAAGCTGTGTCCCCAAAACACAAAAATTCAGTAAAATATTTGTATTGTGATCTTTCTTCAAAAGTACTGGTAGAATCATCACCGTTAAACAATGCACAGTACCTAAAGGGTTGAAGACATAGTACAAAGATTGACTAAATAAATAAAGTGGAATATTTTAAAACTAGTATGCAAGAACCTTTCAACTCTCCTTAGTGATCAGGACTATTAATGAATCCATGTGGAAACAAAAACAAAAAAAAGAACAAATAACAAATAACCCAACATATACAAATTCAGATAAATGTTCCACTCAACATTTAGTTCAGTAAATATATTTAAGGGTTGTAATTTTTTCAATGGCTAGTTATATTATTGGGTATAAACCATTTTGGGTTGGTTTATGCCGTTATGTTCAGCGTGAACCCAACCAATGTGGTCTATATCCAATAATCTAACCAACAATTGAAAACAATTGTTATAATTTAAATCAATATCATGAAAAGAAAAAAACAAAGAACAGTATTTATCAAGTAGTCAAATGATACTTGCAATGCACAATCTTTAGTGTTGTCATCAATATATATAATTATAACATCCCTTGCTGAAATATCAAGTTAGGTTATATGAAATGGACAATGTTGTTCAGCAGTTAATTGTTTAAAGGTAATTAAATATTAACCTGTACCTAGATCACTAGCTACAATAATGTAGTTCCTTTTTTTTTCTTTTTTTTTGATGGACGGAGCTACAAAGAGGTCCTATTACTCGTAATGGAGCAAAAATGAATCGTATCGGTAAAATTTGTAATAAGGGGACATAATCATAATGCAAATGAATACAGCTGAAATCATCCGGAATTTAATTTTTTACCAAATCGATTCTGATATTATCGAAATTATGCACTTCCGGAATTTTTGTCAAACAATGCCATGATTACGAATAAAGTGATAAAACTAACGAATACAGTGTTGTGGAAATATCAGTAAAACTGCAAATACATAAAAAAGTATGTAGCAAACCATGGAAAGTGTAATTGCTTATAATATGCATAAAACCCCCTGGTGTGAATCACTCCCGGGCTGCTCCATTACGAGTAATGGAACCTCTTTGTAGCTCCGTCCATAAAAAAAAAAAAAAAAGGAGCTACATTATTGTAGCTACTAGATCACAAGTTACAAGTGTGTGTACTTAGCATGTCACAAGTCCCTTGAAATTGTGTCTGTGTACCTAGACTTGCCACAAGTCCCCTTGAATTGTGTGCGTATCTACACTTGCCATAAGTCCCATGAAATTGTGTCTACCAAAACTTGTTGCAAGTTCCCTTGTATTGTGTGTGTACCTAAACTTGCCACAAGTCCCCGGGAAAAGTGTGAACCTAGGCTTGCCACAAGTCCTTTTGAATTGTGTGTACCTAGACTTGCCACAAGTCCCCTTGAATTTTGTGTACCTGGACTTGCCTTAAGTCCTTTTGAATTGTGTGTACTTAAAATTGCCACAAGTTCCTTTGAATTGTGTGTACTTAGACTTGCTACAAGTCCCCTTGAGTTGTGTGTGTCACCTGACTTGTCAGAAGTCCCCTGGAATTGTGTCTGTACATAGACTTGTCAGAAGTCCCCTTGAAATTTGTGTACATGGACTTGCCACAATTCCCTTTGAATTGTGTGTACTTAAACTTGCCACAATTCCCTTTGAATTGCGTGTACCTAGACTTGCCACAAGTCCCTGTGAATTGGTTGTGCCTAGACTTGCCACAAGTCTCTTTGAATTGGTTGTACCTAGACTTGCCACAATTCCCTTTGAATTGTGTGTACCTAGACTTTCCACAAGGTTTCTTGAATTGTGTCTTTACCTAGACTTGCTACAAGTCCCCTTGAATTTTTTGTACCTTGACTTGCCACAAGTCCCTTTGAATTGTGTGTACCTAGACTTGCCACAAGTTCTCTTCACTACCTAGACTTGCCACAAGGTCCCTTGAATTTTGTGTGCTTTTAGAGAAATCTTTACTACCAACATTTACTATACCATCCATTTGGAAAATGTTGATATTAAAGATGCAGTTTTCTAAAAGCACACCAAACTCAAAGGGACTTTACGCAGGTATATCCAGTACTAAAATAATTTTTTTTTAAATTAAGTAGCACCATCAGCATACTCTGTACCACTTGGAATTCTTAGAATATGTGTAAATGAGAAATCTATTTCTTTAAAAGCTGCATGGGAAAGCTATTATCATAATTATAATATCTTTATTGTCATATAAACATATGTTTGTGACAAAAACACAGATACACAAAAACAAAAAAAACAAAAAAACAAATACATAATACTGATCAATGAGAAGAACAATATGAATGTTAATCCTCTTTTGCCCTCAGTTCAAATGACTGTTTTAAAAAAGAGCCAATTAGTTTCACATGTTCTATAGACACTGGATTCAAGAGACTATACATATTTATTGTTTCTATTTTCCAACCTAATTTATCAAATAATTCTGATCTTTTTTGTTTGTTTAGATTACAATGTAAGAGGAAATGTTCTTCATTTTCAATGACATGGCAAGTTTTACATAGACGTTCATCCCTAGGTGTTTTGAAGTATCGACCCTTCTCTATTTCTAGATTATGATCGCTTAAACGAAGTTTTGTAAAGCACCTTCTTATAGACAAGTCATGACTTGATAAGTAAAATTCTTGATCGAGACTAAGTTTAAGATTTTTGTATAAACATAGCTTATTTGTTTCATCATAACTATTTATCTTATTTACTATAGTATTTTTATATTTTTCTTCGACCAATCTCTTGATCAGAGGTTTAATAAGGTAAACTTCATTCATATTATTGCAATTTTCTATCTTATCATATAATTCAGTATCATAATATATACTTTTGATATATGTATACCATGAATATGTACCTATATTGTCAAGATATTTTGACAGCATAAAAGCTTCTTTTAAAATGGGATTTATGTTCTCGGTATGTAGTCTTGCTAAATATATTAGCGATTGTGATTATCAGTTATCACATTGCAACACTCCACAACTCATGAAAAGACAAAAAGAAATATATTTACAATTGATGAGAAAGAACACATAGATCATGCTTCAAGTTTTTTTTTTCAGTGGACATGTTATTGCTTTTACATCACATAAGAGAGATGAGAGGTTCGACAAAATCATTTTACAGTTTCTCTGATGTTAGGCTGGAAATGATAAATGCCAAGTTTTTTCTAACATTTGTAATTTTTTTTTGGTATTTTTTTGTCTCTCTGTGAACTGACACTAATGATCTGTTTTGAGGGTCAGTAAGGGTAATTTTTATGAAAGCAAAAAAAAGGTTCTTATAGAAAAATAATAATAAATGAAATAAGCATTTTTTTAGCTCACCTGACCCAAAGCTATTCTCATCACTTTGCGTCCATCGTCGGCGGCGTTGTGGTGGACCATAAACATGATAAACTTTTCACATTACAATCTTCTTCTTCAAAACCACTTGGCCAATTGGAACCAAACTTGACAGGAATGTTTATTGGGTGGTTCTTTACACAGTTTGAGTTTATGGTGTTAATCAAACATTAAACATGGCTGCCAGAGCCTTTAATATGATTTTAGTGTCAATCCAAAATCCAAGATGGCTGCCATTGCAGGACTTAGTTTAACATAGGACCCTATGGGAAAAACATACAACCAACTTCTTCTCAGAAACTGTTCCTGACAATGAGCCAAATTACGAAAGAAACGATGGTTGGATATTTATCTTGTTATTTTGAGTTTTTCAAGCCAATTGCAAATTGAACATGGCGTCCAGGGCCACTAATGGGTTCTGATTGGCTGAAATTTAAACAATCTTCTTTTTACAAACCGCATGCAGATTGATTTGAAATATGGCAACATTCATAGAAACAGCATCATCATGTAAACTCTTTAGCATTTTAATATCAAAATTTGTAAGGAAAATAATGTCTCTTAAAAATTTTTTTGTAAGTCAAGTGAGCGATAAAAACTTTTAAGAGCTTCTAGTTTACAATTTCTATGCAATATTCACATGCTTTCCTGTAGTACATGAGAATTGAGTCAACCATCATTTGGCTAAAGCAGTGAGAGATTAGTACATGAGAATTGCCATCATTTGGCTAAAGCAGTCAGAGGTGGGAATGTTTACCACAATATTTATACTTTGTCCTTAAAACAATGTTGAAGTGGTGCTTCATTATAATCAATCAATCAATCTAAAATAATCTATCAAAAAGTCACCTTTGGAAATGGACTGGTAAGTGGATATTGATGGTCTCAAACTTCACAGATAGCATTTTTAGAAGCTAGAGCATTCATGCTTGACATTGCTTTCTGAAATTATCAAACCAGGTAACAGAATATGACAGGAAATGTTTAATTGTAATAATTTAACCCTATTTTACCCATTTCTAAAAGTCTTTTTGTTGAAAAAAGTCTTCATTTTATGTGTATTATATAAGATTTTGATCCGACATAAAACTCACAGGTAAAAACTACCAGGTGTCGTAGAAACCTTTGTTTAATGTGTTATCCAGCGAGTATAGATGTAAACAAAATATTAAATTTTGGTTCATTCATGCGAGATTTTCCGCCCATCGGTATAATAGAAATAGACATGAGTTCCATCATCATATTTTATATCAAAGAGCAGTCGGTACAAAACGCGCCACTTTCTATGTTTTGTACTTTTCGGCAGTTTCTTTATTAAGAATTTTTTCCAGATCTGAGCAGATCTGTCGCTTAATGGATGGCGAATTTAATGTGTTTTTTTTTCTTATTTATTGTTGTAATTTTTCTGCCAAGAACATTATAAATAGATTTGTTTAATCTGTCATAAAGATGACTTTAAAATGATTTCAACCTTGTTTGAGGTGATTTAGGTTGTGAATAATGGCTGACGGCTTGAAAAATTTTGACAAAGTTAATGATGTATGAACAGCTCATGAAAAGACGTGACTTTATAAGTTCACATGTTAAGATAGAACCTTTTTTAGAGATTAAGTGATAAATGGACAGATACGGGTAAAGGTTTTTATCCTCAGGTTGTAAATGAGACATAGCTGGAGTAAGCATGTGTACCAAGAAAATGGAGACTACAAATGACATCTGTTGGAATCTCCGGTCCATGTCATTTTGATAGTGTTTTCAGATAGCTGATTTATTACTTATTTTATGCATTCTAGAGAGAATCTTGCACAGTGGTTATTTTAGTGTCATAGAATCCGTTCATCAGATGCAGATTTGAGGTCTAGTCTGGCAGAAAAAAATCAGATTCTAAATGGCAAACTTGTTATTCATTAATGCCTTTATACATGATGATATATGATGTATTCCTCAATGACTTCTAATCACCATCCATACCTGGTTTCCCCCCCCCCCCCCACTCTTCATAACAGCTGGTCTTCATGTTAATGCTATTTTGCAGTATTTTCTTTTGATCTTTATGTGCGGTATTATTCCAGCTCACTCCACTAGCATGAAATGGTCCCATTTCACCTCGCTGTAAAAGACGTTGTTAAGTAAAAACTGTGACGTCACATTGTTACAAAATAGCAATAGATTACTTACCTTTTTTTGAACTTGATGCATTTCTCGTCTTCTCATCTCAGGGCT
The DNA here is from genome assembly GCA_944474755.1 of Limnoperna fortunei. NCBI lineage: Eukaryota > Metazoa > Mollusca > Bivalvia > Mytilida > Modiolidae > Limnoperna > Limnoperna fortunei. The sequence continues at coordinate 96,499,281 of OX104114.1, read as the reverse complement.
GCCGCCCTTCATTGAGATACGGAGGAGAAAATACATCTCGTTTCAAAAAACATAAATAATCTATAAATATAGCTGAAGAATTGCTGAAAGTGGCATTAATCACCATTCAAACAAACAATCACTATCCACCATGATTGGTAGGGTATCTATTTCCCTGCTGGAGGCTGTTACCGAGACTAAGTAGGGTATCTATTTCCCTGCTGGAGGCTGTTACCAAGTCTAAGTAGGGTATCCTTAACAATTTCCCTGCTGGAGGCTGTTACCGAGTCTAAGTAGGGTATCTATTTCCCTGCTGGAGGCTGTTACCAAGTCTAAGTAGGGTATCCTTAACAATTTCCCTGCTGGAGGCTGTTATCGAGTCTAAGTAGGGTATCTATTTCCCTGCTGGAGGCTGTTACCGAGTCTAAGTAGGGTATCTATTTCCCTGCTGGAGGCTGTTACCAAGTCTAAGTAGGGTATCCTTAACAATTTCCCTGCTGGAGGCTGTTACCGAGTCTAAGTAGGGTATCTATTTCCCTGCTGGAGGCTGTTACCAAGTCTAAGTAGGGTATCCTTAACAATTTCCCTGCTGGAGCTGTTACCGAGTCTAAGTAGGGTATCTATTTCCCTGCTGGAGGCTGTTACCAAGTCTAAGTATGGTATCCTGAACAATTTCCCTGCTGGAGGCTGTTATCGAGTCTAAGTAGGGTATCCTTGACAACAATTTCCCTGCTGGAGGCTGTTACCGAGTCTTAAGTAGGGTATCTATTTCCCTGCTGGAGGCTGTTACCGAGTCTAAGTAGGGTATCCTTGACAACAATTTCCCTGCTGGAGGCTGTTACCGAGTCTAAGTAGGGTATCAATCCCCTGCTGGAGGCTGTTACCAAGTCTAAGTAGGGTATCAATCCCCTGCTGGAGGCTGTTACCAAGTCTAAGTAGGGTATCAATTTCCCTGCTGGAGGCTGTTACCAAGTCTAAGTAGGGTATCCTTAACAATTTCCCTGCTGGAGGCTGTTATCGAGTCTAAGTAGGGTATCCTTGACAACAATTTCCCTGCTGGAGGCTGTTACCGAGTCTTAAGTAGGGTATCTATTTCCCTGCTGGAGGCTGTTACCAAGTCTAAGTAGGGTATCCTTAACAATTTCCCTGCTGGAGGCTGTTATCGAGTCTAAGTAGGGTATCTATTTCCCTGCTGGAGGCTGTTACCGAGTCTAAGTAGGGTATCTATTTCCCTGCTGGAGGCTGTTACCAAGTCTAAGTAGGGTATCCTTAACAATTTCCCTGCTGGAGGCTGTTACCGAGTCTAAGTAGGGTATCTATTTCCCTGCTGGAGGCTGTTACCAAGTCTAAGTAGGGTATCCTTAACAATTTCCCTGCTGGAGGCTGTTATCGAGTCTAAGTAGGGTATCTATTTCCCTGCTGGAGGCTGTTACCAAGTCTAAGTATGGTATCCTGAACAATTTCCCTGCTGGAGGCTGTTATCGAGTCTAAGTAGGGTATCCTTAACAATTTCCCTGCTGGAGGCTGTTATCGAGTCTAAGTAGGGTATCTATTTCCCTGCTGGAGGCTGTTACCGAGTCTAAGTAGGGTATCTATTTCCCTGCTGGAGGCTGTTACCAAGTCTAAGTAGGGTATCCTTAACAATTTCCCTGCTGGAGGCTGTTACCGAGTCTAAGTAGGGTATCTATTTCCCTGCTGGAGGCTGTTACCAAGTCTAAGTAGGGTATCCTTAACAATTTCCCTGCTGGAGGCTGTTATCGAGTCTAAGTAGGGTATCTATTTCCCTGCTGGAGGCTGTTACCAAGTCTAAGTATGGTATCCTGAACAATTTCCCTGCTGGAGGCTGTTATCGAGTCTAAGTAGGGTATCCTTGACAACAATTTCCCTGCTGGAGGCTGTTACCGAGTCTTAAGTAGGGTATCTATTTCCCTGCTGGAGGCTGTTACCGAGTCTAAGTAGGGTATCCTTGACAACAATTTCCCTGCTGGAGGCTGTTACCGAGTCTAAGTAGGGTATCAATCCCCTGCTGGAGGCTGTTACCAAGTCTAAGTAGGGTATCAATTTCCCTGCTGGAGGCTGTTACCAAGTCTAAGTAGGGTATACTTAGCAATTTCCCTGCTGGAGGCTGTTATCGAGTCTAAGTAGGGTATCTATTTCCCTGCTGGAGGCTGCTACCAAGTCTAAGTAGGGTATCCTTAACAATTTCCCTGCTGGAGGCTGTTACCGAGTCTAAGTAGGGTATCCTTGACAACAATTTCCCTGCTGGAGGCTGTTACCAAGTCTAAGTAGGGTATCTATTTCCCTGCTGGAGGCTGTTATCGAGTCTAAGTAGGGTATCCTTGACAACAATTTCCCTGCTGGAGGCTGTTACCGAGTCTAAGTAGTGTATCAATCCCCTGCTGGAGGCTGTTACCGAGTCTTAAGTAGGGTATCTATTTCCCTGCTGGAGGCTGTTACCGAGTCTAAGTAGGGTATCCTTGACAACAATTTCCCTGCTGGAGGCTGTTACCGAGTCTAAGTAGGGTATCAATCCCCTGCTGGAGGCTGTTACCAAGTCTAAGTAGGGTATCAATTTCCCTGCTGGAGGCTGTTACCAAGTCTAAGTAGGGTATCCTTAACAATTTCCCTGCTGGAGGCTGTTATCGAGTCTAAGTAGGGTATCCTTGACAACAATTTCCCTGCTGGAGGCTGTTACCGAGTCTTAAGTAGGGTATCTATTTCCCTGCTGGAGGCTGTTACCGAGTCTAAGTAGGGTATCCTTGACAACAATTTCCCTGCTGGAGGCTGTTACCAATCTAAGTAGGGTATCTAATTCCCTGTTGGAGGCTGTTACCGAGTATAAGTAGGGTATCCTTGACAACAATTTCCCTGCTGGAGGCTGTTACCGAGTCTAAGTAGGATATGTAATTCCCTGCTTGAGGCAGTTACCGAGTCTATGTAGGGTATCCTTGACAACAGTTTCCCTGCTGGAGGCTAAAGGGGTTTTACTGGTTACCAAGTCTAAGTAGGGTATCCTTGACAACAATTTCCCTGCTGGAGGCTGTTACCGAGTCTAAGTAGGGTATCCTTGACAACAATTTCCCTGCTGGAGGCTGTTACCAATCTAAGTAGGGTATCTAATTCCCTGTTGGAGGCTGTTACCGAGTATAAGTAGGGTATCCTTGACAACAATTTCCCTGCTGGAGGCTGTTACCGAGTCTAAGTAGGATATGTAATTCCCTGCTTGAGGCAGTTACCGAGTCTATGTAGGGTATCCTTGACAACAGTTTCCCTGCTGGAGGCTAAAGGGGTTTTACTGGTTACCAAGTCTAAGTAGGGTATCCTTGACAACAATTTCCCTGCTGGAGGCTGTTACCGAGTCTAAGTAGGGTATCCTTGACAACAATTTCCCTGCTGGAGGCTGTTACCGAGTCTGACTAAGTAGGGTATCCTTGACAACAATTTCCCTGCTGGAGGCTGTTACCGAGTCTGACTTAGTAGGGTATCCTTGACAACAATTTCCCTGCTGGAGGCTGTTACCGAGTCTAAGTAGGGTATCCTTGACAACAATTTCCCTGCTGGAGGCTGAAGGGGTTTTACTTATAACATGGGCTTTCTTCCCTTACAAAAACAGAATCTTGGTCCTTGGATTAAAAAGTGTTGTATTAGAAACACAATAACTGTTGACCAGATATGTAACATGCAGAGAGCAGGGTACCAGTTAAACCATAGAAGATCTATAATATTACTTTTTAGATTATCATCTTCCATTTAAGAGCTCGTTGACTTTTTAAATAAAATCTTCCATTAAGACCTTAGCTTTTATTTCTAACATTTTGTAATTCTTTCAGTCCCTTTAAATGAATTGTGTAATTGAACACCGAGGTGCATTCATAGCGTGTATTAGAACCTCCCGTTAAGCTTTCCGTGCTGGAGGGCAGCAAGTGGTATTGTTTGAAGACATTTTAATACACCAATACAGACAAAATTATATGGCGGCAGCATCTAACATATTATTAAGTGACGTTACTACCCAAAACAGAGGTAAAAGGTCAGCGTGAAAAAAGGAGTGTCTATTCCTGACGACTGAACCGTGAATGAGATTTGGAACAAGTAAATTGACCTATTAAGTTCTTTAGTGGGTAGGGTCAAATATTCTCAATGGAAAAAGCAATTATCACTGTGAGTCTCGTCCACGTCATTACATTTTATTCCAAATAAGGTTTTTGTATCATCATGGGTCTTGCCTGCTCATGTCGATAAATTACCGTAATAAGACGTTTTAAAGGTCACAAATTAAAAAACATATTGTGAAAACGTATAATTATGTTCACATAAATTATTTTAATGTTAAGAAACCATTAAGAAACACAAGAATTTATTTCACTGTGATCTTGGACGAAACTTGCATGCTGAGCATTTACAAAACAGATAAATTCCTTTAAAGTGAGAATGAAATTTTTGGTGTAATTGAGATGTTTGTTTCTTTTCAATGGTGTCTGGGTCCTATACTTCAACAGTAAAAGGTAAACTTGGTCTACTTTTTCTACACTGAGTCATATGTGACTTCCCTTTTACACAAAGAATTTAAGAGTTCAATCAGTAGTTTGTTATATACATCTTTTCAGCATGCTGAAGATCCTGACCTATGGCTTGCCATGTACACACCCTAACAGAATAGTTTATATACATATCTGTTATCTGTTGTCCCTCCACATTACACTTCAGCTGCCCTCAGTCATTGGTCTGTTTGTTTAACACTTCAGGAAATTCAATTGTATTTTTTTTATGGGTAAAAGATTTCTATTTATATTTATGCTTATGTAAGTCAGTATTAGACAAGGTGTTCTGACTGCAACCTTCATTGACAAAGATGATCAGTTATCCTGCCAATTGTTGGTAGTTCTCACTCCGGACAATCCTTTCCCCAACTAGAACCTAATAGCTGGAAAATGGTGGAAAGTGGCATCAGAACCCTAAACTTTTAAAACCTATATTCTAATATGACGTCATGCTTTTGATATGTAAACAAAGCTGTGTTAAAAATTCCAATAAATTTAGTTCGCACATGCATCAGTTAATTGTGGTTGCAGTCGGCTAAATTTTGTTAAAAACACATAATTATTGTAACTTTTAATAAAATTGTTATTTTAAGACTGAGTTCTGAGATTTGCACGATTCAACATACTAGTACTGCCATTAAATTATATTTATCACCACTCTAAATTATGCCGCGCGGGGAAACAGCAATTCACTATCGCATATGACGCTTCACTGTACAGACTATCGTACTTGTCATAATCAGAATCAAAATAATTCATGGATACCATACTTTATTGTCGTTTTGACATGGGTGCTCATTATATTCATGATATTTTACCCCTCTCTATCGCTCAGGGCAAAATATTCACGAATATAATGCCCACCCATGTTCAAATGACAATAAAGTATGGTATCCATTAATTATTTCTTAAACAAATGTTGATGACATCATAATCTATTTTAACACTGTCAAATTTAGAACAGCACATATTGCTGGAAAATTAGATCTATCTCAATGAACACTCATGGTTTAATGATGTATTCAAACAAACAAACAATCATAGTTTGAATGAAGTATGTGAGCAAAAAAATAATTATATGACAATGTGACAACATTTACAAGTGTGGCACAGGCCTCTCTTGTCTCTGCAAAGACATAGAAAAATATTAAAATATTCCATAATAATTTCTGTACTGGCTGTGTAAGAAAATATAAAATTGTAGTTCATTGCAAACAGTTTAATGCTTTGAAATGGAAGAAAAGCAGAGGAATTGAAAAGTATGACAAAAACGTCATCATAATTATTGTTTCTGTCTTTGTCCACCACCCAGATATGAAATGTTTGATTCTTATATCCAAAGATCTTTTTATGTTACGTTAGAACAGAATAAAGTTTCCTAAATATCGTGTACGGGTAAATCCCCAAAGTTTTGAAAATATACTTATTCATGTCTACCGTTTGTGGTGGTCTTTTTGTTTAGGTCATAATCATAATCTTGATCACTTACATGTTTGAATCTAACCTTGCAAATGAACATGATGATCCACACCAGATACTTCTGCTTCTGTCTTCAATAATTGGTAATGTAACATAGCTTAAAAATTGCCATAAAAAATGGCATAACACCTTGCACAGAGATTCTTTAGGCCAAATTTTACTGCCGTTATAATCCAAAGTTAGTTTTGTGATTTGTCGGATTAACGGCAGAATTCAATCCTATTGCTCGTAATGTAGCAATAAAACATTCTAATTTCAGTCTATTTATACAAATTAAAACATAATATTCATGTTCTTGAAGCAACTAACAAGAAACGATTTTTATGGAAATAAATTTCTTTTTCATCTTTGAATATGCACATGGAAAATGCTATGTTGATCATTTTTCCGTATATGGATAATGTGACCTAACTTTATTATAAACATGGTAATTTGCATACTATAACAACCATTCCGTAGGAAGAATCCAGTAATTTACGTATGTGTTACCCAAGATGCAACCCGCCATTCAGTTTCGGGTGTCTCAATTTTTTTCATGTAGTTAACATATTCAAAAAGAGACATGAATGTCAATACACAACGCACAGCGGGTTATTAACAACAGCCATAAGTATCATCAGGTATCAATAACGATCGATTTTAAACAATAAAACCAATAAATACAATGGTGACACTGTCGAAAGATATCAATATCTACCACGTCTGCTTGTATATGCAACTTCTTTTGGACATCAAAGTGCTGAGTGATTCACTCCCACTCTGCTTCATTACGAATTTATAGGACTAAATTCGTACCCTTGCCAAAAAAAGAAAAAAAAAGCCAGGTTTGTTCTAAGAGATGCTTCTATGTGCCATAAAATTTGATGAAGTTAAAAGTTGAATAAAATCATGCTAACACAAAGAAGAAAGACCGAAAAAAAAATGTATATACTCAGGGGAGATAACTTTGTGTAAAGTAAATTATTTCTTTTGGTATATTTGAATTATCTATGGAGAAAATTAATGAAAATAATGTTAACTAATACAAAGATTATATCAAGTTTTTCTAATGATACATTTATTACTTTTATCAAGAATTACTGTGTTACTTAACTTAAATACATCAATTAGCATAAACAAAAATGATATTTAATACAGTTTTAATTTAAATTTTATTTTTTATTTTTACATTTTAAATTTCTATAATTTTCTTAATATATTAATTATTTTGCAAACAAATAAATAAAATAAACTGTAGCAGATTCCAATGAAAACTCCAGCAATTTTTTCTAAATTGTCTGTAAATAGTTACAAAAATGTAAATTAATTGAATACCTCTGTCAAACATATTCTTTTATATCCTACCCAGTTAGTGTAAGAATATCATGAACCATGTCATTAGCACTGATTTGTTCCTGCCAAAAACTTTTAAACCACTAATTATGACATTCAGGAAATAAATGTATATTTCATCATGGCACCCATTGTTTAATTCTGAAAGCTTATACAATAAAATGCATTAGAAAAAACAACTTTTTGAACCTCCATTGACAAAAGCCTAATTTGATAGACAAGTTCTCAATCATTTATAAACAAAACTTATACTTGTCAGTATTCATTAACTTAATTCCCACAAGTCAGAATGGAGATAAAAAGACAAGATTACTTTTGTTCGTTAGTATCAAGTTGAGCTGTTTTGAATGGAGTCATGTTTAAAAAATAGATCTAATTTTGTTCAGGATCGCCCCTTGTAACACTGTAGATGTTCTATACGTTGACAAGTATTAAACACATGAATACCTTGTACACTTGGGTGGTCTTCGTAAGCTATGGTAAAATACAGGGAGGCCTAGATGGTTTAACGTCATTGGACAATTCCATGTTGTATCAAAGGGCATAAAGGTTGAACTGTTTATTTTTGTTATCTTGTCTTCATGATTAATTTAATAATATTTTGTTGAAATAATAGATAATTTTAGGAAAAGTAATTGTTTTATGGGTTTTTTATCTAATTTTGATGAGGAAAAGGATTAAACTCCTGCTCATATGTTGATCTTGATCACCCCTACATTTTGAATCCTTCTATCCCACCATAGTAGTTTCTAAACTTGTGAATCATAAAGAGACTGTCAATTTTCATCTTTTAAAATAAAAAGATGGTTGAAAAATATGTCAAAATCAACAGTTTTAATGTTTAATTTGGAATTAAATGTGCAAATTCTCCAACATGGATCTATGAATTATTAAAAAATTTGACAATTTCTAAAAGAAAAATTACCAGTTTGATCACTAGTTGCATTTGTACATAAGGCTTATAATATCTACCATGATGGATTAAATAGTTTCGAGAAAATATTTCAATTTCACATGTTTCTGCAAAAAATAAGAATCGGAAGTGATTTTATTTTTACAAGAATGTTTTTTTGTGATTTGTTGAAAAAAATGTGAATTTTGAAGCTTAATGTCTGATTGTCATATATATTACATATTTTTAATGGAATAGCAGAAAAACAAATAGGAATATGTGAATTACAAATTTTTGGAATGGATAAATAAATGTATATCACCAAAGAAGATGAAGAATTTGATGTAGATCAGATTACTTATACTGGTAAGATATTATACAAAATAATGATGAGATAGTGTAAATTCAGTTTATTTCTTGGATTCCAGTCACTGAAAGTTTGAGCAAAAGTCCTTGTTTGTTTTGTAGTATGAAAGCCACATTGAAATTGTATTTTGTTAAATACTGAAATTTGTTTTCTGTTTATCACGAACACTGGTATCCTATTTGTATTGTTTTAATTCTTTAATTTTAGATTTTTAGTAATGTCTAAATTATTGAAGGGATACAAAAAACTAAAAGTTATGAAAGATATTTTATATTCTTTATTTTGTACAAAGTTTAATAAAAAAATTACCCCAACATGCTGAGGTAATTATGCTTTTTCACTATTGCATAAAAAAAATCTAATTCTTATTTGCTGATTTTCAATTCGATATAAATAAATACATGTACATATAAGTACAGTTCAACTTAATGTTGCCAATTTTGTGCAATAGTCTGCCACATTAAAAAATAAATATTCCAAGTGAAGAAATATTCCCAAATACTGTGATTCAATGGAAATCGAACATTTTGACTGTTTGAAGTTGAAATAAATACATTTAAAAAAGAAATGGTTGATGGGATCCAGGTGGTACAAAATGGTCCACATACAGATGTGTTGTGATATAAAAGAGTTTTTTGAAGTCACCAACCATCAAATTTTTGAAAGCTATACTAGTAATATTAAATAAAATTTCATAAATTTAATTTCTAAGAAGCATTAATCTGGAAAAAAATTCCAAGAAGCATAAATCCTGAAAAAAAGAAAGAAAATATTTTAAAATACTTTATATAAAAAAAGATGTGAATTAAATTAAAGAACTTTGAACAAAATATCCATGGGTGGTAAGCACACTTTTTGAAGTTTCCGACCAGCTAATTAGTGGGATCCTCTGATATTGTTGGACTATTAGTGATCAATACTGTCTTTGATTTCCAGGTTTTGTGTTTACTGATATGATAACAGTTATCTACTAATCTTAACCACTAATTAGCTTTAATTTGGTATTTAAGACATCATAAGACCTGGTCTGTTGTCTTTGATGAGGGTCATAAATTATCAGAACTCCAGTAGTTTGAGGCATGTAAACACAGATCAGTTTCTCTACATTTGTTTATTTGTTTGTTTTTGGCATTCTTTACTTCTGAATCATTATGGTAATTGATACCTTCAGTTTGTTTGTTTAAATGGGGTTTTGCTTTGGGCACTTTTAGAATTTTTTTCAACTGTGTAAATGGGTCAAATTTTGGCTTGTGGAAGTTGCCACAGAGGCACTGACAATTGTAGAAAAATTCTTGTCTGTTAAAATTGGAGTCTGGCTCACATTGCCCAAATGTTGACTGGCTCACATTGCCCAAATGTTGACTGGCTCACATTGCCCAAATGTTGACTGGCTCACATTGCCCAAATAGTGGCTCACATTGCCCAAATGTTGACTGGCTCACATTGCCCAAATGTTGACTGGCTCACATTGCCCAAATGTTGACTGGCTCACATTTCCCAAATGTTGACTGGCTCACATTGCCCAAATGTTGACAAGTTGGTAATTGGTTGGTAGATATGACTTATTACCTATAACAACAGTTGGCCACCAAGTCCTTTGATACAGTTGTGAAAATAGATTTGTTGCCACAGAACTTGTACACCACAGAAGAAACATATCCTAGACTGGTAATTTTTTCATGTAAATCTTATGTGTTATTTATGAAAGATTTGCAGTGGTTGCAATGTGGTCCATAAATTATTAGGCCTGGAGTTCTGAAAACAAACCTAGGTCAGGCTTTGACCTTTTAGGCTTAAGTCTGAGTTGTTTCTTAGCTACTATAAAGCAACATTAATATTGATTGGTTAAAAGATAGATTTGAAATCAAACCCTGTGAATGTTTTTTTCAAGAAATCGTGGCCAGAGCTGCTTTGTGGGCAGTGAAACACATTTTGCCTATTTGTTTACACTTCGTCCACTAAGATCATCTTTGAACTGATATACAACCTTATAACAAGTATTTATCATATCCACCATATGTTTAATGAACCAGTGCTAAATGTAGGATTACAAAACTGACCATGTGACTCCCAAATTAAGCTGGTATCTGATTTAAAAAGGAGCACTTGAATTTTCAACCTTAGGTCAAGAATGCCACAAATTAAATGATTCCATGAGTATTCTGTCTTCTTCAGCCAATAGAACTGGTCAACTTTAATGAAATCGTTTTAATTAAAATTTGTTTAGTACAAGCTTGTATTTCTTTAAAATACCGAAATTTGGCAATAGATGAATGAAATTATTTTAATTTTGTAAAAGAAAATGTAAATAATGACAGCTATTGAGATGCCACCCATCGTATGCTGCAGGGTTTTAAAAATATTTGCGTTATTAGGGATTGGAGCTCATCATTGACAAAATGTTTTTTTTAATTAAATGTACATCAAAAGTGCCACCGGCTGTAGTAGACCAGCTAATAATGTGTTAAAGTTTAAAAAAAATAACACATCTACTTTCAGCTTTTAATTTTCATTTAAATATCATTGATTTAATATATGAAAAAGAACTTTTTTGTTGTATAATTAGTGGTCTCTTCATAGCCATGTGACTGTTTGTCAATACTTCTTGGTATTTGTGCTTGCTCAATTTTATTTATCCAATTTTCCATTCATTCTAATAATACCAAACTTTCCAAAGGAGAAATTTTAGCTATCTGTTTTGAAATGTACATTAAAAACTTTTTTTAAAGGTTTTTATTTGCAGAAGATTTTATTGTCTCTGGCTGTATATAGAAATTGTATACCATTGAACTGTAACATAAAAAGTTCTTCAATACACAGATTTTATATTCTCAGTATTCTAAAAAGAAAAAAAGCAATGAAAAAATAGCAGTAAAATAATATTTCTGTCATTAATTTGTTTTAAACTTTATCAACCTGTTAAAACTTAGATTTTATTACTATGGACAAAAACCACATCCTTCCAAACACTAGCCAGTTTGTGTATTCACTCAGCAGGTATGGAAACACAACTCGCCACACCTTTACAATATAGACCACACACTTAATCTACTACCTTGGTGTCCATGTTCACTTTATAATTGGTTGTATTATATTTATGGGACCATTTGTCATGTGTGGGGGGAGGGGGAGATTATAATTATTGCTTTTTAATCCCTCCTTTTTTCTATATGCTGTTTGAAATTTTTTGAAACAATGATAAACAATTTCTAACCAAAATTGGATTTCCTCAATGAAGAAAAGATTAGTTCCAAGGTATAGGTTCTCCATTCATATCAGACTGATTGATTGATTGATTGATGTTAAACGGTCAACCAGCAATATGTCAGCTATATATTATCGATAGGGAAATAGGTTCTTTAGGCCAGACATAAATAGGTTGGTATATCAAAAAGAACAATGAGACCAACTAGATAACTCCTTGGCATGTTAATTTAATGTTTACTGAATACTGAAATAAATAATATTTAACTATAAGTTTGTTTAAACAGTGTTTAACGCCACTTTCAGCAATTTTTCAGCTATATCATGGCATACAGTTTTTATTTGGGAGTAAGCAAAAGTACCCATAGAAAACCCTCAACCTTCGGTAGGAAAACTGGCAATCCTTGTCAGTTGAGATTGGAGTTGAGCCCACCCTGCCTGAAGTGAGACTCGAACGGGCAATCTCAGTGTTGACAGACCACTTGATCAATAGTAGACAAACTACCATAACCACTTGGCCACCGAAGCCCTACTATAAGAATTTAAGTTCAAGTTTAATTGTTGTCTTATAGAAAATCTTTAATTAAAAATTGGAGGGATAAACAATAAACAAATAGAAAAATAAGAACTGCCTTGTCTGGTGTGCCTGAAAAGTAAAGGGGGCAATAAAAGCAGTAACTCTTGATTTCCAGATTTATGTCAGATTAAGTTCGGTGGAAAACAATGATATGAAAATAGTTAACTCCAAATTATTGTAACATGGAATCCTATTGGCTATTTATCGGTATCTCTTTGCTGTATAGATAAAACAAATTTGATTGTGATAACATAAGTAAGATGAAAAATTTAGTAGATTTGAAAACTTTAGGAAATAGTTACATGTATGCCATTATTTTTACCACTCTCCAAAGATATTGTACAATATGGAAGTAGGCCTTGGTGACCCATCTATTACCTACATCAGTGTCAGCACTATGGTTGCATGTTATATTGACTGACATGGCCTGACAAGGAGAGAGAGGAAGGACTGTTACTGGCCTGACAAGGAGAGAGGGAGAAGGACTGTTACTGGCCTGACAAGGAGAGAGGGAGAAGGACTGTTACTGGCCTGATAAGGAGAGAGGGAGAAGGACTGTTACTGGCCTGACAAGGAGAGAGGAAGAAGGACTGTTAATGGCCTGACAAGGAGAGAGGGAGAAGGACTGTTAATGGTGTGACGAGGAGAGAGAGGGAGAAGGACTGTTAATGGCCTGATATGGAGAGAGGGAGAAGGACTGTTACTGGCCTGACAAGGAGAGAGGGAGAAGGACTGTTGCTGGCCTGACAAGGAGAGAGGGAGAAGGACTGTTAATGGCCTGACAAGGAGAGAGGGAGAAGGACTGTTAATGGTGTGATGAGGAGAGAGGGAGAAGGACTGTTAATGGCCTGATATGGAGAGAGGGAGAAGGACTGTTAATGGCCTGACAAGGAGAGAGGGAGAAGGACTGTTAATGGTGTGACGAGGAGAGAGGGAGAAGGACTGTTAATGGCCTGACAAGGAGAGGGGGAGAAGGACTGTTAATGGCCTGACAAGGAGAGAGGGAGAAGGACTGTTAATGGTGTGACGAGGAGAGAGGGAGAAGGACTGTTGATGGCCTGATATGGAGAGAGGGAGGACTGTTACTGGCCTGACAAGGAGAGAGGGAGAAGGACTGTTAATGGTGTGACGAGGAGAGAGGGAGAAGGACTGTTAATGGCCTGATATGGAGAGAGGGAGAAGGACTGTTACTGGCCTGACAAGGAGAGAGGGAGAAGGACTGTTACTGGCTTGACAAGGAGAGAGGGAGAAGGACTGTTACTGGCCTGACAAGGAGAGAGGGAGAAGGACTGTTACTGGTGTGACGAGGAGAGAGGGAGAAGGACTGTTGATGGCCTGATAAGGAGAGAGGGAGAAGGACTGTTAATGGCCTGATATGGAGAGAGGGAGAAGGACTGTTTATGGCCTGATATGGAGAGAGGGAGAAGGACTGTTACTGGCATGACAAGGAGAGAGGGAGAAGGACTGTTACTGGCCTGACAAGGAGAGAGAGGGAGAAGGACTGTTAATGGCCTGACAAGGAGAGAGTGAGAAGGACTGTTACTGGCCTGACAAGGAGAGAGGGAGAAGGACTGTTACTGGCCTGACAAGGAGAGAGGGAGAAGGACTGTTACTGGCTTGACAAGGAGAGAGTGGGGAAGACTGTAACTTGTCTCACGAGTAGAGAGAAAGGACTATTTCTGGCCTGATGAGGAGAGAGTGGGGAGGACTTATAATAGCCTCTCGAGTAGAGGGGTGGACTGTTACTGGCCTTATAATAGAGGAGAAGGACTGTTATTGGCCTGATGAGGAGAGAGGGGGAGGACTAACTGTCCTGATGAGGAGAGAGGGGGAGGACTGTAACTGTCCTGATGAGGAGAGAGGGGAGGACTGTAACTGTCCTGATGAGGAGAGAGGGGGAAGACTGTTGTGGAGACATGATGGGGATGCAAGATATGGTTTTTCTTCAAATAATTTTTGTCTTGCCTGCGACGAAAGTCGCTGGAGGCGAGACATATGTATGGGAATCCGGCGGCCGGGTAAATACTTGACATCTTGCTTCATATATTTGTAAGCCCAAGCCCTAGGTCCATCAAATTTGGTCCAGAGGTAGCTTATGATGAGTACTTGCCAGTCAGTCACCTGTCACCTGACCTTGACCTCAATTTCACGGTCCAGGGACTACGTTAATGTTTTTGGGTTACGACAGTTCCTCTGTAACTACGCATGGTAGGATGACAATATTTGGTGTATAGGTTGCTGATGACTAGTACATGACTGTCTGGTAGGTGTCACCTGACCTTGACCTCAATTTCACGGTCCAGTGACTACGTTCAAGTTTTTGGGTTACGACAGTTCCTCTGTAACTACGCATGGTAGGATGACAATATTTGGTGTATAGGTTGCTGATGACCAGTACATGACTGTCTGGTAGGTGTCACCTGACCTTGACCTCAATTTCACGGTCCAGCGACTACGTTAAAGTTTTTGGGTTACAACAGTTCCTCTGTAACTACGCATGGTAGGATGACAATATTTGGTGTATAGGTTGCTGATGACCAGTACATGACTGTCTGGTAGGTGTCACCTGACCTTGACCTCAATTTCACGGTCCAGCGACTACGTTAAAGTATTTGGGTTACGACAGTTCCTCTGTAACTACGCATGGTAGGATGACAATATTTGGTGTATAGGTTGCTGATGACCAGTACATGACTGTCTGGTAGGTGTCACCTGACCTTGACCTCAATTTCACGGTCCAGCGACTACGTTAAAGTTTTTGGGTTACGACAGTTCCTCTGTAACCACGCATGGTAGGATGACAATATTTGGTATATAGGTTGCTGATGACTAGTACATGACTGTCTGGTAGGTGTCACCTGACCTTGACCTCAATTTCACTGTCCAGTGACTACGTTAAAGTTTTTGGGTTACGGCAGTTACTCTGTTACCACGCATGGTAGGATGACAATCTTTGGTATATAGGTTGCTGATGACTAGTACATGACTGTCTGGTAGGTTCCACCTGACCTTGACCTTAATTTCACGGTCCAGCGACTACGTTAAAGTTTTTGGGTTACGACAGTTCCTCTATAACCACACATGGTAGGATGACAATATTTGGTATATAGGTTGCTAATGACTAGTACATGACTGTCTGGTAGGTGCCACTTGACCTTGACCTCAATTTCACGGTCCAGCGACTACATTAAAGTTTTTGGGTTACAGCTGTTCCCCTGTAACTATGCATGGTATGGTGACAATATTTGGTATACAGGCTGCTGCTGATAACTAATGCTATTTACGTAATGCTTATGACGAAATTTATTTTTGGTTACTGATGCGGAATGCAGGCGAGACATTTTTCTGTGTCCACACTTGTTTTTTCCTAGCTCTGTTTTAATAAAGTAGGACATTTTTTTCAAATGGAATTTGTGTACTTTTTTGATAAAAACAGGATGGGGTACAAATTCCATCACCCACAAGTCCCCATGTTATAACCAAAAAGTTGATTAAAGTATCATAAAAAGTCATTTAATTTTAACAAAAAAAAAAAAAAACCACTTAATTATTTGTGAAAGATAAATAAATGTAATAATAATGACGAATAAGAGAGACTGAGGATTATTATAATTGAAATGTACAAATGTACCAATCTAAAAATGGAATATAACTTTACCGCCTTAACATCTGTAAATAATAGTTTGTAAATTGCATAAGAAAATAAATTTGCAATCATTTTTGGTGGTGTAGAATATAATAACAAATAGTACATTTAAAATTAAAATTATATTTAAAACGTCAGATCCAAAACATTGACCTTTCTAGATGGATACATCTCTAATCAACACAAATAAATTTTAAAAGGTTCAAACACACAAATTTGATTTATGTCAAGAAATAAGGCATTCTGGTTCAAGGTGATGGTTTAAAATATTTTATCAGAGGCATGCCCACTGCCAGGTTGTATTCACAGTTTTACCATTCTGTACAATACACAGTGTCATTTTTGATAGATTACTTGACAGAATTAGCAGTGCATATTACTGTGACACAGAAATAGAAAATCTACTTTTTTCATAAGACAGATTTTGTTAAGATGTATTTATGTTAATTGTGTTTTAACATGGCTCCCTAATGAGTTACTATGATTAAGTTTACATGTACTTTTATTAGGTCACATTAAAGTTAAAATTATAGATGGCACTGCTAAAATTTCAGCCTGTAGAGGGCTATTCTTATCATCAAGACCAGCAATTAGTTTGATGACATTGCAGATATTTGATTTGTTTTATTTAATGAAGATTAACATTTTCATGCTGCTCAAATTAAAAGAAAAAACTAAAGAAAAACATAGAGTTTTCCTAACATTTTTCCACAAAATAAAGTGTGTTTAAGAGTATAATTAGATTCCAGTGTGGCTTCTTACAAAGGATATGGGGTAGGAGGGAGTTATTTATACATTCCACTGAGGCAGATTTTAGAGGTCGACTCCACCCACTTCTTTAAGAAGCTGTTTTTTGCTATATCATACACCATATAAAATATCAGGTTATTATGTCATGCACAAGAACAGGGAGTGTTAATTGCTGTGAAATTTAAACTTTAATGAGAATTATCACTGGATTTGAAATAACAGAATTAATTTATTTGAGTTATCTTGGATTTGATTAAACATAATTTTAATTTGAGTTATCTTGGATTTGAGATAACAGAATTTTAATTTGAGTTATCATGGATTTGAGATAACAGAATTTTAATTTGAGTTGTCCATCATTTTGAGATAGAGGAGTTAATTTGAAAATATGACCTTTTCCAACATTGAAAATAAATTGTACAGTGGTAAACCAGCCATGCTCTGTCTATTTAGATATAATCTTCAGGGAATTCATAAAACACATTCACACATCTATGATCTACTCTACCTGAGAACTGCTAAGTTGTCTTATAGCCTCATTGTGACACTATGTCAGTCAATCAATCTTGTCATTGCTGTCTGCCATTCTTGTATCTTGTCTTAATGTGGACAGAACGAACTTGTCACTAGATGGATTAAACATGTTTTGGGGCTAGGTTATGTTCGTCTTGCCTTGTTTGTTACTGTTGTCTGAATTTTTCACAGAAATTAGGAGGGATTTGGTTATCGAAAGAGTCTAGTTTTAAAGTACATTTGTACTGTAAATAGGTCAGCCATAGTGTAGTGCTAGATGGTGGCTAATGACTGTGTATAATGTTTTAATTACCATATTATTAATGCAAACCCTAATGTTTTAGGGGACTTGTAATATACATGTGAGTACACTTGGGGACTGACCTTGACATTTATTTAATCTCATTAATTTTTATACTGTTCTGGAATTCTGATTTAAGATCTGTGATAATCATTTGCCCAAAGGTCAGTGAAAGTCAGAGTGTATTATGGGATACCAAAGCAGAATATAGTGTTTCCAGTGTTTGGAATATCTTGTCCTATTTGTGTCTCACAGTTGTTAAGGTTGTTGACACCAAATTTCTAATTAAAATATATGTCCCGTGTCTTACACCTCCGATCCATACATGTTTTGTAATGGTTTTACTTTCCCTCCAGCAATCCAGAAAAGAAAAAAATGAAAAGTTGTTAGTGTGAAATTGACAGGAGTTATTATTACAAGATATATACATAGCTTGTGTACTTTCATGGTCTTAATCTTGGAATTAAATTTTTAAAAATTTTAAAATTGTTTAAAACAGCCCCTTCCAAATTTTTGGCAATGATAGGTTTGTTATCCCCTTTAAGAATTATGGCTGATGACCCCCCCCTTCCCCCCCAACCATCATGACAAAAAATAGACAAAATGCAGTTTTCTAAAAAAAAAAATCCTGTAAAGGCAGGTCAATTAATACCATACTGTGTTCCCTAATACACCTGTATCATTATTTTTGTCTGATCTGCAACAATAGTCACTGAAATTCAGACATTGGAATCTGGTGGCAATGGTGTATAAACTCTTGGCATTTTACTTATATCTTAGTCCTGTTTCCGTCAAATTTGGTCCAATAATAGCTTATGATGAGAACTTGCTAGTCAGTCACCTATCACCTGAACTTGACATCAGTTTCACTGTCCAGTGACTATGTTACAGTTTTTGGATCAGGGCAATGGATTAACCATGTAAGATAGGATGAGTACTGATGAAAACACAAATACATTTGACACTTTCACTGCAGTGACTGTAAAGACTGTAAAAAGATAAAAATTGTGAAAGTCAACTTCTTAAAAAAACAAGGAAAAAAAGTTAAAATTTATACTGAATAACAACATAAAATGTTATAATACTAAAATAAACTGATGTCAAGGAATTTCAGGATGAAAAGTATAGCCTGCTATTGGTGGAAACCATAATGTCATAGAAACAAACCATATTAGATATATTTCTAGAATAAAAAAAAATATACAAAAAAAAATTAGAGCACAGCAGGGTCCTGAAAAAAAGGAAACAACTACTGACCCAGAGAGGGTGCAACAAATGGAGAAATGGCATTAAATTAAAGAATTATAATTGATTTGTTGTTTAGGATTGGTTCAATTGCAGACAAAATATATTTATCCAGAGAGATAGATCAACCATAACAGACATGTATTTGAATAATTTAAGAATCAACCAATGAATTTTGTTATTATCCTTAGATCCATTATAGCACACTCCTTTAGATAAACACTTCAACAAAGAGAAGCCATGCGTAGCTGATCTGTTTATATAATTTAAATTTAATGGTACATGTATAGGGTTATAGAGAGATACATCTATATGATCTCTTCTTGCTTGTGTACCATTTCTTTCCAGTAGCAAAAATGTCAAAGGGACTTGTGACAAGTTGATTGGTTTTATGTCCTCTTTAGTGATTGATTGTGAGGTTTGTGCTGTCTCCCCTGTTTGTGTGTTTTTGTGTTTAGTTATCACCCTGTTTTTGAGGTTTGTTTTTGGTTATCTCTCCTGTTTGCGAGGTTTGTGTGTGGTTATCTCCCCATTTTGTTAAGTTTGTGTTTGGTTGCCTCCCTTGTTTGTTAGGTTTGTGTTTGGTTATCTCCCCTGTTTGTAAAGTTTGTGTTGGTTATCTCCCCTGTTTGTGGTGTTTGTTTCCCTTGTTTGTTAGGTTGGTGTTTTGTTATCTCTGTTTGTGAAGTTTGTGTTTGGTTATCTCCCCTGTTTGTGGTGTTTGTTTGCCCCCCTTGTTTGTTAGGTTGGTGTTTTGTTATCTTCCCGGTTTGTGAAGTTTGTTTTTGGTTTTTATCTCCTTATATAGGTTTAAATTGTAATTCCAGTCAAATGCACTTCCACTCCCAGTCTGCTAGTCCTTTCTAGATTGCTAACAACTGTTATAAAACTGGCAGAGCCATTCTTTTCTTTTTATTTCTAAAGCTGGAACATATATAACACATTTTCTCAAGTAATCCAAATTTTACTTAAATGTTTGAATGATTATGTTTCTTTGGACTGTCCGACCAAGGGCATAAAGTGGCATCATTTATTTGTCCATTGATGAAATAAGCTATTAACTCATCATTTAACATGGGTGCCAGGAGAAATATTTGTAAACTAGAAAAAAAATTCTTCAAAAACTTTTATGGTTTAAGCAAATGTAGAACTATCATAGTCAAATATAATAAGTAGTACCAGATTCAATGATGTGGTTAATAGTCTTCTGAGTGTGGAACACAATAAAAAACACATGAAGTCAATAAAAAGCATTTAACTAAGACATGTGTTATTATAGAGGATGGGTATAACTTAATAACAGAACTCATTATACTGAGACAGGAAGTAGTTCTTGTACAGCTGTTTCTGTAATGGGGTAGTCAGCTGGATTGTTTCAGTTTTTTATTTTGTGACTTGGGTATACATTTTAAATATTTCGCATGGAAACATCTTTCCATAGAAATAAGTTTAATATTAGTTTCTGTAAATATTGTAGTAATGTGTAGCTCTTGAAACCATTGAATTAAATTTGAAGAACAGTTTGTATGTTTGAAGTTTTGTGCTACTTTCAGTAGTGTTTCCAGCTATATCTTGGTTAGTGTATTTTTTGGAGAGAAAGCTGGAGTATAACTTCGAAATTCAGGAAAACCATCTATCATTGTCAGATAAGATTGAAATCTTGTTCACCCTGCCTGAAGTTAATCTCAAACTCTTTACATTTGTGGACATGCAAGTGACCTTTTCAAATGAATACAAAGACCTTCAGTAACCTATATGCCCCCTATAGAGTAGATTGATTACAATGCTTATAACATTAAATAATTAACATTTTTATATTCTTTGCCTATATGTCCAATAATAAGTATTTCTTTAAATGTATGAAATTTACTATGTTACACCTATAAATAATGACAGTAAGTAATGTTACATTGTGTCATGTAATATGGTTATAATCTGTTAGACAAGCTGTGTATTGCAATTTACTCTTACAAGAATGCATATAAATGTCAGATTAATTGGTATGCATTCTATTTTTGTTTGATATGCATCAGTGACTTTTATCTTCAACAGAGAGTGCAGTAACACATGTAATATTAGGAAACAGACATCTGGCTCATTATCCAGTTTCCTTTCATTACAAGGTTATCCAGTTTTATTTTTTGAAGTGCATGTTATAAAAGAAATGAATGAATGTTCTTGTTTTCAACTGTTTAGATAGGACAGGAACATTACAACAGGTTTATCAGGAATATATGGCTGAAATATTGCTCACTGGATGTAAAACAGCAATCAATCAACTATCAATCCATCCTGAACTTGAGCTTTTAGTTCCTTAATAGATCTCATTAAAGAAAAGTAGAAGACATCAGCTAACCATTGTTTTTAGAAATTTAATAGTTACAAAAAATACAGTTTGATTGTAAGAGGCCAGAATTACAAGGCTTTAGACTTCTACTGGACCTTATGGAACCAGATACTGGTGAATCTTGATCATTAATTTGAAAATAACATCAAAGCAACAATAACTGACAACAAAATTTTCAAAAACATGCATTGAATAGAACTGGTATAACCTGAATTTTTTAGTAGCTTTGGTAATATTTAAACTCTGCTAAAAAAGGGGGGTCACCACAGATGTTACAATATAGCTGTCAGTGGGAATTTCTGACCGTGTAAAACTAGGGTCGTAGCTAGCCCTAAAAAAGGGGGCACCACAGATGTTACAATATAGCTGTCAGTGGGAATTACTGACCGTGTAAAACCAGGGTCTTAGCTAGCCCTAAAAAAAGGGGTCACCACAGATGTTACAATATAGCTGTCAGTGGGAATTTCTGACTGTGTAAAACCAGGGTCTTAGCTAGCCCTAAAAAGAGTGCACACACCATTTGGATATAGACTTGGATGGTGATTGCCCACCTCGCCTAAATTTCCTGCTACTTTTAACATACTAATGGATTTTTACATTGAGATTTCCTTAAAAATACACAGTGGTCAGGTTTGGTAAAGACCTTTCCTTCTTTACATTTATATTTCTATAATTTTTTTTCTTGTGCACTCCATTGAATCATGTTGTTCTGGCTTATATGGAGCTATATTCCCTGATCAGTTTATCTAAGCATTCACTCTGATATTTCATTGGATATTTATTAATTTTTAAAATGTCATAATTTTTATCTTCATATCGGTGTATTGTCTCTTATTTTCACTTCAGTAAGATTCAAATTAAGTTTTTCCAATTTCAACAGTTAATTGCCATTGCAGAGAATTTTAATATTTTTTCTGTTAATTTAGATTGAACTCATGATAAAATTTAAATATTTAAATGACATCTGAATAGGAAATATTTGAATTGGTAAAAATTTGAATATGATTCATTGATGAAAAGACTTCAGATTTGATGGATGATAAAAGGAAAAAAATCTTTTTTGAAGTTCAAGAAAATAGGGGGAAATTTAACATAGATTGATAGTGTTGAAATTAGAGTTTTTACATTTTTTTTTAATATTTTAAATTTAAAAGGTATTATTTTAGTTTATTGACAGTTAAATTTATTTGTCATTTGAAATGTATTAATTGCAGGGGTCTTTTGGGGGTTTTATCATATAAATTATATACAATGTTAACCAAGTTTTTATCCAATCAGAAGCTAAAATCTTGAGACTTCTGTTTGACATTTTTAATAGAATTGTTTTCCAAATTTCCTTATTTAAGTTGAAGGTTGTTGGAAAAATAATTCTGTTGGACTTTTTTATGTTCAATTTTTTTAAATTTCTCATCAAATGGCAGATACATAGACATGGAAGTATTTCTTACAATATTAACTAAATATGTGTAGACCAAACTTGTTTTTAATTAGTCCAGCAAACATCACACATTCCCTTGCAAAATAGAATTGAAAAATATTGGGAAAAACTGAATTTAAAAAAATGGGAATTTTTCGGCTGTGGCCTGATATACTATCTTAATATGCTAGAATTCCGGTTACTTGCTGTTGTCTTAACTTCATAATTTGAATTAGTTTATAAGAAGAGGTCATCAAAGAGATGAAAAAAATACCAGAATAACATAAATTCACAGGGCGTGTGGATAATTTGAGATGATGAAACATGGGACCAAATTGAAATTTCATTGAAAATATGAATTACTTTATTATAAGGTAAATAATAAGCACAACAACTGGGTTTGAATAAGTTTTAAATGTTGATACGAGTGAATGTCACAAAAAGTCGTAAGTGTAAAATCTATGGTAAGTGTGGAAGATCAAAGGAAAATGGTGAGGCAATCACTGCTGATGTAAAATCTATGGTAAGGGTGGAAGATCTAAGGGAAATGGTGAGGCAAGCACTGCTGATGTAAAATCTATGGTAAGTGTGGAAGATCTAAGGGAAATGGTGAGGCAAGCACTGCTGATGTTAAATCTATGGTAAGGGTGGAAGATCTAAGGGAAATGGTGAGGCAAGCACTGCTGATGTAAAATCTACGGTAAGTGTGAAAGATCTAAGGGAAATGGTGAGGCAATCACTGCTGATGTAAAATCTATGGTAAGGGTGGAAGATCTAAGGGAAATGGTGAGGCAAGCACTGCTGATGTTAAATCTATGGTAAGGGTGGAAGATCTAAGGGAAATGGTGAGGCAAGCACTGCTGATGTAAAATCTATGGTAAGGGTGGAAGATCTAAGGGAAATGGTGAGGCAAGCACTGCTGATGTAAAATCTATGGTAAGGGTGGAAGATCTAAGGGAAATGGTGAGGCAAGCACTGCTGATGTAAAATCTACGGTAAGTGTGAAAGATCTAAGGGAAATGGTGAGGCAATCACTGCTGATGTAAAATCTATGGTAAGGGTGGAAGATCTAAGGGAAATGGTGAGGCAAGCACTGCTGATGTTAAATCTATGGTAAGGGTGGAAGATCTAAGGGAAATGGTGAGGCAAGCACTGCTGATGTAAAATCTATGGTAAGGGTGGAAGATCTAAGGGAAATGGTGAGGCAAGCACTGCTGATGTAAAATCTATGGTAAGTGTGGAAGATCTAAGGGAAATGGTGAGGCAAGCACTGCTGATGTAAAATCTATTGTAAGGGTGGAAGATCTAAGGGAAATGGTGAGGCAAGCACTGCTGATGTTAAATCTATGGTAAGGGTGGAAGATCTAAGGGAAATGGTGAGGCAAGCACTGCTGATGTTAAATCTATGGTAAGGGTGGAAGATCTAAGGGAAATGGTGAGGCAAGCACTGCTGATGTAAAATCTACGGTAAGTGTGAAAGATCTAAGGGAAATGGTGAGGCAATCACTGCTGATGTAAAATCTATGGTAAGGGTGGAAGATCTAAGGGAAATGGTGAGGCAAGCACTGCTGATGTTAAATCTATGGTAAGGGTGGAAGATCTAAGGGAAATGGTGAGGCAAGCACTGCTGATGTAAAATCTATGGTAAGGGTGGAAGATCTAAGGGAAATGGTGAGGCAAGCACTGCTGATGTAAAATCTATGGTAAGTGTGGAAGATCTAAGGGAAATGGTGAGGCAAGCACTGCTGATGTAAAATCTATTGTAAGGGTGGAAGATCTAAGGGAAATGGTGAGGCAAGCACTGCTGATGTAAAATCTATGGTAAGGGTGGAAGATCTAAGGGAAATGGTGAGGCAAGCACTGCTGATGTAAAATCTATGGTAAGTGTGGAAGATCTAAGGGAAATGGTGAGGCAAGCACTGCTGATGTAAAATCTACGGTAAGTGTGAAAGATCTAAGGGAAATGGTGAGGCAATCACTGCTGATGTAAAATCTATGGTAAGGGTGGAAGATCTAAGGGAAATGGTGAGGCAAGCACTGCTGATGTTAAATCTATGGTAAGGGTGGAAGATCTAAGGGAAATGGTGAGGCAAGCACTGCTGATGTAAAATCTATGGTAAGGGTGGAAGATCTAAGGGAAATGGTGAGGCAAGCACTGCTGATGTAAAATCTATGGTAAGTGTGGAAGATCTAAGGGAAATGGTGAGGCAAGCACTGCTGATGTAAAATCTATTGTAAGGGTGGAATATCTAAGGGAAATGGTGAGGCAAGCACTGCTGATGTAAAATCTATGGTAAGGGTGGAAGATCTAAGGGAAATGGTGAGGCAAGCACTGCTGATGTAAAATCTATGGTAAGTGTGGAAGATCTAAGGGAAATGGTGAGGCAAGCACTACTGATGTAAAATCTATGGTAAGTGTGGAAGATCTAAGGGAAATGGTGAGGCAAGAACTGCTGATGTAAAATCTATGGTAAGGGTGGAAGATCTAAGGGAAATGGTGAGGCAAGCACTGCTGATGTAAAATCTATGGTAAGTGTGGAAGATCTAAGGGAAATGGTGAGGCAAGCACTGCTGATGTAAAATCTATGGTAAGGGTGGAAGATCTAAGGGAAATGGTGAGGCAAGCACTGCTGATGTAAAATCTATGGTAAGTGTGAAAGATCTAAGGGAAATGGTGAGGCAAGCACTACTGATGTAAAATCTATGGTAAGTGTGGAAGATCTAAGGGAAATGGTGAGGCAAGCACTGCTGATGTAAAATCTATGGTAAATGTGGAAGATCTAAGGGAAATGGTGAGGCAAGCACTACTGATGTAAAATCTATGGTAAGTGTGGAAGATCTAAGGGAAATGGTGAGGCAAGCACTGCTGATGTTGTTTATGTATTTTACACTTAGGACTGTTTGTGATAAACACTCCTGTATTGTCATAGCCAATAAACTTGAAACTTGTGACATGTTCTTTTGGATTTTGTGCTTTTTAGGCAACAGTTATTTTTCCAACTTTGATACATGATGATGGAGAAAATTGTAACATAGAAATATTGTTATAATAGTCATATTTGCGAAAATTGTTGTTCCCTTACCATGTCCATGTACAGGTAGAGCCAAGCTATCTAATCATTTTCCATGTAACCCTCTAGGTGAAGACTCCCCAGTATGTACAGGTAGAGCCAAGCTATCTAATCATTTTCCATGTAACCCTCTAGGTGAAGACTCCCCAGTTCTAGACTGATTTTACTCAGTGTAGTTACTCCTAACATTACCAAGGGGAAATACTGGAGGAAAAAACCTGCCTTTTCAGTTAGTCTTCACCAAACGACCAAAACCCAGGAATAATTTATACATTCCTCTAGAAGCATGTCACACAATTATTGTATTGGAGGATAACTATTTTAATATTATTTTTATAATTCAAAAGTGTATAAATATCTTTTTTCATTTTATTGCAGCAGAAACATTACAAAAGTCTCGTAGAACGTTATTGGTTAGTCGACCGCCAAGCTGCCATCTACCAAGAGTCGACGAAGAACCTTCTACTACCTCCAAGAGTCGTGAGACTGAGATTGAAACAGTTGATCGTGGTGTTGGTCCCACACCACATCCACCTCATCTTGACCCACATGATCCACGAGACTTAAGGGATCCACGCATCCATCCATCTTATTTAGGATTTCCTCCCCTTATTGACCCCAGAAATGGACTGTTTGATCCTCATTATTCAGGTGAGATAATGTGATACAAAAAAAAAAATTGTTTGTCCTTTAATTAAAAATGCTTAAAAACTAGGTCAAGTTCCAACTTGTAAAAGGTTTGATGCAGATGGCCTGACCTATAATGAAACACATACATGCATAAATTGTTCCCGCCAGGAAGTTTCTAGAAGTATACAATAAGTGGCAGAAAAAAAATAAAAAATATAAAACAGTGCAAACAGTTCAATAACAGATATTTGTAAACCCCTGGGTGTTGAACCACAACCAGCTGCTTCATTCAGGGTATTAAATGGGACCTCTTAGCAGATCTAAATTGTCACATGAGCTACATAATTGTATCCAAGAAAAATTTATGGACATTGTTTTGCTATTCATCCATCCGTCTGTGGACTCATCTCCTCTTTATGGATTGCTTTGATATTTGATAGGATTGGTCACTACGATGTTTATATGTGCATACTCTACCGTTATTTTGATTACTCAAATTTTGTAGGAGTTGTGGGACCATTTCATAACACATAGATCTACAATTGTAGATCTTATGCATGCTTCTCCTCTGAAACTACTTGGCATCAATTTCAGCATTCTTAACTATCATAGCATTGTGCATTATTTTTTAGTGGCTTAAATATGACAAAGAAGCCACTTTGATGTTTTAATGTTATATTTTATGAGCATTATTTTAGCTCTGTTGTGTAGCATCAGTTGGCAAATTTTTAACGATCTGGTACTGTGTATGCCTGAATTTGTTATAAATTTCCATTCCAAACATGACCTGTTTCTTTTCACAATTTATATTCCAAACATAACATGTTTCCTGTTTAAAAATGATTCCCAAACAGCCAGAAAATAGGAGTTTTTGCAGGAGAAAGAATACCTTGGTCAATCAAATGTCAATTAAAATACTCGGTGTCATATTAAGATGTTGTTAACTTCTTATTCTACTCTGCGACTTTGACAGTATACACTCTGATGAAATTTCTTAGTATCATTTCCTGCATCCATACATTATATCTGTGACACAAATGATAACGGGTATAAAGAGCAATATTTTCTATTGCCATTAATGATTCGATTTCCAAACTGAAGTATTTTGATAGTATGCCAATTAAATAGAAAGGTAGAAGAAGTGAAATAAACAAAGATGGCGACAAAATATAAACACATTAGACTTAAATGTTATTTTGCACGATGAAGTAAACCATGCAACAATTATAACAGAAACCAGTCACAGCATACAAGTCTTCATAAATCCACAAGTTACATGTACTACGATGTATCTGATCTTGACCAAGTATAGTGATATGAATTGTATCAAGTTTTATTGTTACACACCAACAGATAATTCTGTTCACGTCTCTGATTGTATCTATTTTCAGGTTTTAGCCTGCCACCATATCATGTACCATATACTATCAACCCTCCACTGCCTTTAAACTCTGGAACTCTGGAAGGACGGTATCACTGGCCACCACCATCACCATACCATCATCCTATACCTGGGTAAGTGTCATGTGACCTATCCCATCATCCTTGTCTGCTGCTTAACTCAATAAATATTAAATCCCATTAACTATACTACCAGCGACTATGTCATAATTATAGTCCAATACACATTTAAATTTTAGGTTGAAAGTTCAAGCACCAAAGAAGAAATGTTTTACCAAAACAGAACTACATTTGTATATTAAATATGCCAAGTTATATGGTTGTATTGAAGGTTGGCAAAGTCCCTGGAATCTGTTGCAGCTAGAAATGGTTGTCTTAAAGGGACATTGTCAAGCAATGTTTTTATATTTCTAGAACATATGTGTGAAAGTAATCAGCATTATGATTTGGCTTAACTCAAGAATATATGTACAAACACTGCA
Source organism: Limnoperna fortunei (assembly GCA_944474755.1). Taxonomy (NCBI): domain Eukaryota; kingdom Metazoa; phylum Mollusca; class Bivalvia; order Mytilida; family Modiolidae; genus Limnoperna; species Limnoperna fortunei. The sequence continues at coordinate 96,471,107 of OX104114.1, read as the reverse complement.
TTCAGGGAAAATTGTCTTAGCAGAAAGCCTTTTGTACATTTCTCACTTATTAAACAAAAAATGAAAATAATATTATACATATATTGTGTATCTGATATGGCTGCATACTGCACTGTCTATTAAGAAGTATCGACTAAAATGTCTAAAGTTTTCTGGTCGAGCGGGGCAAACTCGGAACCTACTGGGATATGTGTTAGGGGTAGCAGACCATACGAACCCATCATGATAATGTCACTGTGTAGAACTTGTACCTGAGATATGTACTTACTCTGTTTACCTTGGACAGGGATTACCAGTTTGATCACTGGTCAGACCTTGGTAAGACCTTGGTAATCAATACCTGTGTCATTATGTTCAATGATGGAACCAGTTTAATATTACAGAGTTTCCAAACCGTATATCACCTGTCCATGTTTTTTGCTAGGTTGTGCTTCCAAACATGTTGAATTAAATCTGACATGGATTTTTTACAGTTAGTCGTATAGAAGTCTTCATAAAAACCTTGTATTTCCTATTTACAGTTAGTCGTATAAAAGTCTTCATAAAAACCTTGTATTTCCTATTTACAGTTAGTCGTATAGAAGTCTTCATAAACTTGTATTTCCTATTTACAGTTAGTCGTATAGAAGTCTTCATAAAAACCTTGTATTTCCTACTTACAGTTAGTCGTATAGAAGTCTTCATAAAAACCTTGTATTTCCTACTTACAGTTAGTCGTATAGAAGTCTTCATAAAAACCTTGTTTTTCCTACTTATCTGTTTCTAAAAAAATTTGTTCATGAATTTTTCTGTTAATAAAATGAATGTATTATAAATCTTTTTTCACAAGATTATTTTGTATGGTATATGTTAGCGTGGCTACAATTGCTTCTGATGTCTCGTTACTTTGTATTGTTTATTTTCAGCTTGGCTACTAGTTCTTCACACCCTGATGTCTCGTTACTTTATATTGTTTATTTTCAGCTTGGCTACTAGTCCTTCACACCCTGACGTCTCCTTACTTTGTATTGTTTATTTTCAGCTTGGCTACTAGTCCTTCACACCCTGACGTCTCGTTACTTGTATTGTTTATTTTCAGCTTGGCTACTAGTCCTTCACACCCTGACGTCTCCTTACTTTGTATTGTTTATTTTCAGCTTGGCTACTAGTCCTTCACACCCTGACGTCTCCTTACTTTGTATTGTTTATTTTCAGCTTGGCTACTAGTCCTTCACACCCTGACGTCTCCTTACTTTGTATTGTTTATTTTCAGCTTGGCTACTAGTCCTTCACACCCCGATGTCACCTTACTTAGTATGAGAAGTCAATTTTCCCCTGGTGAGCCTGTCACAAACCTAGCTGCTCGTATTCATCTAGAACAACTTCAGCGTACCTATTACCAGCAGGGCCTTGGACAGAGACGTTACAGTCCTGCTAGTTTACCTGGTATGCTATTTTTGTGCTGTTGTCTGCAGAACCAAAACTATTCTGCAACTCCTTCATAAAAAATGATGTCTTTAGTCTCTAACATCTTGGGGGTCTCCGTGGCTGAGTGGTAAATGGGGGGGGGGGGGGGGTTTCTACAGGTACTACAGCTTCCTCCCGCTTGAAAAAACTTGTAGCTGAAAAATTGCTGAAAATGGTGTTAAACATCATTAATTCAAACAAATATACAAACAAATCAAACATCTTGGTATACTTTTAAGTTATGCATTCTAAAACTCCAAATATCAAACAGGCCATGTTTGTTTGTGCCATCTTTGTAGTTGGTTGTCGGCTGTAAATAGTCTAGTCTTATGTTCTCAGTAAAATTATCTGGGCTATTTCTTTTTGTACTTTATTATTAAACCCTGACAAATGCAGTAAATAAATTCCTGGGATACAAAATTGTATGTGACATCATAAACTAAAAACTATCAACCAATAAAATTACTGAAAAGTAGCCAGTGTTTTGGCTGTAGAATACATACAGCGTATTGTTGTTGTGGGATATCCTCAAACCATTGTGTGCAAGAAAGCAAGTTTTTGATTGGCTATTGGCATGTCAACCAAAAAGTCTTCAGCTCTGGAATTTACAAAATAAATTTGTCATGGTTTCGTGACACATTTATAAAACAGAGACCCTCACTTGCAGATGACTGTAAGGATTTCTGTTCTTAACCTGTTTAAGAAATGTTGATATATCTAATATAGACTCTTCAGAGGGAAAATGCCGCTAGTTCTTTGCCATACTTGCATTGGCTTTCTATTTGATCCATTTTTACATCTAATATGTCCAAGAGCTGCATAGTCATATGGATGTTTGTATACTTACAGATTATAACAGATACAGACAAGCATTGCTTGACCAAGGTTAGTTATTTATTGAGGATTATTTGGTTTTTAATTAGATACTGTGAAAATATTAAAATTTGTGACATAGCAATTTTTGCCCATTGTTTTATGAATTAGAGATTTTGAGATAAAATAAAAATCCATTAAATGTATGAACCAGGAAAAAATCTAGGAACAATTGATTGAATAAGTGATTTTTTCTGAAGAAAATATTTTTACCCAGAAATCTTCGAACCCGCACAAATACTACAAGTAAAATCATAAACTGGTATTAAAATGATTTCTTTCAGTCAGGAAAATTGCTAGTCACTAATTTACCTATTTTCACAGTATCATTCTTTGTACTTCAATAAATTGTTAAGTAAAATAAAAACAGTGAGAAGTGGGTTTTAATGATACTATATTGCTCGTGACCTTTGACACTTTTGAATTATGAATTTTAATTTCTTTTTTTATTTTGCCATATGTCAGATTCTTTGTGTTCACATGCAATTAAAAAAATAAAGAGTGATCAAAAAGTAGATGTAAGACATAATTTTTTATTGAATCCATGGCAACCAAACTCTGACACAATATTTATTTATTTTTATCCATTAGAATACAGCAGATTATCACAAACTTTTGGATACCCAGGTGAGAATTACATCAAGTGCTTAAGTTGTTGCCAATAAAACATGGTGCACATTGACATTTGTTTGTTTTTGTAGGACAGCTATCATTTTGTATATTTTAATGGTGTGACTGCAGTTTTATCACTGTAAGAAGAAAATTAAAATAAATAATATTTTTTCACTGCCTGATTTTTTGAAAATTTCTTTTGAAGATTATTTATATGGGATGCACTTAACATTTTGCTAGCTTCAAATATTATTATCATTTTTCAAAAACAATATTTCTGTGTGCCATCATCACTTTCCAGTTGTCATGGTTGTTTATGTGCTCTTGGCTGTTTTGATTACATTTTACATAACAAATATACTTCTAAATAGTGGTATCTATAAACAGTCTGTGACCACTGGTTCATTTATATTTATCCTTTATGTATAATATGGTGAAGAATTATAATGAACACAAATGCAAAGAAAAAAGGTTTGGAAAAATTTTTCAATTAAAATAATATCTGCCTTAAGTTAAGGATGTAGCTACCTTAAGTTACGGATGTAGCTACCTTAAGTTAAGGATATAGCTACCTTAAGTTAAGGATGTAGCTACCTTAAGTTAAGGATGTAGCTACCTTAAGTTACGGATGTAGCTACCTTAAGTTACGGATATAGCTACCTAAAGTTAAGGATGTAGCTACCTTAAGTTAAGGATGTAGCTACCTTAAGTTAAGGATGTAGCTACCTTAAGTTACGGATGTAGCTACCTTAAGTTAAGGATGTAGCTACCTTAAGGATGTAGCTACCTTAAGTTAAGGATGTAGCTACCTTAAGTTAAGGATGTAGCTACCCAAAGTTAAGGATGTAGCTACCTTAAGTTAAGGATGTAGCTACCTTAAGTTAAGGATGTAGCTACCTTAAGTTAAGGATGTAGCTACCTTAAGTTAAGGATGTAGCTACCTTAAGTTAAGGATGTAGCTACCCAAAGTTAAGGATGTAGCTACCTTAAGTTAAGGATGTAGCTACCTTAAGTTAAGGATGTAGCTACCTAAATTTAAGGATGTAGCTACCTAAAGTTAAGGATATAGCTACCTCAAGTTACGGATGTAGCTACCTTAAGTTAAGGATGTAGCTACCTTAAGTTATGGATATAGCTACCTTAAGTTATGGATATAGCTATCTTAAGTTAGGGATGCAGCTACCTTGAGTTGAGTGTGTACATTTAAGCTGCTTTCAAGTTTATGATGTGTAAAGTTTGTCTAATATAGCCTCCTATCATTATGATGCTACATGTACAGCCCCATTTCACAAAGCAGTCTTAATACATCGATACATGTTATTTGAATAGAATATCAACAAGTCTGACTGCTTTGTGAAAAAGCCAGCTACCTAAAGATCTACTGAATGAATGCATGAATGAAGGAAGTAAGGAAGGAATAACAAAAAAATGAACGAGTCTGCTGCATTTGGGTGTAGCTGCCTCAAATTATGCATATTCAGGGCTGTAGATTAGTTTAGATCTATATTGATGTCAATACATAATAGAAAGGTGAATTTCTTTATGTTTCAGGTTTCCCAAGTGGTCCTGGCTCCTTATATGGAGATTATCCACCTAGTCATGTGTCTCAAAGTGGGCGGAGCATGTTTGGAGATATTCCACCCACTCCAGGCAGTGGCAGCATTACTTTACCTGGTTCTGTAGAAAGTTAGTATATTAATTATAAATATTATGTTAAAATGTATGTGTACTATGAGTGCTTTTTTATGAATATGCAAATTATGCTAATTTTGATAAATGAAAATCAATTAAAATCTTCCCAGATACCCCTAGGCTAATTTAAGCAAATGATTTTTGGATGATCAATTGTGTCTGTTGGTCCCTCCCTGAAATCAAAAAGGAAATTATTACTAAAAGTAGATAATCATATAATTGGCTGATTTCTCTTCATTTTTGAGCAAAACATGGTAGTTAGTTTTGTCACATGTGTGATGACAGGCTCCTAAAAACCTCTGTGATGGTAGTGTGAGCCACTGAGATTTGTCACATGTGTGATGACAGGCTCCTAAAAACCTCTGTGATGGTAGTGTGAGCCACTGAGATTTGTCACATGTGTGATGACAGGCTCCTAAAAACCTCTGTGATGGTAGTGTGAGCCACTGAGATTTGTCACATGTGTGATGACAGGCTCCTAAAAACCTCTGTGATGGTAGTGTGAGCCACTGAGATTTGTCACATGTGTGATTACAGGCTCCTAAAAACCTCTGTGATGGTAGTGTGAGCCACTGAGATTTGTCACATGTGTGATTACAGGCTCCTAAAAACCTCTGTGATGGTAGTGTGAGCCACTGAGATTTGTCACATGTGTGATTACAGGCTCCTAAAAACCTCTGTGATGGTAGTGTGAGCCACTGAGGGCACAGGTCTAATGATGTATTATAGCATCATCTACAAAGACTGTTGATAATAATCAGGATACAAACTAATTACATTATACAAGTACAGAATGTTTGTGGTCATATTACAGTACTGATCCATAATATCTCAAAGAAAGAGGAAACAATGTTGACATTGATAGGCTTTTTTCTTTGAGTTGTTTATCAAATGAGTTATCCATTGTATATAACAACATTGTTTCCTTTGTTGGTTGCTTATCAAAAATAGTAATGCTAAAGAGGCAAAATATTTCTAACTTTTACAACCATTGTCTGCCGCAGGTCGGGGTTTTCTCCGGGTACTCCGGCTTCCTCCCCCAATAAAAACTGGACGCCATGAAATAGCTGAAAAATTGCTGAAAGTGGCGTTAAACATCAAACAAACAATACAACCATTGTATTTCAGTCATGCTTATTCTAACTTAAATTGTGAGAAAATTTTTTCTTTGCAACTTGCTTGCTTGTATCAAATGCTCTCTAATCGAAATCTCATGTTTCAAATTGGTGTTAGGAGTTAAAACAAATTATCATTGTATACCTGCATGCACAATCACAAAAACTTTCATGTTATACCCTGTGCTTGAAAAAATATGGTGGTCATAGTGATATGGGGTGTCTTTTGTCCATTACACTTGTCTGAACTCCTCCTTATTTACTGGTACATCACTAAATGGAGTTTAATAAAACTTTCCCAGAACTGTTGTCACATAGTGCTATGGTGCACCTGATATTTTACAATTTGCATGGTATGATACTTGGGGTTTCCCACAGAAATACATAGATAGACTTCTTTGACATTGGGAACCAGGGCATATCTATTAGAGAGCAGTGCTCAGTTTTTTTTCTAGTTTTTTCCTGAGTGTTTTAAGTTTCATTTTCATTTTTGCAGGCTCCAGACTGACCAGCCCCAGACCTAGTATTATTGGGAAAGGTAGTAGGAAACGAGCTCTCTCCCATTCACCTATCTCTGACTATCTTGACATACAGAGCCTGACAAGGAGTTCGGAAGGATCTCTACACCTCACTCCCTATATGCACCAGAACAACTCCAGAAGTTCCAGTGCTAGTGGATCTTATGGCCACCTTTCTGCAGGTCAGTTTATTTCTTTATTTGAGAATTGACACCACACTGAGCTTATAATGTTTCCTTGGCATCCAAGTTTTATTTGGTAAGCTGAAATATTGGTTTAGAACTAGAGTAACTACAAAGTTCAGCAATGAATCACAGTCTAGTGTTGTAACTGCATGGTTCAGTTTGTTCTTTCTGAATGTAACATAGCTTTGTTTGTGTATTAATATAGAACATAGGTTTTGTATATTCTGATATAACATAGGTTTGGTGTATTCTGATATTACATGAGGATAATTATGGTGTCATAAATATACTGAAATATCTATTTTTGACAATATGATGTGAAAATATGATCAATAGATGTTCTGTTGATGATTTATTTTGTTTTTATCACTTGACCTGTCAATCAGGACAGCTTTTATCTGACTGAAGATACAATGTCAGACTCAGGTTTGTAAAATCTTGAGAAAGTGTGTGTTGCCACGACCCTTCACTTTATTAATTTCATTTATGTAGGAGGTGACACCATCTTAGGCTTTGATGTTTAAATATTTAATGGGAGAGTGGTTGTCCGAAACATAAAGGACTTTTTGATAAAAAAATGTCTGTGATGGGTTTGTAATGAGTTTGACTTGTTAAAAAGTAATCAGTAGTTATATTGCTAATCCAGTTAGATAAAGGGAAAAAAATGAAAACTTGGGGATGGGCCTAATTTTGAATATCCTTCCGACCCTCGGCTTTACCATCCAATACCCATGATTTTCAGTAACGAGTTTGCAGTCATAAAACTGGTGCTTATTTTCCTGAACTCTTTAAACAGATTTTCAGTTACCAGTTTGCTGGTCCTACTTAACTGGCTCGCTTTTTATGCCCCCGCGACAACATGTCATGGGACATTAAGTGTTACTCATGTACGTCCTTACGTACGTACATATGTACATACGAATTTCCGTCAAGCTTTTCTCAGAAACCATACATGAGAACAATTTGAAATTTGGCAGAGTTGTTCAGTACCACAAGTTGTACGTCCTAAGTGACTTTCAGACCTGTCGGGAACAACTTCTTCCTGTTTGGGACTTCATTTGTACCTATGTATGTACATTCGTCCGTACGAATTTCCGTCAATCTTTTCTCAGAAAGTACATGAGAACAATTTCAAATTTGGTAGGGTGGTTCTGTTTCACAAGTTGTACGTCCTAAGCGACTTTCAGACCTGTCAGACAACTACTTCCTGTTTGGGACTTCATTTAGCATGGACACCTGTGTCCCATCAACACATTCTTCGATTTTTTCTGTACATTTTTGCAACAGATTTTCAGTTACAAGTTTGCTGGTCCAACAAAACTGGTTCTCTTTTTACCTGTACTCTCTTGAAACAGATTTACAATTTTTCAATTTTCTTGTGTTTTACATTTTTGAGGAAGTTAACCTTTGTAGTAATCATGTGGGAAACAGAGAAATTCATTATTTAATGATTATGAACTGTTTTTTTAGCAATAACATGATTTCATTTCAACCAATGAGGTTGTTTTCCCCTTATAACTCCTTGCAGTTTTGCATGCCTTGATTTTGTTTGTATTCTTTACACACCCTCAGTACATATGCAGTTACTTGAAACATACTTTGTCTGTTTTTGTAATTCTATTTTCATGCTGTGTTAAGAATTAGATAACAGAAGCCATCATTGAGTTCAAAGTTCTAATTGCTTTTTGATGGTTTTCATGCCAGGAAAAAGCAACATCCCAAGATGATGAAACTATCAGCTGCCTGTTAAAATGGCTAAAATCTGGCATGTTGTAAAAAATGGTTTGGGGTTTAAAGACAGATGTTTATATTGCTAATAAATGGTTGTTAGGTAGGATGCTAACAATCAAATTTTGATTCCTACAATTAGAAACTGTGTTAATAAAGTTTTGAGAAATTATTGGTATTGAAAGTAAGGCCGAGTAATTGAATAATGTGCAAGTATGCTAATTACTGCATCAAGATAGCAATTTGTGAATTTTATACCAAACCCATTAATAGCTGATAAACATGTGTATTCTGATTTGTTTCTAATGTTTTTTATTTTGATTGATATTTGGTTGAAGTTCAGTTTGGTTAGTGACTGCGGGGTCTTGTTAGCTTGATTAAGAGGACCTCAGTGACTGTGGGGTCTATGAAGCTTGATTTAGAGGGCCTCAACAGCTGAAGGGTCTTGGTAGCTTTATTAGAAGACTTCAGCAATGTGGGGTCTTGGTAGCTTGATTTAGAGGGCCTCAGCAATGTGGATTCTTAGTAGCTTGATTTAGAGGGCCTAAGCGACGGTGGGGTCATAGCTTGATTTAGAGGTCCTCAGTGACTGTGGGGTCATAGCTTTATTTAGAGGGCCTCAGCAATGTGGGGTCTTGGTAGCTTGATTTAGAGGGACTCAGGAACTGTGGGGCCTTGGTAGCTTGATTTAGAGGGTCTCGGTGACTGTGGGGTCTTGGAAGCTTGATTTAGAGGGCCTCAGTGACTGTGGGGTCATAGCTTGATTTAGAGGGCCTCAGTGACTGTGGGGTCATAGCTTGATTTAGAGGGCCTCAGTGACTGTGGGGTCATAGCTTGATTTAGAGGGCCTCAGTGATTGTGGGGTCTTGGTAGCAAGTCATAATTTACTAGTGATCACCTGCATGCCAACATTGAATTTTTAACTCTGGGCCTGAATGTACTAAGAAAAGTGCCAGTGTTCAGGACTTATAAATGTGCACAGTGGCTTCCTCCCACATTAAAAAAACGGATGCTATACAATAGCTGACAAATTGCTTAAGGTGACATTGAAAACCCAAGTCATTGTGATATCATGGGCTGCAAGTCGTGTACATTTCTACCACAAACCTGTTTATAACTTAACAGTATTTGTTTCACCATTAGGAGTCAGTGTTTTTTTTTCTTCTTAATATTGTTGTGTACACCATTGTTCTTGTTTTGTATGAGCAATTCCTTATTGTTTAACAGGTCAACTTAGTCAAACAAACATACATGAGCATCTTTTGGGATCGCCAAAATAGCTGGTAGATTGTAACTCATTCCACATTTTAGAGAGTGCCAACAGACGTAATCTAGGTTTATCAGATGTTTTATATCAGCTTTCAATCTAATGTTCCTCTGAAGACATTAGGTTTTTACAGAGATAGGTGTTTATGTAATTTACATATTTCCTTGTGTAAATTGATAATTAATCAAAAAATGTTCTGACAAGTCTGCATTCTTTGTTTGAATTAGGTGCATAAATGTGGAATTGTAGAAATGTATTTGTAATTTTTTTGTCTAAATGAGAAAGCAAAATGAGTTATTTATGAATGTGTGTAATGTTTTAACATGTTGTTTTTGCAATCCTGTAAATTAGCATGTTTAAGTCTTAAAAAAATTAATATTTGTTTAAATTACAACTACAAGTTAACTAATATGTAAGAATTGTCTCCCTTGTCAAAAATTTATAGAGTTATCTTCCTTTGTATGTACTGTCATTTTGATATCATGATTGAATAATGCAGTTTTAGCAGCAGAGAAATATTGAATAAAAAATGACATAAAGCACACAGTATTACATGCCTGCCTATGACTGACATATGGTGGTATACAAAATGTCTGTCTGTTGGTCCTCCAAATTCAGAGTATTACACTCCCATACTATGGTATACCAATGTCCATCAGTTGGTCCTCCAGATGTCGCGCTTTTTGTATCGGATTTCTTCCACGTGTTAATTTTGCAAAATGCTTTCATCGATTTCTTGAAATTTGGAGGGATTGTTTGTTTTGATAAATGTGAGGTTCCTTTTATTTTTGGTAATATTCATATTTGTCTTTAATAGAATTATGATCTTTCTTGAAAAAGGATGGATTTTTAGTTTTTCAAACTTCAACTCAAAAATGCTTGAAAATGTCTCATTAATGCTGATAGAATTATTTATCCATGAAGTGTGTCCTTATCTGCAGATGGGTATATCATGTGCTCATGGTGCAGTGGTTTATATAAATTCTCAGTATAATGGGATTTGATGTTGAGAAGGATACTTTTTATGTCAGAAGATGGCACACAACGTGGACAATAAATATAAAAAATGGGCCATTCAAACTAGATTGTTAGTATCAATTTTTTAATGTATTTAATTTTTTTTGTTTCTAGCTTCTCTGGGCACTGCCAGTCCTGCACATCAACAGCACCCTCACAACCCTTACCTACGACAACCACCAGGTGGCAGTATGCCAGGATCTCCATTCATCTATCCCATGATGCCACCAATGATGGGTCATGGTAAAATGCCACCCGGTGGGGCACCAATGATACAGCCTACCTCACAACCTGTAATGCAGATGCCTTCAAAACCTGAACCATCGGTAAGTCAATTGTCAAATTGTAAAAGTATTTATTTTAGTAGAACTTATATTGATATGTATAGATTGTACCACCTCTCTCCGTTTATTATGCAATTGAGATCATGCAGGGAGGATATTTACAGGTAAAGAGGTGGAATCTGTTTCTTTCATGATCCTTTGGAAAAATTTTCTCAATTCCATTTTCAATAAGAAATAAAATGAAATTTTTCTATAATGGATTGATTGATGTGTTTGTGTAATAACTTCAATTTAAAATCAGTTAATGGCTTACACATACTATGCATGTAATTCCAATAATGATTTTCATTCAATTTTAGAAAATTCCTCATTAAGCTGTCAATGTAAATGTAATTAAACTCAAAACATTTTTACTGGTTTCTTTCTGTTATTTATTGGTACACTAAAGTTTAAACTTTAAATATTTTATAGAATGGAGGTATCTGTATCTATATTAAAGCTCAATGTGATGAAAACTACTGCGAGTTTAAGGATTTATTTCGATTGATTTTTTATTTTCATAAAACACTATTACTTAGTATTGCTGTCTCAATATTAGTAAGCTAAAAGAGTTAACTTGCACCAACAATAAAACATCAGGTCCCTTAAATTGTCTTAAATGCAAATCTCTTCTGTGTCTAAAACAGTATCTCTAACAGTAAACGTTCTCAATGTCAAGAAAGATAACTCTTACAGTTAATTATACTATTTTTTTATAGCCACAGATCTCTACCACAACCAAAGAAGCTGGAAGTAGTGTAGTGAGTAGTACAGTAGACCAAACAATGGAGATGAAGAGGTCAAAGGTCAAGAAAGAGAATGACGGATCTAGTATGTAGTTCCGTAAAACATGTGTTTGAAGTGATAAAGGGAAAATGAAACGATAAAGACATATTATATTTAACAAGAAATTATTGAAGTTTAATATTTGGTATTAAAAAAAAAACTATTAGAAAAGAATATGGTATTTATCCACAATCAATCAGTCTGCAAAACTGACATTCAATTTGTATTTTAAGGGCATGATGATTATGATGAAGATGACCGACTTGACAAGAAACCAGATCATATTCCCCAGGAAGGGGAACCAGACTTCATAGAAACTAATTGTCACTGGGAAAACTGTACTCGGGAGTTTGAAACTCAAGATGAACTCGTCAAGGTAGATAGAAATAACATTAGTTTTGGTTTGGCTTAAATGCATTTTCATCAAGAAAGTTTGAATGGAGAAAATATTGTTGAGAATAATGTTGAACTTTATTCAGACAGTAAAACAAATAAAAAATGAAAAATCAATTGTAAATGATTTTTATATATACAATATAATTAATTTGGGATGTTCAATTCTGACTATTATAAATGTAAAATGTCATGTATATATGGATTCTTTTGTAGAGGCCATTGTGAATTCATGGTCATTTTCATGGATTGCATGGGTAATGGCAAATCACAAATGTATTTAGTGGCAGAAAATAATTCCCTGATTGATATAACAGGGGCAGATTATAAAACTACCAAATTTTCTATCATCAAGTGGCAAATTTTTCTCCAACAAGAAAATTGGTACCAATAAAATTTATAGAATCTAAATGCTTTGTTTTGGAAGAAATTATTATCTTTTCTAATATGACATGCCTAAAATTTGTGGTAAAACAAGTATATACTCATAACCATTGTCATAAATGATCAACACTCTTTATGGCGACATCATAGCAAGATTTTTCACATATTTTAACGACATCACAGTCCACTTTGTGTCCTAAATGGCACGCAGGTTTGGCAACCCATCCTATTAGAAGCATAATTGTTCATTTGGAGAATGAATATGGTTGGCCATATAAGCCCACATAAAAATATTTAGCATAAAGGGCCAACCCATGGCAAAATCAGTATATTGGTGCCCCACTGAATTATTTATTATACCCCTGTTTCGAACAAGAGGGGGTATACTGTTTTATCCTCGTCTATTCGTCCATCTCTTCATCTGTCCATAACAAAAATTTCCATCACAGTTTTCTAAGCAACTATAGAATGCAGAAGCCTGAAGCTTTGATCCTTTGTTGTCCACTTGCTGTGTACCGAATACTTTTTGGCAGGGATATCACTACTGAGCATAGCTTACAGATACACTTGTAAAATAATACACTTGTCTTGTTCTTGCCAAGGAATAGCTTAAATGATAATACAAGAACCTGTTTTTGTTTATTTCAGCATATCAACATAGACCATATCCAGGCTAATAAGAAATCATTTGTGTGTCGCTGGAAGGAATGCAATAGAGAGGAGAAACCATTTAAAGCTCAGTATATGTTAGTTGTACATATGAGGCGCCACACAGGAGAAAAACCTCACAAATGTACTGTAAGTATATATATTAATCTTAAATAGGTCATTTTTTGTCAAGAAAAATTAATAAATTGTGTACTCCCTACCATTTCTTAAATTTTATCTTGAGAAACACAAACTCAACTCTTGTTACAGTAAGACAGATGTTACTTTGCTATAAAAATGTTATCCTGTTTTAGTCTGGTAAAAAGACTTTAATTTTGCATTCTTCTAAGTGTGTGTATGTATGATAAACTGTTTATTTTCAGTTTGAAGGTTGTACCAAAGCCTATTCTCGATTAGAAAATCTGAAGACACATCTGAGGTCCCATACAGGAGAGAAGCCATATATGTGTGAATTCCCTGGCTGTACCAAGGCTTTCAGTAATGCTTCAGACAGAGCCAAACATCAGAACAGAACACATTCTAATGCTGTAAGTCACAGACGCATCTATTACACTCAGTGCTACTAATTAAGATAATTATGTCTCCGCCCACTTTGTATGGAGACATATTGTTTTTGTCCTGTTAGTCTGTCCATCACTGAGTTATTCTGCTCAACTTCTCTGAAACTAATGAACCTAATTGCATGAAACTTGGTACATAGCAAGTACACCTTATGCACCTTATGCATATTACCAGGAAATTTTTAACCTCAAAATTTTGTGGGAGTTCTGGCCCTTTGAACTTAGAATTTTCCAAATATTCCTTATAAATCATGGTCTCCGCTCAACTTCTGTGAAACTACTCCAAATTTCATGAAACTTGGTATGTAGCAAATACACCATATTTAGTTGTGCATATTACAAGGAAATTTTTATCCTTTGCTTCAAATCTGGGGAACATGGGGGGAAACATCATTTTTGTATGCAATAATTAAACAAACTTTAATTATTGATCTTTCGGTTCTTGAAGAAATCACCTCAGCGATGTACAAATTAATTAAAAGAGGCTTCCTGTTGTGAGAAGGGGGAGGGGAATGAAAATATCTGTGGAAATGTCCTTATGACTATCACGATATATTTATATCCAGTTTTATGAAAACATTTTAACAAAACTTGATTATTGCTACTAATGAATATGGGAAATACTTGACTACTTATTTCTGGAAAAAGATAGGTACAACTTTCAAAGTTCATTTATATCTTTTGTGTCTTCTTTTTATTAGAAACCATATGTATGTAAAGCTATTGGTTGTACAAAACGATACACTGACCCTTCATCACTCCGTAAACATGTAAAGACCGTCCATGGACCAGACTTCTATGCCAACAAGAAACATAAAGGTGATGGAACATGTAAAAAGGAGATGAAAGAAGAATGTGATCAGGTATTTTACAGTATTTATTAATGTGTGTTTTGGTTCCAACATATGTCCAAGGTCTGTAATAATAACAGAGGATGGCTGTAATTAAAATAACAATGAAGGCATTTAATGATTTCTTATGATGCAGTGTTGGGATTAGCATAATAAGAGCCTGCCTACAATGGCAAATTGAACATACATTCATTGTAAGGCTTATCTGTTCTATCTGCTTACTTAGTAGTAGAAGACAGTATGAACTTCTGAGATTAAGGGTTAGAGTGTCATCAAGAAGTATTACACATGGTATGAGGAAATAGAAGAAATAATCAGTTTCAGTCTGTAATTCATGGAAATGCTGGTGCTGTATTTTCAGGTATGCTGAAATCAGAATTCCTTCTTTATCAATAGTGGATTTGCAGAAATCTTATCTCCATAGTAACATCTGTGTTTAGTCACGTGCAGTTGGTACAAACATTCTTATCAGCTACACAGATTAACATTGTACCACATGGGAAAAATAATACACTTGTAATGAAAAATGGATTATAATTTTAATATTTTAAAAGTATCAGATTTGCAGAAATTTTTAAAAGATAGAGGAGTAATAGCATCAAACAGTAGAAGACATGAATTATTGAAATTATGTGAGGCAGCTGTTGATATTAATTTGGAAATTGACCCTGGCGGATTAAATCAAAACAAAGACTGGCTCAATGATAAACTTAAAACAACAGAAGGAAAATTAATGAAAAATCCAGCTATTTTGCAAAACTTGTCATCCGATTTATCAATCTTACCTCCTATTTAAATTTTTGACATTTACAATTATCTTTTGACATTTAAAGAGTTTGATCTGGAAAACATAGAAACTATTAGAAAATGGAAGGTTATTCCATGTTTGAGGATGGGATCATTCTACTAACATGACTCGATGAGACACCAAACAAATACCATAGGTGGGTCAATTCAAATCCTCGTTTAATTCTGACTAATTTTAATATAAACTCTTCAAATAATGTCATGACAGTACGTCTTCTCCCCTGCTCCCTTAAGTGTCCTTTTGTTGTCCTTGCTCCATAGTTTTACATCTTTAGCTGGGGGGTTCAATCCAGGAATAAATACTTTTTAAAACTTTTACAGTTGGAACGCCAGTGAAATGGAAACATACTTTGTCAGTTGATAATATTTCTTTAATAAAATTATGTCTTTGGAAATTATGTCTTTGGAATTTATTTTTTCCTTTTTATATCTAAATTCAAGTTTATAGCCACAATGTTCGCATAACAAATCATAGTTCCCAAATGGATCTTCTGGAGGTATTGGATTCAGCTCTGGTAAAGGTTCAGCAATATACATAACAGGTTCATTTTGATCTGAAGTTGAACGTGAAGGCTGCTCATCATCTTTAAGACTTACAAGTATCTCTGCTGCCGAAAGTTTGCTTATTTTGGCTTTAACAGGCAATGGTTCCCTTAGCTTTCTTTTGGTCGTTAACTTGGTTTTTGAAAATCATAAGGGTCAGCAGTTATTGGGTCTGGAAAATCACTAGTTGGACCATTTCCACCAAACAAATGCTATTGGAATATAAAGATAATATCTATAATTAAATTTAGATAATTATTTAGCACTGTAATTATAATAAGAAAGATTAATGAAAAGCTGTTTAAACAATAATGAAATGGAAGTAATTTAGCTCATAATAAATAATAAACCAAAAACAAAAACAAAACTAGATCACTTTTGTTCAGTTTGATTATCATTATATTATAATAATAATGTTATTATTAATTATTAAAATCATTTATTCAATATAAATAAAGTTTACTTACCTTTTAAAAAAACATTTGTATTTGTCTATCTTGTTGATATTTAATTGTTCAAAAGGTCTTCCATATTTCTTTATCCAGTTTAAACATTTATTCTTGTTTATATGAGGTTTTGGAAAAGGAACGAAAACAAATTTGTCATATAATCTTTAATATTATATGTACTGTCAAAATTACATCTTCCCCATCGGCATCATTTTGTTTCCATTTTAAAAAACAATCCTGATTTTAATAGAATAAATAACAACAATTAACCAAGGCACACTGATAAACTATATATAATATGTGTGTAGCAGCTGGAATGTTTGTACCAACTGCTCTTATCAGTAAGGTCATGACCTTGTTTTCTGCAACTGATCTATTTAGATCTGTTTCTGTTTGTTATGACTCCCTCCTCAGCCATTTCCAATCTTGTTTTCGCCAGATGACAAAATAGTGTCTGATTTCATATTGTATTTTCTGAATGTAGGACCAAGATAAGGAAGAAGGGAACAAGAAAATGGAAGAATGTTTGACGGTAACACCACTACAGGCAGCAGGAGAAAGGCGGAGATCTCAGGTAATCAGTCACTTAAAGATAATATAAAAATCTTTGGTAACCATTCCTGCTGAAGTTACTCTACATGTATTCATTACTGTAAGTTACTCTACATGTATTCATTACTGTAAGTTATTCTTCAAATGCAGAAATAAACCTTATACAGTTTTTTTTGCCATTCATCTGCAAATTGATCAACAATTTAATTTTATTGAAGATATTTTAAATTAATTTGTTATTATCATGATGTCAGAAATGGTTATCAGTTTTGTTCTCCAATAAAACACAAAGTTATGATATTCTTTATTTCAGAAGTAATGCCATGGTTTTAGCTTAAACAAGTTGAGATACTGTAACACTAGTTTATTCCCCACTACCAAGTGGAAACACATTTAATTTTTTGTTTCTTTTTGACAGGATAATGTTGGAAGTACCATGTCTCAACAGCAACCATCACCCCAGAGTAGTCCAGAGGTCAATGTCACGTGCAACATACAGCCGGAGCTCATAGAGGATCATCTGAACACACATGTTATCTCAGCGGAACATGGGGGTCACGACGAGGATGACGAGGCAGATATTCCAGAACCTGATGAAGCGGATGTAAGTTAAGGCAATACAGTGGATTCATAAACAGCATAAATTTGGGATACTAGTAATTTCCATGGATTTTGTAGAGACATGAAAGCCATGAATTTCAGAATTAAGAGAAATTCAATTTTTATATACAGCAACGTGTTTCATAAACATGAACTTGGTACACAAGCATTATTTCAAAATTGTTATTTATTGTTTTTTTAAATATTTTGCTATTTCTATATCAAGAAAAAAGTCAGGACAGTGTTAGGGAGAAAAGTCAGGACAGGGTTAGGGAGAAAAGTCAGGACATGGTTAGGGAGAAAAGTCAGGACAGGGTTAGGGAGAAAAGTCAGGACAGGGTTAGGGAGAAAAGTCAGGACAGGGTTAGGGAGAAAAGTCAGGACAGGGTTAGGGAGAAAAGTCAGGACAGGGTTAGGGGGAAAAGTCAGGACAGGGTTAGGGGGAAAAGTCAGGACAGGGTTAGGGAGAAAAGTCAGGACAGGGTTAGGGAGAAAAGTCAGGACAGGGTTAGGGGGAAAAGTCAGGACAGGGTTAGGGAGAAAAGTCAGGACAGGGTTAGGGAGAAAAGTCAGGACAGGGTTAGGGAGAAAAGTCAGGACAGGGTTAGGGAGAAAAGTCAGGACAGGGCTAGGGAGAAAAGTCAGGACAGGGTTAGGGAGAAAAGTCAGGACAGGGTTATGTTGCACACTTCATTAATGCTTTGTTTAAATGAGATTAAATCTCATTTTTGAGCCTTAGTGGCAGAGTGGTCAAGGAAGTTTGTCATCAACACTTGAGCCTATTCTCGAATAAGAATCTTGTCTTAAATGTTCATGACTCCAACCTCAATGGACAAGGATTTTCAGTTTTCCTAATGACGGTCAATTAGCCTCACCCAGTTAAAACTGAGTACCATGATACAGCTAAAAATCGCATAATGTGTCATAAAACCTCAAACGATCAAATCAATCAATCTTTCTAACAGATATTCTGTTTCTGTATAGTTACAAAATAAAGTTCTTCATAATTTTTTTCCCCTCAACATTTGCAGAGTTGTATGGAGAATTTTGATTGTTCTGTTGTTAGATTTAAATAATTATATAATTTTATATTTAAACAGATACCTGGAAATGGGTCATCACTTATAACGAGAACCAATCGGCTGAATGTGCAGCGAACCATGCAAAATAAACTGAACAACAGATTGGCTGGGAAGAGTCAACTACCTACAATATCTAGTCAGGAAAACAGTAGGTGTCTTACAATATGTCTGTTAATGCTACAACATATTAGTGAAAGTGTCTTGTGATCTATTATAACAGATTGGTTGCATTGGTCCAAATTGACTGATATTTTTACCACATATATGTTGAATATGTACAAGTTTGATTTATTTTGACAAAGAATCACCATTATTAATTTTGCCAGTAAGAGATTTTTATTGGAATGTTTCCATGTGAGATCTGGTATTTTAGAAAAGATGATTAAATGTGTAATGTGTTTTCAAGTGGGTTGAAATGTTTTAGAATGGATAGATGAATTTGTTTATGTGGGGTGAAAGCTTTTTTTTTAAATGGATAGATCAATGTGTACATGTGTTGATATATATTATAATATTATTCATGTTGATAAGTTTTGTGGTACTATGTTGAAAGAGGTTTAAGGTGAGTAGATGGTAATGTTTTTGTGGAGTGATAAGTTTTTAGAACAGATGTATGATATTCAAGTCATGTTTCAGAACAGTTAAAAGAATGTGTTGCTGGGGTGGGAAGTGTTTAAAATGGATAGATGAACTTGTTCATATCGGGCAGTATGTTTAGGAACAGAGTGGTCAGTGTTCGATTTGTTGCTACTGTTGTTAAAATATTTAAAAAAACATCATTTGTGCTAGTACTTAATTGTATATGTAGTTAGTTGTGGATTCTTTAATACTCACCCAGGTCCTCGGTGGCCGAGTGGTTAAGGTAGGTAGTTATCTACTATTGATCATGTGGTCTGTCAGCGATGTGGTTGCCAGTTCGAGTCTCACTGCAGAAATTGACCACGATTGCCTGGTGATTTTCTCTGGGCATTCTGGCTTCCACCCAAAATAAAACCTGGATGCCATGACAAAGCTGAATTATTGTTGAAAGTGGCATTAAACACCATTCAAAAACTTAAAGGTTGCTGTTAAAGGTACAATTAAGCTGCATGCTAAAGGGGGGGGGGGGGGGGGTTAATCCATTGCAAATTTAAGTATTTGATAAAAATGTTTGTCCTTTATATAAAATTCAGTTTTTTTTAACGGTAAATTTTGTCTTTTGTAGTCAATCAAATGACAGATTTAACAGATCTGAAAAGTTTACAGAAAAGACCCCAGCATAAAAGTATTACAGATCTTAAAAGTATGTGTACATTTTTAGAAAGAGGCACTTTCAGAAAAGACAAGACATATTCCATATTCCATTCTTGCACATTCATTTCCACTCATTTTTGTCTCGCCTGCGACGAGGCGAGACATCTGTATGGGAATCTGGTGGCAGCGTTGTAATCACTTGACATCTTTCTTCATATATTTGTAAGCCCAAGCCCTAGGTCCATCAAATTTGGTCCAAAGGTAGCTTATGAAGAGTACTTGCCAGTCAGTCACCTGTCACCTGACCTTGACCTCAATTTCACGGTCCAGCGACTACGTTAAAGTTTTTGGGTTATGACAGTTCCTCTGTAACCATAACTAGTAGGATGACAATATTTGGTATATAGGTTGCTGATGACTAGTACATGACTGTCTAGTAGCTGACCTTGACCTCAATTTCAAGCTCCTAGCGACTACGTTAAATATTTTGTATTAGGACAATTCCTCTGTAACTATGCATGGTATGGTGACAATATTTAGTATACAGGCCGCTGCTGATATTTAATGCTATTTACGTAATGCTCATGACGAAATTTATTGTTGTTACTGATGTGGAATGCAGGCGAGACATGTCCACACTTGTTACTGGTTGGTGATGACATATATTTAAGACAACTACATAAGATGAACTGTTGAAATAATATGTTATTGAAGAACATATTAAAATGAGAACAAGAAAAGAAAAAAATGTGTCACAGTATGTATATACTGTGATTTTATTGTTGGGTTTATTATTTGAGTTTCTATCCATTTTAATATTTTTATTCCCCCGCTCGACAGAGATGGGGGTATATAGTGGTCCTCATGTCCGTCCATTCTACTGTCCACATTTGGTTTCCGGACAATGATAATTCAAAAAGTTTAGATCCGATTTGAATGAAACTATTATATATCAGGTTGGTAAGAAGCCTATAGATTTTGGGGGAAAACCATCAAATTTCAAGGTCACAGTCCACGAAAAACGTTAGAAATTTTAAACAAAAAAGTTGTTTCCAGATAATAACTCAAAAAGTTTGCATCTGATATGAATGAAACTTTGGGATATTGTTATATATCAGGTTGGTAAAAAGCCTATTGATATTTGCGGAAATCCGTCAAATTTCAAGGTTGCAGTCTACAAAAAACATTAGAAGTTTTTACAAAAAAGTTGTTTCTGGATGATAACTCAAAAAGTTTGCATTTGATTTGAATAAAACTTTGAGATATTGTTATATATCAGGTTGGTAAAAAGCGTATCGATTTTGGGGGAAATCCATCAATTTATACTTTGCAGTCCGCAAAAACTTTAAAAATTATTAGAAAAAAAGTTGTTTCCAGACAACAACTCAAAAAGTTTGCATTTGATTTGAATAAAACTTTGGGATATTGTTAAATATCAGGTTGGTAAAAAGCCTATCAATTTTGGGGGAAATCCATCAATTTATACTTCACCGTCCGCAAAAACTTTAAAAATTATTAGAAAAAAAGTTTTCTGGACAATAACTCAAAAATTTGCATCAGATATGAATGAAACTGTGGAATATTGTTACATATTATATTGGTAAGAAGCCTATCAATTTTGGCGGCAATTTGTCAAATTTCAAGGTCAGAGTCCATGACAAACGGTAAAGAATTTTTACAAAAGCAGGGGTATCAGTGATCCCTAGATCGACTTTGTCTAGTTTTTTCTGCTTAAGAAATATGCATTAGCTATTTATAAATTCCCCATTAAAGGAGCATTCTAGGCCTACTGGTCAGCTATTGATTATGGTCATATCGATACAAGGTGACGCAAGGTGAGCTTGACTGCAACATTAAATTTGTCCTGCTGAAGGCTATGTGTATTGGTGGTGCCAACAAAAACTAGACACCAATATACTGCAGAAAACTACTAAAAGGTGTAAGAATACATGTAAGTGAAACCAAGCATTTCTACCCAATAGTGGACAATATTATTCCAGGTGGTACCAAGAAATCAGAATTACCTGTACTACAGGTAAGAAATAACAGAAGAAATAATTACAAAAAACATCAATACAAAATACTTTGTAAACAATTTAAAATACTATGTAAAAAGTAATACCTTGCCAAAGTGTTTTAAATGTCTTTTCTATTTTAAGATCGAAGTGAACTGTTACCAGGAAACAAGTTGTTACCTTTGGCAGGAAATCGTCGTGACAGCAACACGAGTACTATTAGTTCTTACCTAAGCAGCATGAGGTCGGACGCTAGCCCATTCCCGCTCAGTAGTCACTTTTCTAGTAGAAGATCCAGTGAAGTGTCACAAATTTCCAATCGTCTTAGCATCACTAATTCCCCATACGAGTATGATATCACAGGAAATATTCCAATACATGGACCAGGAGTTCATGGTAACAGTCGACGGTCGAGCGAAACAAGTAACATGAGTGATATTGCGGCCCAGCTTCAGAAAGCTCAACTTGGTAGTCATCCCAATCTGGTCGTTCAGTCCCAAGCTATGCCACTGAGAAGTCCCCCCAGTAAATATGCTCACGAGAGAGTTGCACGATTTTTGTCAGCAAGACATGATTTAGATGGAGCAAGGACTAGTACTCCTTGTCGCACCCCGCTACCTCATGAGATCCCCAATCGTGAAGTAAGGAGAGCCAGTGATCCTGTTCGGACATTAGATCCAAATTTTAGTGCATTGAAAAAATTACAACGATTTCATAGTTTAAATATGATGAAACCTTTGCCTGTGCCACAGTCTATGAAAAGCTTGATGAATAAAACTGGGTCAAATAATACATTTCATTCGTCTCGCAGCAGTATTGCAACTGATTATAGTTTAGCAGAGAATGACGAATATGGATCACCTGGAAGAACTGATGCTGATCACGAAGCAGCTCTTGAGGAACAATTAATGGCAGATAACGAGGACATGATTATTCCTGATGACATGCAACGATTCCTAAATGAGTGTTATAGTTATGGAGTACCAAGCAGTATTCAAGAAATGGATGCACTACAAGAAAATGAAATCCAGAACGAGGCTGGTCATGATTCAGGTAAATGCTTAAACCAACCAATGCACATGGCTGAAGGGAACAATATGCAAATGTCACCTGGTTACTATGGTAATCAAGGTATGAATCAAAGCTCCATGTACATGAATAATTCACAAGGACAAATGCAAAATAATAATATGCAAATGAACCAAATGTGGAATCATGATCATGGTTACAATATGCAAAATATGTCTCAAGGTCATAATATGCATAATGGCAATTCCATGCATAATCAAATGTCACAGAACTCACCTGGCAACATGATGTCACAGAACTCACCTGGCAGCATGATGCCATCTAACCCAACTGGCAATATGATGTCACCAAATTCATCAAACAATATGATGCCACCTCCTTCATCAAGTATGGTCCCTCATCCACCGTCAACCAACAAACCGATGCCACATTCAGTGCAAAATGGACAAATGAATAATATGCAAATGATGAACATGGGTAATTCAAACATGTCTTACAGAATGAATGGTGGTAATATGCCACAAAATATGCCCATGCCACCTAGTGGTGGCAATAGGAATTTCGGAAATGGACAACAAATGGGAATGAATCAGTGGCAAATGATGCAAAATGGCATGAATAGTGGCAACAATTCACAGTTTATGCAAGACCGATCTCCACAACCACCGAACATGCCAAAATCACAACAGAGGCTCAATATGCGGCGTATGCAGGCAATGCATGCAATGGCATCGAATCAAAACAATATTCAAAATCAACAGATGGGAAATTATCAGAACATGAATAATTCTCAGATGCCAGGAGGGCAAGGAATGAGTAATATGCAAATGTCTGGTGGACAAAATATGAATATGCAAATGCAAGGAGGTCAAAATATGAACAATATGCAAATGCCTGGAGGTCAAGGTATGAACAATATGCAAATGCAAGGTCAGAATATGAATAATGAACCTATGATGAATCAGTTGCAACCTGGATTAATGTTGCCACCCCAGCCCCCCTTAAATAAACGAGAATCACAATCCCCCCAAGTTCAAGTACCTCATATAAGCACATCACAGATTCCTGCCAGGGGGAAGGCAGCCAATCGTAATCCTATGATGATGCAACAACGTAACGTAACGTTATCTAATCAGAACAATCAAGAAATGTATCGGCAAATGCAAGGAGATTTCAATCATCAAAAAATGGCGCAGAACTTCAATCAAGGTGGTAACAGTGTTTATCCTAACAATCTGTACAATCAGAATCAACCCAATCAGCCACAGATGTGGAACCAACGCATGCCAAACAATCAACAGTATTCAAATCCGATGGAAATGTCGCCTGGATGCAATCAAGTGACTAGCTCAACAGACCGTGAAGATTCTGCTCAGCCCATTGAAGATTTTATGGAAAATATCAATTCTATATCATCGGAAAATCTGTTGGACAATATGAGTTCTGTATCAGAACAAACATGTACTAATAGTTACGTGGCTCACGCAGGTAATCGCTCAGAATCCCAGTCGTCACGATACTCGATGATGTCAAATAACATGGTGGTTAATGATATGAGCTCGGTTTTGACTCAGTTAGCTCAGGAAAATAAGTATTTGAATATGCGACACTGACCATGTGCCTAACTGTTAGGGATTTTTAATTAGGAGAAGAAATCTTGGTACAAGTGTACTCATTTGTTATGTTTTTGTTAATGATGTGCTATGCAACAGAGACTGTGTAGCTGATTGTTAGAAATCATAATCACTGTTTTATTTTTCTACTACATTAGTGCTTCCATAAGAATAAGAGTTGCTGAGCACTCTAATTTGTTGATAAACTGGAGTCATTGGTGCGTTTTAAATCATGTTAACTGGTGCTGTTACTATGCAACTTTGACACCTTGATTTATTTTTATGAGAATTTGTTTTTGTCTTTATATTGTACATAAGATATTAAAAAGTGCTAATATTTTAATAGATTTTTTTACTAGAAAAGTTTTACAACAGAATTTTTATCATGTATCATTTATGATTTTATTCTGCAAAACTGGGTAATACGATATCACCAAAAACTGCCACAACATTGAACTATTAATAACAACCAACTATATAATAAATGTTTTCATAGTTGTGAAATTTTCTGTTGTTATTTTTGAAAATGTATTACCATAATAACAGTTTGTGTTAAAATAGGGAAAAAGTCCTTTAAAATTGTTCATTGTTTGTTTTTTTAAATTGTTCGAGTTTGTTTTTCAATAATTTTCTTTCATGCAATTTTCCGAGTTTTGCAGAATACAGTTTTTAACATTTATCAAATATATAAATATTTGTCATATCATTTTTACATTTATACATAATATTCATGTATATAATACTCTTTTATGTAAAGCTAAGAGATTTAGTCTGTAGATTTTAGAACATTAAAGTGCTCTTAACATTGCTGGCTATCCAGTTTGATTAGAATTCTCAAATGTTGTAATAAATTCTTTTATATTGTTTCTGTCTAAAATATTTTAATGGAGATTTTTTCAACCAAACCCTTATTTGTCTTTCTTCATTTGAAGTTTAAAAAAATGGTATATTTTTTTCCGGTGAACAAAAGTACATGTATTTTAACATAGTAAAAATTACAGTAGAGTAGCCTTGTGCATAAAGGCTTAACAAAAAGAGTACACTATGGTATTGCATTCCATCATGCTGATCATGGAGGTTTCACCTCTGGATTCAGATAAAGATGTGTTAAAACAATCTGAAATCTATATTCTATAATATGTATGGCAAAAATATTGTTATCTTTATCTTTGTACTCACAGGAAAATAAAGAAGTGGAAAAATTGAGAGTTACCTTTCTTTGTTAGCATTATTTCCTGTACATTTTCTAACAGGATTAAAAACTACTGAATTGAACTAGATTAAAGACGGATGTAAAGTGCTAAAAGATTCATGTACATTTAAAACTAAGCAATAAATGTGAAAAAAATGACTACTGTTTGTTTAAAATGAATGTTTTGCTGTACAACCTATTGACAACTAGCAACAAATAGTTTGTTAAACAATATTTGAAATTTGTGAAAATGGTGTTTGTTACAAAACCGCTAAAAAAAGGCGGTGACAAATATTTTTGTTTAAATAAAATTTTAATTTGTTACAAGTCCTAGATTATGACCCTTTATTGCAGCTCAGTTTTATTTACTCCTGAGAAAGTTTTTTGACTCGCTCATGTGCCCTATATCATTGAAGTTTTAATTTTTTAATTTTAGAATTAGTTGTTGGAGAAAGAATCTCGTTAAGTTTACATACTCATATTTTATTGGCATTATGAGATTTAAAAAATGTAGAGATTAAATATTTTTAAAAATTGTACTGTACTTAAATTTGTCTGGAGAATCTGTACAATGTATATTGTTATGAAATAAAACTTGCTCATTCATTCATGCAAACGTGATAAATCTACTAACACCATTTATTTGGTACAAATATACCCTTTTCACAACATGTTTATTCCGATTTGGTCAGGATTGTAGAATATACCGGAATTTTAGCGAGATCGAGGCTAAGGGTGTATCAGTCCGATCAGCCTTAGAGAATAGATGTATAAATATTTGGGGTTTTTTTGTTGTATCATAAATAAATTGCTTTACTTTCTAAGTTTCTGTTATTATTTCATATTCGCTTTGCGACGTTAATTTGGTTTAAACATCTGTAATTTATTATTGATTTTAATCATTTGAAATAAACATGATAAATGCCACAATAAATGCAGTTATGAATTTGTGGTTTACATATGAATAAAGGAAAATCGTCGAAATTCAAGTAGGTGGCCATAAATTAGGGTAGGGAGAACCTTTTTAGGGACGCCAGGGTTTGGCATTTGTTTTAACGGGAATTCGGTATTTGGTTAAAATTTGACCGGGAATTTTGGATTAAATTAAAATGTAAGCGAGATTAGGGAAAGAACACGTTTTTTTCGCCAGGAATTCGGGATATAAAGTTACCGGTATTAATTTTTATGGTTTAATTAATCTTAAACCTTACATTGGTACGCAGGGATTCCGAAGACCAGGGAATATCATATTATCACAGTTTACAAGTGTCATTCTAGCTTATCCTATTACAATGCTGAACCTGCTGTTCGTTGCTAATAATAAAATAGTATGAACATTATGTCAAATTAGTATAGCAACTTCAGGTTGATCTACTTTTCAATATTGGCCAAATTGACAACATCTGGACAATTTTTTATTGATTAACGTTCTGAATTTTTCGGGGATTCGGGAAAATGTCAATTGTACGACCGGGAATTTGGGATTTTCTAATATTGTGATAGGAAATTCGGGATGATGACCCCTCCTCCCCTCATATATTTCAAAGTCATATTTTCTTTGGTATTTTTAACCATTTGGCTAGAGAACTTTTGATGAATTATTCATGTTATTGTTTTTCAAAATGTTCACTTTGGGAATGGAAGACTTAGTATATAAATTGTAGGTTTAGATATTGAATATATAATTGTGTCTTTGGACTAACTTTTTCATAAGTTTAACTTTGATTATACATGTACATGTTGGGGTAACACTACCTTTTGGGGAAAAATTGTAGGATTTATCTTTTTATATGTGTCATCTTTTTTCATAACGAAGTCACCGTATTGTTTAGTCCTATTAATTTACTAGGTATTTATAACCCTTATGAAAATTGCACGGCGAAAATTGTCTAAGGTCCGTATGCCATAGTCGCTCTTTGGCTGTTAAATTAAGTTCTTTAAATAATATTTCCTTGATGGAATCTAAACTAAGAAGAAGACTGAAATTGTCTACAATGTCCGAGCTCCTCGTTTGACCCATCATTAGAAGTTGCATTCTTTCGATCGGCTACAGCTGATTAAATGACACCTGGCAACTAAAATCTGCCCTATGACAAACACGCTTGAATTGCCATTTTCTCTTAAAATTTCTTTTAACACATCTCATGATCCATAATTGATCTAGAACGTATTTTTGTGTAATGTTTACATTCGATGCCATTGTCAGTTACAGAAGCTATAGTGATCTATACACCCTTAGCCTCATTATGAACTGATAAGAGCGATCTATTTTTAGAAACAAAGATAATGTGAAACTCGTATATTCTACATATTTTGTGTGATTTTTCTGTATGGACTGTTCCAATAAAAATGTGGGGTAGGCAACGTTGATGGGTGGTTCTAATTTCTTGATGTTATGGTAAAAACTTGTGAAACTGTTTTTTGGCTGTTTAATTGTCTTCCCGGGGAAACATATGTTTTGAATAAACATCCATGAACTTGACTTAATATCCTAGCTTCTGTGTTATTTAATTAAAAACATACTTTACTGGGTTTATCATGCCATTGGTTATATTTGTACTAATTATTGTAGTACACAATTTCATATATTTTACTTTTGTAAAAAAAATTGTAAAGGGGAAACAATCTACAATTTTTCTCAAAATTAAAACTTTTGTTCCTATTTTTTAGAAATTCATTATTAACACAGAATTGTTCTATTCTGTCAAGTTGGATTATCTTTTTTCATCATTAGACCAGGTAAGAACCACTGTTGGACATATCACAATGTATGGATTATCTACAGTGATATGAAGAGAGCATTTTTTTGGCAGTTTGCCGATTACTGTTAAACTGTTAGCTTTCACATTATTTTATTGGTGTATAAGTCATGGCATTACTCATAAAAATCTATCAATTTATTCCACTGCATGTCAGCATGTTGATCCTCAAGTGGAGGAATTGAGAAATATGTGCCATATTTCATTTTTTATGCAATGTCAAGAAAACATTTCCACAAGTAGTTTTTAGAATTAAATCTGTATCCTTTGGATACAGAAATTTCAATTAATAAATAAATAAAAACAACACTAGCCCAATATATATGTTTTTGTAAAAAACAAAAATGCAGTAACCTTGGATCTGCTCCCATATATATTCGACCTTGAGAGTATTTCAAGTTTAAATTGATTGAAAGAATGATGGTACACATTTAACTTTATGTATACATTTTTTGTTATGATGACTGCTTTGATAAGTTTTATGGAGTAAAAACTGGCTATATTTTTAAAAGCTTTGCAATTGTTAGAACCACTGTTTTCACCAATACGAGATCTCTGTCATTGTAATGTTTGTATTTACTTACATTTAACATTATAACAAATGCATTAGGAAGAATGTGCTATAGACAAAAAGGTTGTCAAAATAAATCATTATAACTTGTAGTTATTTGTCTTTTGTTGAGAGAATTTTAGTCTTTTTCTGGCTTTATAGAACTGTGTGCTATTTTATGGCTGTACATTTTTTGTCGATAAAATGGTCATCATGTCACCTAGGTAAAAAAAAATATGTTAAAAAATAAGTTCATGGAACCAATGTAACCTTATGTAACCATTGGGGAAATGTAAGTTACAAAACATAATACATTGAATTTGGTGCATTTTTTGTGCCTTATATGTCCAAGTTACATATCATGAAAAATGCTCACGGGCTATACAAACGTTTATAGCCTACAGAACAAGGTCATAGACTATAGCAAATGACCACAGGGTGTAAGAGATATAAAATGTCAGATTAAATGTTTATAAGCTTTATTACAATGTCACAGACCACAGATAATTTTCACAGGTTATAAAAATGGTCTATAGACCAGTTCTAAGAAAATGTCACAGATCCAGCCTATAAGCTGTATAAAAAGGTAACGTACCATTGGAGAAGTTAATAACCCATACCAAAGAGCAACGTAATTTTGGCACCATATTCAGTAGTCAAAAAACAGCCCAGTATCTCAACAGATACAGATACAGATCTTGTGTCCGGCGTACTGATTGAATTTTTGAGACAATAAAGACTAAAAAATGGAGAGTGTATTGGATATTCTAATTTGTAAGTTACTGGTTTCTGGAAGAAATAGGTACTTTCCTGTGCGCTTTTGGGAAAGCCCATGTGATCTTCTGGTCTTGATAAATTTTTTTATGTCTTTATGTTCGTTTTGCTGCGCTCCACTAATGAAAAGACATAAAATTTCAATCACTCGTGGAAGATGACCCGGTCTTTCCCCAAAACGTATGTAAGAATCTGTTAATCTTTGCATGCTGTATTTCGGCTAAATTCAGGAAGAGAACAAGTGAACAAACAATTAATTATATAAATCCGATGGATGTATGGGCAAACACTGAAGTATCCCGGAATGTTGCTATCGATTAACGAGAAGTTGACAGTTTACGTTAGTCGATAGTCTAGTTTGTAGTTTCCCCCGAGTCTATTTCTAGAAGTAGGTCTGGGCAGAAATCTATAAATCAAATAGTTATTCTAGTTTCGGGTCGAAGTAGAGAGACGACCTAAGTGTATTGGTTGTGTTTTTAAGCTCGCCATGGTACATATGAGATTGAATGCGAATGAATAGTAACCGAATTTATCATTGGTCAGGGACAAACCAGCATCAATATAGCGGAATGTGAAATTGAACATAAAGGATGTCTTTTATTTCTTCTTAAGTGGCCCTTCTAGGGACAGCCTCAGAAGAGTATTAAAAAACAAGCTAGCGAAGAGAGGAGCCCAATTAGTACCCATTAGAATACCACATGTCTGTTTAGAAACCTCCCCCAAACATGAAGAATATGACATTAAACATATTTCATCGTAGAAATTACAAAGCCTAAATCCATTTTAATCACTCTTGGTGTTGTACACTTATACACCATTTCATTGTTGATATATAAATTATGAATTTATATATAAGTTAACATCCTCCTAAGTCGGGGTTCTGATTTAGCGTTCGCCCCATCCGGACTTAGGAGGATGATGACAGAGCGAACGTTGACATTTGCAATTAATTGCATTATGAGGTATATCTCCTCTTTATATAAATTAGACTTTGTTTATTTGCTTAATGCGGTTTAACGCCACTTAGCACTTTTTCATCAATGTCAATCTCGAAATATACCAACTGTTTTGTTTTGTAAACAATAAAATAAAGCATCAAACATGTAATGTTTTTTTAAAATTCCCATTCTTTATTAAAACTTCAGGTTTTAAGTGATTTCCTTCTTTGATCTGTTTTAATGTTGTTAAACGCCTCTATAAGCAATTGTTTAGCTCTATCATGGCGTCTAGGTTTTATTGGGGAGAAAGCCGGAGTACCTGGAGAAAATTCCGACCTGCGGTAGGAAAACTGGCAATGTTTGTCGATTGAAGTCGATCGCACCCTGCCGGCTGCCCGCAGCGAGACTCGTACCCGCAATCTCAGTGTTGACAGATTATTATATCAAACGTAGGCGAACTAACTTGGGGGAACTAGAAAGGGCCCATTAATATGTTAACAATTTTTTTAAAATTTTTCCCAAAACAGATAACAGTAAATTCAAAATAATGATAACATCTAACAGAAATTTACATCAGAAAACAAAACCGTGAGATCAAAAATCGTAAAAACAGATAACAGTAGAACTGAGAAATTTAGAGGGGATAACGAAAGAAAAATCTGTAAACAGTTAAGTGTTCTGGCTTATTAACATAAAACAGTTGACAAGAATGTTAGTTTTTAAGAAAACAGACAATAGCTACTGGTTGAAAAATAGTTAACAGTTGGTTTATTTTCTAAAAAACCTGTTAACAATAAACGTTTAAAAATGCTAAAAACACACTAACAGAAAAGATCCCTCTTTCTACCTTAACCACTGGGTCACCGAGGCGCTTTTAGTAATATGTAAATTTGAACTTCCCAATCATATAAATCCATAGATCCATGTATTAACAACCTGTTATTCGTGCCATTTAAATTCAGTAATTTGAGTTGCAGTATAAAGGCCGCACGAACCAGTAATTTTCAATAAGATTTTGTCGTATTTCGCGTTATTTGTGTTTACAAAATAAATTGCCATATAGAAATATTGTGCAACATGGGGAATTCGGCTGAAATTGTAGACATGTAAGGTAAGTATTAGTTAATAATTGTTTAAAGCAATTTAGCAAAGTTGTCAGCTATATTATGGCGTTCATTCTTTATATTCAAGAATGGGACGGACAGATTAACGGAAAACAAGTGGTACAACTTGTCAATTAAAGGCGAATTTGTTACAGCAAAAGTAGTTTAGGTTTAGGTCTTAGGTTTTAAACTGGTTTTCAATCAAGTTTTCAAAACTGGTTTTAGTTAAGTGATGAGTACCAAATAATTGGTTTTAGGTTTAGTTTTAAGAAATAAATAAAGAAACATTTTTAGTTAATAGGAAGCATATATTACGCAATTGGGGAAAACAAATTCTAACATTTGTTGCATATTTATCTAGTCCGATGACTCACTGAAAATTTTGTTGGACTCCTCTATCGGGAAAACAGCCCCAGTCTGTGACAAATCCTTGGCACAGCTACTAGGGGCTAAATCTGTAGATGGTCTTAGACTCTACCGGTCTCTTTGGGCAGAGTAAGAAAATCTACTGCGTAGCATCTCTCATGGTCTGGGTTCTGCTGTATTTTTCTTATCAGCAGTAGGAGCTTTGCTTCAAGATAAATCTGGAGATGATTCGTCTGAAGTCAAAACACTCCTTTTACAGGTTGCCCAGGCCATGGGTTCATCTCGGTTCCTTCTCATCGGCACTCTTGCGAATTTCACCCTTTCTAAAAGGCGGGAAATTCTAGAGAAATCTTCTGTAAGTGAAATTCTTAATGATTCCTTACTGAGGTCACCTCTCTCGGACAAGATTTTTGGCTTGCCTATTCAGAGGGTGTAGGAGGAGATTGCCAAGACTCCACAACCACTCAAGGTCAATGTTCGATTGACAAATGGTAAGAGGTCTGCTGCTGTCTCCTCGTCTAACCAGTCAGCTCTTCTTAAAAGAAGAAAGGTGACCAATGTCACTAAATCTTCTGATCCTAAAAACCTTTTAAAGGTTTTAAAGGAAATAAGAAGACTGGCCCTCGTAAATAGGTTGTTCCCCCCTCGTTTTTACTGACTTCTCCCGAAGGAGAGGAACATTTTCATGTTCCCTTTCCTTCAATACCAGTGGGAGAAAGATTGTCCCAGTTTCTACATCAGTGGGAAAAGATCACAGATGTTTGGGTACTGTCAGTAATTCGGGTGGGGGGATTGGATCTAGATTTTCTGGATCTTCCTTCTTTGTCAGCAAGTCCGATTCCTATATCTCAGACTTCAGACAAGGAGAAATTCCTTCTCCTGTCAGAAGAAGTTCAAACTCTATTACTGAAAGGAGTAATAGAAGAACTTCCTTCTCATCAGTTGACTCCATTTTTTATTCTGGTTTTTCTTGGTTCCCAAGAAAACTGGGGGGGGGGGGGTGTGAGACCTGTTATAGACCTGTCTATTCTGAATACTTACCTTTCTGTTCCCAATTTCAAAATGGAGACGAACAGATCAATCAGGTCATGTAGTTCTTCCAGGTATGTGGACTGCCAGTCTCGATCTCTCAGATTCGTACTTCCACATTCCCATAGCTCTTGTCTACAGGAAATACCTACGTTTCGTTTAGAATGGCAAGGTTTTCCAATTTCTGGCCCTCCCTTTTGGCCTGGCAATAGCTCCTTAGGTCTTCACCAGAGTGTTTCAGACAGTTGTAGCTCATCTACATACCCTGTCTATTCAGATTCACTCATATCTGGACGATTCTCTGCTGAAAGAATTCAACCCAGAATGACTGTCATCTCACTTCTACTGGATCTGGGTTTTCTCATATCTTGGGAGAAGTCAGAGATTCTTCATGCTCAGAGTTTTCTGTTCTTGGGGGAACATGACAGGACGGACCTCGGACTGATTTTTCCTCCAGAGGAAAAAATGTTGCCACTGTGTCACAGAATTAAGATGTTCCACAACTGTTCGTCAGTTACTGCACGAACAGTTCTCCCAACTTCTGGGTTATCTGAATTATCTGGCCGATGTGGTCCCCTTGGGACGTTTTCACATTTGGCCCCTCCAGTTCTATCTCCAAGAAAATTGGGGAGCAACCTCGGAAGATTGGGAAGCAGCAGTTCCTATTCTTCCAGTGGTTCTTTCTCACATAGATTGGTGGACTCGCAGGGAAAATGTTTTGAAGGGTGTGGCAATGGCTCAACTAATACCCTCCTATTAACCTGTACACAGACGCTTCTTTTCTAGGTTGGGGAGCCTTTCTAGAAGGGAAGTCAGTTTCAGGAGTGTGGTCACTTGCTCATCAGCATGAACACATCAATCTCCTAGAAATGAGAGCAGTCCTCTTAACACTCCATTCTTTCAAGACTTTTCTAGTCTCAAAGACATTATAATTAGTACTAGCAACGGACAATACTAATGTAGTGGCCTACATGAGAAATCAGGGAGGAATTCACTGCCATGCTCTTTTTCTTCTATGCAAGGAAATTTTGCTTCTTTGTCTCCAGTGGAACATAGTTCTAATAGTCAGACATATTCCAGGGACACTTAATGTCCTAGCGGATTGCCTGTCTCGGTCTCTTTCTCCGGTGAACACGGAATGGGAATTACTCAAAGTAGTCTTCGATTCCATTGTTCTCCATCGGGACCGTCCTCTTCTAAACCTCTTTGCTACTAGTCTGAATCACAAGCTGGAAACTTTCGTTTCTCCAGTACCAGACCCCTGGCATTTGCAGTGGACGCAATGTCCCTGTCTTGGAAAGGAGTATTCGCATTTGCATTCCTTCCATTCAGATTTCTCCACCAGGTTCTAGCAAAGATCAGAGTCGAGGACTGAAAGATCATTCTTATTGCGCCAGCTTGGCCGAAACAAGGGTGGTACACAGATCTGCTGCATCTGTCTTGTGCCAGACCTCTTCGTCTTCCTCTGAGAAGAGATCTACTATCTCAATTCAGAGGAAAAGTGGTACATCCCAACCCAGTCTCTGCACCTTCACGCCTGGTTACTATCAGGGAGGGTCTCAGACAGAAAGGCTTTTGTGAAAGAGCAGCCTCACATATCTCTAGATCTGTTAGAGAGTCCACAGGCATCGTTTATGATGCCAAGTGGTCCATCTTCTGTTATTGGTGTAGTGAACAGGAAATTGGTCCTGTCCATGTCACTGTGCAGCAATTAGCAGACTTCCTAGTTTTCTTCTTTGGGGTTAAAAAATTGGTTCCTTCGACTATCAAAGGTTACAGATCTGCTATAGGTTGGACTATTTCTCTTCTTGGTGGCTCAGATTTTTGTAATAACGAATATATTTCCTTATTAGTTAGGAACTTTAGTTTAGAAAGACCTAAACAAAATAAGTTAGTTCCACAGTGGGATTTAGGTTTGGTCCTTGCTGCCCTAAATTCTATCCCTTTTGAGCGTGCAGAGAAAGTTGACCTACATTTTGTTGCTTACAAATGTTGCTTTTTTTTATCGCTTTAGCTTCCGTTAGAAGAAGAGGCGAGATTCATGCCTTATCTGTCTCGGATTCTTGTCTTCGTTTTTCTAGAGAAACAAGTCTTCTGTTACTCTTCTAAAAGATCCTTCTTTCTTGGGTAAGAATCAGATTCCAGAAAGAGGGACATTACCCGTCTGTATTCCAGCTCTGCCAGACGATGCTTCTTCTAAGCTTCTTTGTCCAGTCAGAATCCTTAGTATTTATTTGGACAGAACTAGGAATACTCGTTCTGTCAAAAATACTAGACTTTTTCTTCCCTTTAAAAAGGGTATTTCTGACATCTCTGTAAAGACAATTTCTTCTTGAATTTACCGGGCTATTATTTTAGCTTACAAGTCTTCGGGAGAAGAACTTCTAACCCGACACTCTGTTAAAGTTCATGAAGTTAGAGCTCTTGTTGCCTCCTGGGCACTTTTTAATTCTGCTTCTATTTCTGAAGTTTTATCCGCAGGTTTTTGGAGGTGTCAAAATTCTTTTACCTCTTTTTACCTTAGGTCTATGTCTGCCCATGCAGACAACATTTTTTTCTTGGAACTATAGTGGCAGCTCAACAAATAATTTTCCAAGAAATCAGGGGATTCAGCTGTCTGTTAGATTATGAATTTCTCGGAATTTATAGTGGTAAGCTATTTATTTCAAAAAGCAATAGGCTCGTTAATCACATAAAAAATTAAACTTTCTACAATATACAAGCCACAGATGAACTGGTAGTTAACATAGGACAAGTAAAATATCGTTGCCTTGGTCTATACATTATTCTTCCATTTAAATATCTAAACGATCAGTTAACCACAAACAGTTCAACAATATACCAAATGTTGCACCAATTCAAACCCAAACGCTAGTAATTATATAAACATGTTTCTTTATATTATAGAAACACATTATTACATGGATTTTAAAAGATATTTTTGCACAAGATCGGCAGTTTAAAATCAATATATTTGTGTTAAAATACTGAATACTAGCATTGATCCGGAACTTTGTCTTTCTGTATAACAACAAGCCTTGTCAACGGCACCAATACCAACCCAAGCGTTATATTACATTATCAATCGACACAACCTTTTGTTGTTGTTTTTTAAACTTTAACCGTTCTTTCAGTTCTCAATTTCATATAAATCATAAACAGCTGTAATTTTTTGGTATTTTTAACGATGCAATATGATTTAATAAAATTGTATGGAGGTCACGCCTTCCCCACTCACCCCTCCCCCCCCCCAAAAAAAAAGAAATAAAACACTATAACCTAGCAATACCTATATTTTTAACTTCTAGCATTCAGATTTAATTCCAATTATTGGAAAATGAAAAGTAATACACAATTTACTTATTTGCAACCACTGGAGCAATTTGATCCAAACTTTGAAATGAGTGGAACACAACTATTTGCGCTTCTCATTCCTGTGAAAAAAGGGAAACACTTTACACTGTTACTATTGTGGCATTCAAAGCCAACACTTCGTGAACGATTTATCACCGTATTGTATTTTTATGACGACATAATGATTTATAATAGGTGTCTTGCTGAAATGGTATATATGTACTGACATGTGATTATAAATTACAAATATACTGAATGAAAATAAAAAAGCAACTTATT
Source organism: Limnoperna fortunei (assembly GCA_944474755.1). Lineage (NCBI taxonomy): Eukaryota > Metazoa > Mollusca > Bivalvia > Mytilida > Modiolidae > Limnoperna > Limnoperna fortunei. Next base: position 96,434,421 of record OX104114.1, on the reverse strand, counting down.
TTTTTAAGAATATTCTTTAATCCCATAGAATAGAATCTCTGTTAAATTTTTACGAAGTTCATAAGTTACCTTTCAATGATGTCATTTTCTGTTTGGTATTTTTAAATTGTACAGTCCTACGCGTAGGTTCACTATAAAGCACGAAAATTTTACTTTGGCACGAAGACATGCATGATTGAGAAGTCAAAACAAGGAAAATTTGTAACCTTAACTAACGTCCTCGAAAATCTTATTGCACGTTTTAAAGTTGAACCCTATCAAGTCATTATTCAGATAGGCATGTCTTAACGTGAAAATGCCCGTACGATGAAATGTTCTGCGTCCGTCGACACAGCGGCATCAACAGACGGGCTCAGCATAGACAGATATCTACCAGGGAGAGAACGAGTGACAACATCCTAGCAACATTCTGCACTGCTGTTCAAACATCACACGAGACTATAAGAGTACACAGAAGGCGAATAGCAACGAATACAGTTCGACTGCGTCTACATCGCCACGGGCTTAATGTAAGACGACAAACAAATAAACGGCAGCGGGCCGTTTATCATAAGTTTGTGATAGAGTCAACCTCGTTTATACATCGATGAATTACCGAAAATAAACGTTTAATCCTTATAATTCTTCCTAATTGGATTTATATATTTACATTCTTTTCCCAAAATAAAATTTCATTATAAGTGCGTGACGCGTAGGAATATACACAACGAACTGAAGACGACGACGTGTTCGCCCAGACCAAAAGGTAGCGGCGGTAATTTATGACAGCGTTACTAATTATGTACTAATATCCTGCTCATTTTGTACTGTAAAAATGTAGCGCATATCTAGTAGATGCTGCTAGTCTGCTAAATTTTTGCTGATTTTACAATTATACAGCATAAATTAGTGGATCAAAAATATTAGATGAATATCTATACTAAATACATACAACATTTCTGTGGCGTATTTTAGTTATAATAAGGATGAATGTAGTTCTCAGCTAATTATATTCTAATTTAAGATATCTACATTCGAATTCGGCTATTTCTTGTCATTCAGCAATGTGAGCAATGAATCCAAACGAAGTGTATTGTTACACTATTTTCTCTATAAAACAGATGTTTTCATAATAATGATAATAATAATAATATACAGGTGCTTCAATTAAATAAATTTCCGTTTAGGCGATACATCGCTCAAGACATTTTTATCGCCAAAATTCGAGTGTACTGAGTTACTGGCATAATTTGTTGTCTGAAGCGTACACGACACATGGCCGCCATATTTGTTTACGTTTAGCAACAAAAAAGTAGTTCTCCAAAAGTCGTTCATCAAAGTATGAACGGATCTGCAAGTCACTGACTGGTTTAAGGTCTTTTGACCAATCAAAAATAACTATAAACGTAAACGAATGTAAAATAAGAATTATACGTTTTTTGAGACGTAGAGGCGAACGTCATGTTGATCCGTGTTAACAAGAAACCGACCGATGGGAAGTGTCATGCTTGGGGTGGCGTGTCAATGTACTATCGGACACCACTCGTGGTTATAAATGTCACTTTTAGGGTTCATCGCTACCTTGATGAAGTCACTCGACCGCGAAATGTCATGCTTGGGGCGGCGTGTCAATGAACTATCGGACACCACTCGTGGTTATGTCACTTGAAGGGTTCATCGCTACATTGATGAAGTCATTCGACCGCGACTGTTCTAATTGCCATTTATTAATTTATAGTAAAATGTGCATAAAAACAAATATCTAGCATAAATTCTTTAAAATAATGAAAATTAGCTTAAAGTGTATGCTTTATGACCAATGAATGTAGCAAATATTTCTCTTGTCATTAATAAAAATTCATAGGAAGTGAAGGCGAATATTTCTGAAAATATTGAAGTATCTGCGAAGCACCACCAAACCACCAATTAGACAAAAACAGATTAGCAAAACTATTCACACGAGTCATGTGTATCACTTTGAGCTGATTTTATTTGTCAAAGCACTTTTGAGCATTTATTGGTTGCTCTTGTCCAGGTATAAACGCTAGTTTTTATTTCATTATAAGCAGACTATTCAAGTCCCCATCTTTCATACTCATTATCTATAAAGTAAGTAACTAGATGAGCTGTAATAACGGCGATACTCATAACGAATTTGGAGATGAAAATAGATACAATTAAATGTAAGTTAATGGATATTGAACTGTAACTGTAATATAATTAATATCTTGATGAAGCCGAAACGTTGTGAAACTAATGGCATGAAATGAACGTCTCATTTTTAATCCGCATTTATTTGCAACAATATGAAGGATTGTTTAATTGTATTCAATTTTATTTGAGAAAACATTGAATATGTATGTAACAATACTAAAAAATTACAATCAAATCGGATTGCTGTTAAGTCTTTAAAAAGATTTACAAGTGTCAGAAAGTAAACATATTGTGAGTCGACTTGTTATCAGTTAACTTCGATTTTTGATAATAAATGTAAAAATTTTTAGAATAAACCTGAATTCGTCTTACAATTTTTCAGTTGATCGAATACTTAATAGATTAATTGACACGAATTCACGGTTATCAACGATAATCATTGATCGGACTTTTATGCATACAAAGTCGCTTTGTCTAATAATTTTTGATATTCGATTTCATTTGTATATTGTCAAAACTTGCCGTCTTGGATTCAGCGACAGCTAGCGGCAAAGTTTTCAAAAGAGTTTTCATAAATTTGTTTTTATTGATAGATATCAATGTCATTTTCACTCTCGGCTGCCAGCGTTATAACAGAATAGCTTTTGGTGAAAGCTGGAGTACAATGAGCTGCCAATGATAGCTAGCTATGAACAACAAGATGGAAGCAGTTAACTGCGTAAAGTAGATTGGAATCATTAGGGTACTGTCATGTATGTATCAGTCAGAATTAATGTGTCTGAAAACATCTACTGTATTATTATTATATAAAATATTGCGCTGTTATGAAATATCGTCAATAATTTACCAATTTACAGAATATTAGGCCTATTCTAACAACAAATAATATATTGTATTATTTTTTAAGCTGTGACTGATTTGGGTCAGTGTATCTTTTATTCTATGCGCTTTACAAAAATCACAAACTCGTACAAAATATTGTTATACAGTATAACCTGTAAGAAAATTACAGGTCATTCAGTATAAATGATGTATCTGGATGTGAAACACAGTCAAATTTCGTGCCACGTATAGAATTAAATTATTTAAACATTTACACATTTGTTTTCTAAAGCTACAGGGTGTGTTTGGACATTTATAATTTTTGTAAGATTAAATTACCGAGTTATAAAAAATAGCTATAACCTCAATCTTAGATGGTTTCATCACTAAAAATTGAAATTGGTTGATTTAAATTTTGTTTGATTTCCAGCACACATTTATTTCAAATATGAACTTTGGAGTCTTATGAAGAGTAGTGGTTTTACATTTATTTTAATAAAATGTATTTGCAGCTACTGCCAAACATGCATAAAATAATTTAAGTATCTAAATCTGTAACCAGGGTCTTTGTATTTGCGATACTACGATCATCCCTCTATACTTACAAATATTTATCCGACAATTTAACCTCTACTATTATGTCACGTTATTAGTTCCTAATAGTTAATAGTAAATTCTGCTAAAAGCAAGAACACTGTCCGAACAGCAAGAGCCGAAAGTCAAGGGACAATTATAAACATATACAACGCAAACAAAAACCCGTTAAAAAGAAAGTGGGTAACCCGAATCAAATAAAAATTACACACAAGTGCTCCGGATGAGTAAGTAGTCCGCCTCTAAACAGACGACGACCAAGTTACTCATTGTCATGTCCAAGAAAAAGTCGAATAATGGAATAGGAAAGACTTCCTATGATTCAGCGAATAAGTCCGATCGTATTTGATAGGTGGATTTCCCATAACGATCAATAAAGTTATGGTGACTACAAACAGAACTTCTTAAAGAGACATCAACATAGGTAGAGCAAACCCTTGTTTGAGTAGTAGTCAACAACAGTAATCGGTCTAGAAAATTGTTTCTCTTCGACAGCAACATTCCATTCGCTCTATCATATGCAGTTTTCATTTATCCAGTAATACGTTAATCTAGAGTTTGTCGGAAATTGCCGAGATTTTCGCTTGACCCGGAAACTGCAAAGTAGAGGATTTATTACTCAAAAGGTATTGTCTTCATAGACAAAAAATTATGAATGACGTCATGCACTTGTATATATATGCGCGGTATCTGTCTCTTAAATGCACATATCTAGGTTTGTAGTAAAAAGTATGTACTATATTCCTTTACAGAATTTACTACCAACAACACGACGGGTGTTTTGCAATAGACATGAACTGCTTACTCTTATCCACTCTCGTTTTCTTGAGAGAGATTGTCGCTCACTTCTGTTTGTGTATTGTTCGCCTCTGTGTTGTTGTTGTATGTCTTGTGACTTTGTTTCAACGTTTTTTACATTAAAATTTGGTTGTGTTTGGTATTTCTAATTAAAAAAGTATTGCGTGCATTTACTGTTGCGATTGGTGACCGGTGACGCAAATTTGTGTACATGATACCTCGGAGACAATATAAGAACAATACAATTATGGAAGTTTGGAATATTTGTTCTAGTCATTGTTTATCTCATTTTGTCTTAGTTTTTGCAGTAATGTAAACATAGGAAAAATAATAAAAATTGAGAGCACTCCACAACAGGCTCAAATGTGATTTGAAGTTATCTAGAAATAGGTAACATTCATGACATATTTTGCTATCTCGTTTATTCGTTTGTTTTAGGTTTTGTTTTAATGGAATAATAAGCTTAAAAGCGAAAAGAAGAAATAAGTTATAAAAATAGAACCCCATAGTGAATAATTATTTTTAAGTTGATATCTCTATTTCCTAGAGTACCTAAAGCAGCCCAAATATGGGCTAGGAATTGACGTAGTGCAACATATACTCCAAGTTTATTTTAACACGCATTGCAAAGTGTTTTCGATATAGAAATATGTTGCGTATGAATCTGAAGTTGCACAAACACACTTTCCGAAAGTTAGATATATCTTAATAACATTGGATCAGGGGTATACATAATTATTCTGCATGAATAAATGTATGTTGTGCACGTTTTCATCTGTTGAGGCACATTTTGGAAAAATGCACAGTTTTAAGAACTGTGATTATTTACCATGGTTCGAAACCTAGTTTGTAGCTTATTAAAACTTATTAGCCTATTTATCCTATTGACTACGTTTCAAAACACGATATATTTACAGTCTCATATTTGTTTTTGTATTGGTAACCGGTGTGCATCAATATGACACATAAAGAAAGAGAGAATTTTTATCGTAACTCAACTTTAATAGTGGATCACACCAATGAATCTTGTACAGGATTACTGGAACATTATTTGACAAAACAAGGACGCACCCTGTTACAATTGATAGAAGCAAAACAACACGAGATATATCACTTGTGCTATAACAACAAGCCATGCTGTATGTGTCCACCAGGAAGCATTGCACCAGTATTCCGACATAATAATAGAATCCTGAATCCTGCTCAACTGGACATCCTGCTAAATACGACAGTCAAGTTACCAGGACATAACCCCAAAAGTCGGACAAAACACTGTTGTTGTCCAGCCAACCCCTATATAAAGTATAACCAGTTGGACCTGACACTAACAAGATGTCTCTTAGTAAATTTCACAACCATTATCCCTGATGGATCTCCAGAACGCCTGGCTGTTGAAGAGTTAATTCAGTTGAGGCATAAGTCGTATGCACATGCTACTACAGGAATGATATCAGATCATGAGTACCAAATAGACAAGACAACAATAGAACGGTCCATAATGGTACTAGCAAAGGTGCAGGGGAAGGAATCAGAATTTAAACAGAAAATGAGAGATGCTGCAGTCCGTCCTCTAGACGAAACAATCCTTACACAGTATCAAACAACGCTGATGGCATATGACAAAAGAGACAAAGAATTAATAGAGGTATTTTTAGGTCATTAGATATGTTAGGTTAATTTTAGAAAAAATTTGTGGTTTGGTTTGAATACAGGATGGTTATTTTCTATACAATATGATAATCGTTAAGTTAAATCATTCACTTACATCCCCCTTTTTCTATAGTTGTACCAAATAGATGATCTTATGTAATCCAATTCAAGTCATATTATGGGATCATTTTATTAAGTACCAAGCAAATTGTGACAGTCTGTAGTTTCAATGGTTGTTTACCTAAATTGTCATTGTGTATTCAAAAGTACAAAACAACAACGGAAATATTTGAGTGTATTCGCTTCAATAAATTGTAAAGTGTATACTGATAATAAACTATTAAGATTTCTCAGCATTTTAAATTAAAATGATCACCAGGGAAAAGCAAATTGATTATCAGCTCAGCAGTTTTTTTAACTTTTTACATATTTTTGCTTTAGATTATAAGTCAGCTTTATAAAATTAGATATATAATGTATTGGATTTTGTATGTATACATTCTGTTAGTTAGATTCATTCAAACATTAGGTTAATATAAAAGGGCACTGAAAAAAAACAAAGATATGTCAATGTTTCATAACAACATATCATTTAACTTTTGTTTCACTCTTGACAGGGTATAACCGTTTTCTTTTCAAACTCTAAACTTCTGACCATAATTTGATTCCAACTTGAGGCATCGATTTGTAATAGACCAGTGTTCAATTTAAGCTGATCCCATTATTACTCATTTGGCAGCTAACTTAAAAGGAGAATTTTTTTAATGTCATAAAAAGCCTTGTTATCCTGATATTTTTATCATCATATTTTGGTATAACATTTTTGACATTAAAATTATGAGTTAAATATTAAGCAATAATTCAGCAGATACTAACAGACGAATGATGAGACATATAACCACAAACACAGAGCAAGTGTTTCTGGTACAGCTATTTATAGACCGTGTCATTAATTTTTTAATTCACGCATATGAAAGTGAAACTACAACTATTGGAAATATTTGCCGGTTTCTAGGATTTTGATATGTTGATTGTTCTTTTTGGTGTAAGGTATGTTGTTACTTTCTTCATATGTGTTGTGTTACCAAAGCATTTATACTGTACACATGTATTATTTATAACTTATTTCGTGTTTAAATTGTCTTCCTATTAAACTTACATTACCATATCTGACACCTTTCATATACAAGATTGAATGAAATTCCTAGGGGCAATTTTAAGCAAGTGGTGATTTCTACACCTTGGTGAGTTTTTTAAAATTTCGTTTTTCTGTTCTTAATCTGTAACCTTCACTTAAAATAAAGAGTGGATGTCATGATATAATCGAAAAAGCTAGTGTCAATTTCTATACAAACAAACAACCAAGCAAAGGCAAATAAAAACACAATGAATTAATTAGGGCGACGATTGACTTCTTACGCAGGTAAAAAATTACAGAATATTTTCTAGTGACAAAAAGATAAGCTTACAAAATAATGCAACATTCATCCAAATATAACTTTCAAAATAAGTACAAAATTTTATTCGGACTTAAACGTTATATTATTTATAGCCACTATGATTATGACTCTTGACCTTAAACATTTGTCTTGAAGAAAAAACTAGAAAATGTTAAAGACTGAATTCTAATCATGAAAAATGTTAATCACATACATATGCAACTTTTTTACGTCAGATTCGGTGCAATTGCTATAAATTTAAAAACATTAAAACCATAGGTAAGTATGCAGTTGGCTGGTAAAATACTAAAACAAGAGTTGGTTGTACCTAGGTTGATGTTATCTCTCAAGAAGTTCTATGGTCGTCACAATGATCTTTTGATTGTAATGGAAATCAATCTCTCAAATACGATCGTACATTTTCGCTGAGCCATAGGTAGTGTTTACTATTCCTGGATATGACTTTTTCCTAGACTTGACAATGAGTAACTCGACGGGTGTCTAATTAGAGGCAGGCACTGCTTACTCGTATGGAGCACTTGAGTGCACCCATGGTTTTTTTGTTCGGGTTACTCTCTTTCTTTTTTGGTGTTTTTAGTTTTTGTGTTGGTTTGTGTATGTTGTCTATATCCGTATTTACTGTCCCTTGATTTTTGGCTCTTGTTCGGTTAGTTTTTTCAATTTGTTGTAAAGACATGGGGTTCCCCAATTGACATCATCAGACACGAAATTTAAATAGCCTCAAAAAGTGACATGATAAGCGTGACCTTCCACAGAACATGTTATCTGACAACCTCTACAATTGTAATAGAAAGACTATATAAAGCTTAATCACGAAAATTGTTAATTGCATTAAGACACCAAAGTTTTGTTTGAACCGTAGACAGTTACGGTAATTCTAATTTGGGCCAAAGTCGTAAAACCTTGGGGTCTTTAACATTTAGTATCATAAAACATGTTGTTAATAACAGTGTAAAGGTCCAGTTTCTGTTCAAGAGAAAGTATCCTTTTCTTGCATAAATGTCAATAGCCATATACAATTGCATTTGCTTTAAATTATTTATCTCCTCTTAGTTTTAAATTTTTGTAGGAGTAGGCTTACATTTTTGAAAGAAATAGGTTAATTGCAGTTAAATAAAAGCACTAGCACGCGAAATATTTCAGACTCGGGACAAAATAGGATGTAAAAAAAGAACTTTCTTTTTAAAAAGCTCTTGTTAGGTACATGACAACATATGTCCTGAACAACAGTTACTTATGGTATTTAAACATATTTAGCTTCCGCATTTTTTCATTCTAAGTGCAACAAAGACAAATAGAAAAAAATAATTTCAAACAGGAAACTCGAAAAGAGCTCCTAATGTTTGGTAAAAATGTCATATTTGAAAAATTGAAAGAAGAATCATATGAGATATTTTGTTAGGTTTGTTTGTTTTAATGATGTTTAATGCCACTTTGAGCAATTGTTCAGCAATATCCTGGCATCCAGATTTTACTATGGGAGTATGGTGTAGTATGGTGCAGTAAAAAATCTGACCTACGGAAGGAAAACTGGCACTTTGTGTCAACAAAGATTGAAGTCAACCTTACTGAGACAACGCGTAACCTCAGTGTTGACAGGAATATCACGAAAAGACAAAATAAAATTATCTGCGATTCTCTGAAAAATTTATCATCAACTCTCGAAACAAACCTGTAAATATGTTATACCATATACTAACTGTCGCTAGGTAATTTGATTGTAGACACTAAAGACCATAATTGAATCTGCAGTAGGAGTGAACCCATTACCAGGTAGGCACACTTAACTCTATTTTTGATCAATATTCTGTCTTCTTAGGTCAAGGAGATCTGGCCTGGGTTTCATAAAACAGAAACTTTCGTTAGCTGAAACTTCAAAAATCTTTTTTTACGGCACATGTGGAAGTTTTATGGCCGTCCTCATAACTTAATCGATCGTTTTGGAAGATCCATCTTTAAAATACGATGATATGTAGCATTTATTACTCATGGATTTGACTTTTTCCTAGACATAACAATGAGTAAGTCGACGATTGTCTACCCAGAGGCAGGCACTGATTTTTGTCCGGAGAAATTTAGTGCACCATTGGCTGTAATAAGGATTGGGTTACTCAGTTTTTGGTTATGTTTAGTGTTGTATTAGTTTGTTTAAATTCGGATTTGTATTTGTCCATTGCCCTAAAGTTCTTTGTTGTTCGGTCAGTTTCCGTGATATTTTTCTTTGAGAGTAAATTGTACACTTTAATATATGTGAGGTCCTGTGCAATCGCTTATTTTGTGTAGATCGGGGAAAATATGACTGTCGTTTTCAAGTAGATTCCGAGTTTTATGCAGGTTGGATTTACAACATATTGTTGCCAAAATATTGCTCAATTCTTGGTTCAGATTGGCTGAAATTTTAAAACTCTTTACCAACAAGGCAAAATGAAATAGAATTTTGAAGCAATAAGGTATGGGAGTCTGTTACAATAATAATATGTATATCACTGTCAAAGTCATGTATGTTTAACTGTAAAACAAAGTTGATTGAAATATGATTCTAATTTAATTTGCATATTTAGAAATACTTCGAGATTACTTCGGTAAAAGTTTTTAACAGAATTAGTTTTTGACAAATGAAGAAGGGTAAATATAAGAAATTTGAAATTGAAGTACCTCAGGCAGAATAAAATGTCCTCCAAGTCTGCTTTTCACTGGATTGCAGACGATTTTAACTTAATTTATATAACATGACTCGTCATCATTATTATTCTCGTTTTATGTATTCATATCTTGGTTAATCATTTTAGAATATCTAACAAAAGATCTTAAAGATATCAAAGTCCAAGAAGGTTGTGATGCTCGAATTGAACTATGGACTAGGGACAATAATGTTAACAACGTCGAATGGTATATAGGTACCAGCAGAATAGATGTGTCTGATAAATATGTTGTAGAGAAGTCATGCCAAATACATACGCTTGTCGTAACCAATGCTGACCTAAACGATCGTGGAATTTTTACCGCAAAAATTCCCCTTCTTGGCTATGAAAAAAGTATCACACTTGACGTCGAAGGTAATCTATTTATTTTAAAATAATTGAAACAATGTAAGGATGCACATATATTGTCTTCATAACAACAATACAAATCATGATTATTCACAAGGTAATTAATGTATCGACAAAACATATAAGAAAATAGCAAACAAAACCAACCGAACAACATTAGCCAAAAACCAAGGGACAGTTACAAATCCGGATATAGACAAACGCAACACAAATCCAAAAACATAAAACTCAGAAAGAGACTAACCCGTCGAGTAACTAACTGTCATGTCCAGGGAAAAGTCAAATCCAGGGATAGGAAACACTACCTATGACTCGGCGAAAATGTCAGATCGTATTTGAGACACTGATTTCCCATAACGATCAATTAAGTCTTGGTGACGACCATAGAACTTCTGGAGAGATAACATCAATTAAGGTACAACAAACCCTTGTTTGAGTAGTTTAGCAGTCAACAGCAGTGATCGGTCTAGAAAATCGGAATACCGATCGCAGCATCCAGAATAACATATAAGTTGTGAAATGTACACATCATACCCTGGAGCTGCTGGAATGTTGCTGTTGATAAACGGAAAATAAAGTTGACAATTGGAAAGTTGAAGTCATCACGTTTGTCGTAGAGTCTAGTTTGTAGTTTTCTAGAAGTAGGTCTAAGTAAGAGGCTGACCTTAGTGAATTGGTGGTGTATACATTCATGTTATACAATACTCTTTTCATCAAGATTAAAGGAAGCTGTAAGGAAGGCTAAATAGTTTTACAGTGAGACACAGATGATAAAATGTCTATAAATCCACTACAATGAGCAGTGTCTTTATGAATTCAATACAATGATGAAGATAATTAAAATATTATGCCTTTTCATATTTTTAGAATATTATACAAAGAATTTGAAAAAAACAGTCGACTGCATTGAGGGAGAAAATGTGGAGCTATCATGTGCAGTCCTTGAAGAAAATGTCCCAGCAGTTTGGGAAAAGGATGGTGCCATCGTTCAACAGTCAACCAAATACAATATAATAGACATGGGAAAAAGCCACATATTGTCTATAAATCATACAAATCTTCATGATGCTGGGCATTATTGTGTCAAAGTCAACAATAGATTGAGGAGGACATCGCTTCAAGTCAGAGGTTTGCTTTGTAAAACCAGTTCTTTATATGTTATAACTATCAAGGTGTCATACTTTTAGTCTTGAACTATGTTAATGCTCTAATGAGGATAAGGTGAATTTGTTTTGTATTGTATTATATTTGCGATATTTTTGTATCCATAAGAAGAAACATAGCAAGGAAACCGACCGAACAATAAGACATTGAACCAATTTGCGCTAGAAGCTAGATAGTAAGCAGTACTTGTATCTCGTTGTTAGACCCTCGTCAAGCTACTCAATGTTATTTCTATGAAAACGAAAATGTCCGTTTAATTTAAGAGATGGATTTCCCATAACTATAAATTATGTCATGGTAACGGACTTTCAAATGGATCACTTCAACCTAGATACAACAAACCTCGTTTGAACATTAGTAGTCATTATCAGTGATCTGTCAAGAAATTTGGAATTCCAATTGCAGGATCTACCATAACGAAAAAGTTTTTTAAATTTTTAAATTTTTGTGGGATTAATTTAATGTTTAAAGAGTTTATTTTAAAATTTGATTCCTGGTACCAATAACATTTTTCAGGGCACTGCTTTCCATGTCCCCACTTTATTAGATAGCAGATTCCTTTCTGTTGGGGAGTTGTCAGGTCATAATGATCAAAGTCTTACCTCTAAATATAGGTCAAGTGTTTGGAACGCACCACTCTCACTGTCTGTTCAAGAAACCTGTTATAGGTTTCCACAAAGATAAGTTGGATTGTTGTCACTACAAAAAATTTCATTTTTTGCCCATGTTTTACATACGGCAGTCACAATTTTCATTCATTCAGTTTTTGGTCCTAAATATGACTACTGCTTACAATACTTAAAGCTTACAGTCAATCAATCAATTTATCAATCAACCAGTCAGGAACATAAGTGCCAGAAAAACGACTTCATGCATGATTAGATGTTTTTTATGTCAGAGCTTTTGGGGCCCTTGACCCTCGGACACAAGGCCATAAAACGTTCTCTGACAAGATAGAAAATGTCGTTTCGAGACCCTTTTGAAGTCGATCAGACAAGTTTGCGTTAACATCATTTCGGGCTAGCTATAACTTTGTAATTTGTTATTTGTTTGGTCAGTCATGATTATATTGTTAAAGAAAGGTCGTCTGCAATAAAACTATTGTACGTAAAAATGTCGAATAAAAAATTTAGTTTTGTCCTTTTTCATCAAGAGATTTAATATCGTAGATATGCTTGTCATTTAGAATGTAACAATTGTTTAACCCTTATCAAAATATTGAATTCTGACGTTCAAATCGACACCATATGCCTAAAGTGTTTTAGAAATCTATTGAATAATTAACAACCTCATAGAATAAAGTATTTGTTTACTCGGACACAACATTAAGTTTGCCAAGTATAAAAACTCGGTACCACTAAAACTTAACGAATTGTCCTATATTGATATAGCAGGTTTGTAACTGTAAAACCTATAAAACTATGACTAGTGCAGATGATAAAATACGTTATTAAACATTTTTCCCTTGCTCTTATTATGTGCTTTACGATCGTTATGAGCCGAACAGGATTTATGTCAAACGTTATGTCTGTTTACAGAATACTTTACACAGAATATGGATAGAACTATTGAATGTTTACAAGGGGATAATGTAGACCTTTCATTCGCTGTCCTTGAGGACAATGTTCCAGCTGTTTGGAAGAAGGATGGAGTTGTTGTTCAAACTTGCTCGAAATACAAAATAAAAGATGATGGAAAAATTCACATGCTTACTATCATGAATGCTGACCTGAATGATACTGGAGCTTACTTAGTCAAGGTCAACGATAGATTAAGGAAAACATTACTCCAAGTCAGAGGTTCGCTGTTTATTATTTTTTCTCGTTAAGACAATGTAAATTTTCCTACAAAAGTATTTCATTATCCGTGTGTTGCCTTCAGTCAAACGGTACAAAATTAACCAAACACCCTTCCATATTAAAGTAAAGATTATCAGTATCAAAATATTCATTGGAACATACATTTGCTGCACATTTTGTGCTAGTGTAAATTGTTAAATAAATTTTCGCTTTATATTGAATAGGTACAGCAGCCCGTGTGTTTATGAGATAACCCTAATGAATAATTTTTTAATATTTGAGAATTTGTAGCAATTTTTGATAGTAAACAACCTGATTTTTTTCGTATAAACTATGCCTTTATTAGCTCATACATTTAAAAGTTAGCTTTTGTCATTTTTCGGTGTGTGTTAGACAATTTGTGTTTTTTATCTGCAAAACCAACATGGCCAATTCGGTTAAACAAGTTGACAAAAATTATAAGCTGTTCTGATTTTGTCCAGATCAATTGAAAGAAATTGTCATCTATCTCAATACCCATTATCTATACATGTATGTGGATCTAATGGTACGAAATTCTTAGAATGTAAAGTTTTATCTTTCATCTACATAACACTCCTAATGGAAAGTATTGTCCTTTATGGTCTACAAAACAAAATTAACTCTAAAACTGCTTACAAGCTATTAAAACATATGTTTGTCCAAATCATCGTTAGGGTATCTTCTGAGGGCATGGGTAAAATACCAGGTTAGATCATATGAAATAAACAACTTTTCGCACCTTTGTAGAGTATTTAAAAGAAAGTAAAATATTACACAATAATCAGTTCCATTAGGCCTAAACAATACCTTAACATTTGTAACATTTGCATCAGAACAAACTAACAATATTTGGAGTTTTATGCTAAATTTTAACTGATAATTTACTGTTGTATAGCAAAAAGTTCCAAATATCAATACCAAAACATTTCAGATCAAAGCATCATGAAATGTTTTTTTTCTACAACAGCAATACTAAAGATTCCTATTGGGAACTGTGTATTTATGATAGAATTAAATGGTTTACCAACACAACACGATATGTCAGACGCCTATAGGGGTATGTCAAAGTAAAATTAAGATAGAATATAAGATGTAATGTATTATCTTTTCACAAGAATAACACAACAAACTGTATGCTTAAATTTGTTTCAATAGACTACACTGGGACATGCCGGGTGGCGGATAGTGGAGATCCTCTCATTGAGGTTTGTCATTTCATAGTACGGAAAGTATAGTTTGACGTGTTTAGAGAGTATGACGATAAATACTCCTTTTGTAGGTTTGAAAAGAGAAAAAGAGTAGGCTTACTGTACTCGCTACGGTACACTAAATTATCTGCCACCACCCAATACTCTATACTTTTCAGTATACAGGGAAATTTGTTCATTTATCCCATCCCACACTTTTCGTTGATTTATTGTTTGTTACCGTGTTCTCGTCTGGAATATAGCAGAATTATTGCCTGCTGGACGTAAAGCAAACATCCAATTAATCAATGAATCAATAGACTACATTGTGTTTAAATAGCATATTGTGTCTATTTTAAGTGTAATGTATTTTACAAAATAAAGTACCAAAATGTGTAGTGATCACAACGTTATTATGTATAGAATGTTAAAACGTTGTAACATACATATTATAGACAAACTACAAAATCTGATGTAATAACGGTAAAATAATCTTTGACTCAAAATGGCTCTCTAAAGGATCATTAAAATAAATAGTTGATACCTCAATTCACTGAAATCTTCTAGTAAATCTTCTGATGAAAATTCTTGTAAGATTAAACATTTTGGTGCATACACTTTATTTTTCATACTGATTTATGCGAGTTAAATCCAGTATCCATCAATCACTATTTACTTTGTACGTAAATATCATTATCGATTGCTTATAATATAAATAAGTCCAATTAGTGTTTTAATCAAATGCCTTTTAACTGTTTTAAAAATAGGAAAGGAGACGTGCTATCTTCAATGGATATGGCGTAAAAGAGATGATTGGAATTTAAAGTCATTTGTACAAACTATGGAGAACAAATTGTCTAAAATAACTGGTTGGTTAAGCATAGATTTTGTATACATTGACAGTTTCGATAGAATAGTTTTAGAAACATCAACGCAACGACCCGTCATGAACAATATTCATTCAGTGGAATTGATAGTAAAACCTTTCCTAGAACAGATAGTGAATGTATGCGAGTTAAAATTTGACAAACTTGCGGATGTCTATATCGATGTCACAGGCATCCCTGACACAGGAAAAGACGAAGACAAGGAAAGAGGTAAAATATAATATGTAAGACCGCTGATATGATCATCAAAGTTGAAATCAGTCAGAATGGTTCAATTGAATCACATTATTATAGGATTGAACACCGAAGCACTTAAGCGGTATGTTTGTGAGTGAGTTAGTCTAGTTGATATACAGCTAAATCCATTGAAAACGGTGTTTAATCCTTATAATTATTTATTATTTAAAATTTAATTAAGAAACTCATTTGACAATAATAATCTCAATTTCAAATTTCTTTTGTATTTTGGTAGCGGGATTGATCTAAAGTATGAATATTTTGTTGATTTATCGTAGCAAATGGTAGCCGTAAATCGTCTTTTGATTTTAACTTAAATGAACACACAACTAAATTTAAACTTTAATCTATGCCTGTGTATGTCTATAACGACCACAAGAAAGTAACACATCAGTATTGAATGCCACCGTCTTTGTATACATTGCTTGAAAACCTCTACTAGGCCTATTCTCGACTAATCTAATAAACACATTTCTAATTATGCAAGTAATATAAGAATTTTTTAAAAATGTTTCGTGGAAATGAAAAGATTAGTGAGATCTCTAATCTACATTCCATGCACACTCCAGCCATGTAGCAAGTAGAACATGCACGTAACTACAATGAATTTTTTCTCAACAATATATCTGGTTTTAACCAGTTAAGGGTGCAAAAAACTCTCCCATTTTATATATAATAATACAAACATATTCCACTATGTTTTCAACAACACAACGTCAAAATAAGAACGACCGTATAAAAAACATGCATGGTAAGTACAAACACAAAACTAACATTCAGATACAAACACATAAAAACACAACGAACAAATGGGCAAGCAAACGAGTTAACAGAAGATAGGTATAGAGAAATTTTGATGACGTTATTGATATATTGATATACATTTCAACGAATGGAACACACAAAAATTATATACTGAAATCTAAACTTTTGTGGTTTTAGTTGAAATAAGCTTAAATTAGAAACTTATCAATCAGGGAAAATACTCATTAAATATTTCCTACAGTATTTTAGACATTATTTTTCATTTATCTAAAACTCGTATGCAAATCCCGGCACTATAAATAAATATTACAAGGTCTCAATATCGAGTGATGCACAAACACATTGAGCACAAACATCGCTACGCCGTAAGTCCACGGTGAGGTCAAAAGTTAAGGAAAGCAATAGGGGTCCGAATTCATAATTCTTCTCCTGTTCTGCAAAACGACGCAAAGAATTTCTGAGAAAATAAATACATAAAATGAGTGAGAGGATTGGCTTTGTTAGATTCACTGTGATTATGATGCTGCCACTTTCTGTACAATTTTTTATGCGGTCAAGCATGTCTGTTCCAGTTTTTATCTTTTTTATTAATTATATTTCACTACATGTAGCTATAATAACTAACCGTTAATAACTTGTGTTCGACTGAATTTATATTTATGAGATTGCATATTTTTGTATATTTTGAATTGTTGTAAAGAGTTTGGAGTAGATTGTGAATTATATTATGTGCTGCGCAGACAGATACGTAATAATAATTATTTAAGCCTAGTTTTGTAAATATTACATTTAAAATGAGATATAGGATATAATGGTTAACACATTATGTCATCTAATGTAAATAGATCATTTTAATGAATTGACCGATGTATTCCAGATGGCTATTTGAGCACGTGATTCCGTGTAATAATACTTAACTTCCATTTCATAAAGCGCAGATGGATGTTAGTCGAGATATTTAAATATGTCTCGTGGATGCTATAAATAAAGCTGAAGTAAACCAAATAAGATAAATCTTTGTATTAATTAAAGTTTAATCATTATTAGACCAACCAACTCACGCATGCTTCTTTATTTATTAATAAAATTGTAGAATACGGAGAAGCAAAAACATCCTGTTTAAATCACTCGTTTATATCCCGTTTAATAAAATCAGGATGATATATTATCTGTCAGTTTACCTTGTCTTGCTTACTACTGAAACCAATCTTGTTAAAATAATTCCGAAATTGTATAAATATATGTATGCAGCTTAACTCTTAAGCAAATCCAGCTTTCGATGCTTTCCGGCTAGGAATGCATGTTATTAGAGATCATTTGTAGCAACAGCTGTTTTCTCAAGTTACTTACTTCGAAGACATATAACGTATCCCCTATAACTTTGTTTGAGTGTAATGACTATGTATTTATTTATTTATTTATTTGATTATTTATTTATTTATTTATTTACTTATTTATCTTGTTTGATACCTGTATACCCGTTTCATTATAATGGAATTCAAAACACTGAAACATTTATAAGATTGGAGATCATTATGTGCTTACAGACTCATTCAAGACTCTAGTTTGATTACCGTTACACGAAACGTCGTCATCTTCGGAAAAAACTAATTCAGATTATGCGCACTACCTGACGCTAAGATATTTAAAGCAAAAATATAAACAATATCTGAGCGACTAGGTTATTGAACATGTATGTGGTGTCTTTAATCAGTTACAAAATTAATTGATTGCACTTGCAAATAAGCAATGTGTTCTTCGGCGTTGTTGGACATTAGAACGCTGTTCTGATAATGCTTTTATAAATGTCTTTAAGACACTGTTAACATCTTTTCAAATTAACAAACGTATAAATGTAGTTTAGAAGCTTTTTTTAAACCACCTTACGGCAAGAAAAACTAAAATCCCGTCTAAAGAAAATTATACATAAAGACTTCGCTTCTACATATGCCTACAAAAGTGTAGTTTTAGGTTATGCCATTACTTTTTTTTTGTTAAAAAATTAGAAGTCAAATTATACTACAGCAAATAACAGGTTTATTATATTCACAGCTTAGGTTTAAACTCGTACTCGGATACAGAAGCTGCTAGATCACCCACTCAGTCGTCTACCAGTACTAGTGGTGATAACACTTTACCTTACTACGACAACCGCCCCGTGCGGGATCCGGGTGGCTAAAAGAATAGACCGCAGTCGCGCTAGCTCGTCGTAAAAGGCGACTAAATAGCGCCCAGTACCCTGACCGGCGTGTCAGGTCGGTTTGCCTAAAGACCGACTGGGATGTGTGCCCCAGGTGGTTGAATGGGGTACCCCTGGCAAGCTGGGGTTGTCAGGCCATAATACGGAAAACCTGACCGCAAACCATATTAGTGCACCGTGTTGGGAAAAATGCCACGTTCCTCGCACGTTAAAGAACGCTGCTGTAGTATTCGCTATGAGTAGGGATTTCAATCCCGCTACAGGAGGCTAAATTGCCCGATACTATCCATCCTCCCATTTGCCAGTGGCAATCTAAAATCCGTTACCCCTATTTTTCCTTATGTCCCATCCCATTTTCATTCATCATCATTTCATGTTCATTTTATCATCCATTTCATGTTCATCGCCTGAATATAGCTGAAATATTGCTGCTCGGGCGTTAAACACCATTAATCAATCAATCAATCAATCATTACTACGACAACCCGGCTGCAGACAGTACTGAGCAAAAGTGCCGATCAAAGACAGTACACATTTCAAGAGTACCACACGAGTAACCCATGATAGTGCAGGAAAATTCTATACAAGACGCCAGACCAGAAGAACTGACAACCCACGACCACATTGTTACCTACAATGTCACGAAAAGTACAACAACGCAAAGTCATAAGCAGCAATGGATTTACCTTTGTGTTCAATGATGGATCGGTTTTATGGCGGTTCAGTGTTAGAAACAAGGAGACGACAAGTTCAGCCACTGTCACTCAGAGGGGAGATTCGTTTTCAACAAATGACATGCTACACACACAGGAGTCTAAACCAGGCATCCTGACCAACATACTTATGACTAAGAAAATGATCGAGACAGCTAAAGCAAACATCTTCACTTTCGCACCTAGAAAAGATCATGGAAGAAGATGCTGACCCCCGAAAACCGGAGTTTTCCTGGCCCAACTACAACAAAATAGTCAGGACAGCAAAGAGACACAGACAAGCAGACAGTCCTGCTGAGCCAACAGATACGGAGTTTGAGTTGGATACAGATTACATCAGGACCCACACTTCACCTGAGTTTTACCGTGGGGATAAAGTCCACAGGCACTTGATTTTCGCAAGCGATTAGCAGCTACCGAACTTGAAAAAGCAAAGACTATTCATTGCTGCTACCTTTAAGACCGTCAGCAGACCCTTTGTTCAATTACTATTGATCCACTTCTTTGCAAAACACGACGACGACATGAAGCAGCTACCTGGGGTTTTTGTACTGATGTCCAGAAAAAGAAAGAAAGATTACAAAAGCTGCTTCGGCGGATCCTTCGATTTCTTCCATCCGTACCAGTTGCAGAGAGACTTCTAGCCGACTTCGACGATAAGTTTTTGCGAGCGGTCAAATTGGTATTTCCGGATATCCATTTACAGGGTTGTGCTTTTCACTGGAGACAAGCTGTGTACCATGTACAAGAGCTAGGGTTACAAGTGGAGTATTCACAGAAAGGCGGCACCTACAAATTCATAAGCAAACTACTCGCCTTACCATTCCTACCAGCTGAGTAGATCAAAAAGGCATTCAACTCACTCAAGGATACCGTCAACATAGAAAAGATTACCAGCCTCAAGGACTACATCAACGACACATGGATCAACGGGAGCACATGAACAACAACAACATGGACAGTTTACTGCCAATTAGTCAGGACCAACAACGACGTTGAAGGATGGCATAATCGGGTCAATATAAAGGCACAGAAACCAAACTACAACTATACATACTGATCGTTTTATTACACAAGGAAGCCAGACTGCTACCCACTCAACTGAAGATGGTCAAAGAGGAAAAAATGAGAAGATACCAGCGAAAGAAAACAACCCAGCTCCAACACGGAATCTTCGCCTGATGGGACCAGTACAGAGACAACCAGATCATAGTCAACAAACTCCTGAAGAAGTGCGGGAAGATCTACGGCGGCCACTAAAGATAATGTAGTGTACATATGATTGGCTGTTATTCTTGTACATTTGCATGTTGACTCTACAGTACTTGAGATTGAAAACGCAACACTTTTAGCAATCCGTCAGCGATTCGTCAGCGTTCCAAAACCCGTCAGCAATCAGTTACCAATCAGTCAGATCAGTCAAATCGTTCCCAATCCGTCAGATCGTTCCCAATCCGTCCATCCGTCAATTGACGGATTTGGAACGATTTGACTGATCTGACGGATTGATTTGGACTGATCGCTCCAATCCGTCAATTCAACTTCCGGTTAGTAAAATAATATTCCGAAATGTGAAAATTCGTCTCACTCGCAATTGTTAGAAGTATAAAAATGTCAACTGTTATGTCCTCATTTATGGTTCGTTTTACCTAATAATAAGGCTAAAACTGGCCTAAAGTTATAAATGATGTAAATGGAAATCCCCCAATCTATACCTAATGCATCTATGACGAAATATAAACATCATATAGTGTCATTTTATTAACAAAATAATTAAAACAACGTAAATTTAAAAAAAAACCCACACACAATGACTTAAAGAAACATTACCCTCGCATACCCAGGCGCACGTCTCGTATTTTGTCTTGCGAATTTTTTTAAAGCGGAAAAAGTTTAGTCTAAAGTTATAAATGATAAATGGAAATTACCCCACCTCCAATCTATAACAAATGCATTTGTGACGGAATATAAACATCACATTTCTATTAAAATAATAATTTAAAAAAGAAATGAAAAAGACACACAATGAATTCAAAAAATATTTGACCTCGCGTGCCAAGGCGTACATCTCGTATTTGTCTTCGAAATTTTTTAAAGCGGAAAAAGCGAGAAAGACGAAAAACGTGAAAGCGGAATCGTAACATTATTTTAAATTTGCGCTTGCGCTTGTATGTATGTTTGAAGTATTTTTTACACTTTTTCAAAAATTATATTAGTCTATATAATATGGCGTCGAGTGTTTATAGGAAAGAGCTGGAGTACCCAACGAAACAGCAGACCTTCGACAGAAAAACTGGTGTTCTTTGCAAATTTAGGAATGAGTCGAGAACACCCTCTCGCTGTAATGGTCGAACAGACAACTCGATGATCAATAATAGATTACTGCTACCTTGTCGAGGTTTTTTTATTATAAACGCTTAAAAAGATCATTTGTCGTGGTTTGATCAGTTTTCGTTCTGTGCCACAGTTCCTAACAATTCCTGTGTATAATACTCAAGATTAACGACAAAAGCGAAAACATCTGTTTATGTATTTTATTCACTATCTCATTATGTCACATGAATTTACACATAATTAAATCTCAAATTAAGGATAAACTAATGTGCCACAATTCCTAAGAATTCTGCTGTATAATACTGAATAAGATTTACGACAAAAACGAACACGTCACATGAATTTACATAGAATTAAAACTCAAATAAAGAATAAACTTCTAAACGCGTTTGTATATAGAAGCTTATGAGTTAAAGATGCGCACGTGTAAGCGTAATATAAAATCAATTCTGCTTTCGCATTTTAGACGTCACAATTTATTTATTTTACGATATCTGTGACAGTCATTCGATAATTAATGATAAGGTTTAACAGAGCTGCCCAGCGCGTCATCAGCTGGCGGACATGGCATGTGCTCTCGTTTTTGTTTTTTTTTGTTTTGTTGGAGGTGGGGGGGGGCGGTTCAGGTCAGATTAGAATTGCCGCGAACATAGTGACGTGTTTATAGAGTGTCACGCTCATTGCACTACAAGGATCTCTTTGTAGTTTTCGAAAAGAAGTAAGATTAAAAAGGAAATTTTCTGCCCATACCCATACCCCATATTTTTCCAGTGGAATTCAAAATTTTTGCCCTTTGGTCCATCTTTCTCTTTTGATTGAGGGGGCCTTGATGGCCGATCGGTTAGGCTCGTTTACTATTAATCACGTGGTCTGTCCACACTTAGGTTGCATGTTCGAGTCTCACTGCTTGCATGGTGCACTCGACCTAATTGAAAAGGAGCAAGTTTTCCTACCGAAGGTCCGGGGTTTTCTCCATGGGACTCCGGCTTTCCTCCTATAAAAACTGGACGCAATGATATAGCTGACAAATGCTGAAAGGGGCGTTTAAACAAACAAACAAACAAATCTAATTGATTGATATTTAACTTATTCTCCTCATGAATAAAGCTGAAATACTCTCGCTGAAAGAAAGCAAACATCCAATCAATCAATCATTGAAATAAGATATTGTTCAAATTTAATGACACTCTTGAAAAGGTTCTTTTTTATCGATTTGACTGTAATGACAATGTTAAAACCGATCTTCATAGACCTAAAGAATTAATGACGTTTTGTACTATTTTGTACGCTTAAATGCAGTATTCGCATACAATTCTTCCCGGCGCTATTGGGGCCTCGGTGACTGATCGGTTAGTCATCTACTTGTTATCACATGCCTGTCAACAGGTTGCGGATTTTCGAGTGACTGCAGATAGGCCACGTCCTTTACTAAATGCGAAATAGATATGTTACTGATTGCGGGAGTCGGGTCGGCTTAATATTCGACAAAAAATATACATGTAACAGATCGTAAAAAATAAAATAGGCCGAAATCACGAGTCGCGGAAATAAAAAAAAATATGAATTAATAATGGATTACGAAAAGAAAACATTTGCCTCGTCGGTACTGATTTGCATTTAAACGAAGATTTTTTAAGGTTTACAGGGCTCGACCCGCAGATATGTCCTGCCTTAAAGAAATTTGCTTAACTATATAATAAAAAGAAACTGTTTTTTTTCTTTAAATATGTTTATTCATGTTATTTTTCAGAACGAGATATTGTGTTAACGATTGTTTTGAATAATTGCGTTTTTTTATTATAAATGTTATTATGAATGCACATATAATATACAAATGACGCAGAATTCGTTTTATCTTTAAATTAATAATTTATACGTATCCGTCAATAAACTGACCGATTTGTGCATATAATTAAATGACGGATTCATTGGACTGATCGCTGACGGTTACCAAGGTAATGACGGATTGATAATTTTTGACGGATGTATTCAGCATCAATCAGTCAGCGATCCGTCAGCGTTCCAAAATCCGTCATCATTCAGTTATCAATCAGTCAAAGTGTTGCGTTAACGGGTGCAAGTACTGTAACTTGCTATTTTTTAACTTTTGCTGTTAAACACTAATAAACATACAAGGTTCTTTTTTTAAATTGCCTATTTATTCTCTTATGCAATAACAATGATGAAGTCCCTTTCTATTGCATTAACAAGTTTTTAGAGCAGTGGGCGTCTTGTCTCGAGCGGTGGGCGACTTATCGCTAACAAGGCGCAACTAGTCTGATGGGCGACTTGTTTTGGGAGCGACTTGATCTGATACCAAATAATATGCTAGATGTTCTTGATCATATTTGTAACGTTGGAGGATTTGTTTTGAAGCAGAAAATTGGAATTCAAATGGGTACAAAGTGTGCCCCTCAGGTTGCTGAGTAGCTTCCGTTAATATAGCCTTTAGAACTGGAAATTAACTAAACCACAGAAACAGCTTCATCTACATCCTTTCTTGACTTGCACCTCGAATATAACACCGACGGTCAACTAGCACAAGAATTTATGACAAACAAGAAGACGATTTCAATTTCAAAATTATAAATTTTCTTCACCTATACGCTATATTCCAGCTTCTCTTGCATTTATGTCTATATTTTTCAATTGATCATGTATGGAACGAGTATACCGATGTTTGCAAACGTCACTTCTTGTTTAGGGATAAACTTATAAACCAAGAGCGTCTCGTCCACGCGTTTAATAAGTTTTATATAAATATCACTTCTGGTCGACAGTTTTCTTCTTTAGTCTTCAATTCTATTTACTAGTCTACATAGAACTGATTGGAGGAATAGTTTCTTCATTTGAAACGTCTATTGATTCCATGACTGACAGAATGTTTGTTTAACGTCTATCGAGGAGTATTTAAGTTATATTTATGACAAGCAACTATAAAAATGATTTGCGGATAGAAAATGGGCAACAAATTTAAAACGTAGCATCATTTAGGTAGAGAAGGATAATGTCGCTTTTTGTAAATGAACCTATTTTTTCGACCAAATTTGCCTTTTAAGTGATATATGAATTGCCATCTCCGCATTATAATCTGCCAACCCTGTCTGGAAGACAGATAATTTCAACTACACCAGACTGGATTATGTATCACATAATTAATATAAATCTTTTGTTAGCCTCATTTAAATCACTAATCGCTAAAATAAGACTCGGCATTTGGAAAGCCAACATATAAAGCCTTTATGGCGGCTCATAGCATATACGGGTTAAACAAAAAACAATAAAACTCTACACTTCCTTGTACCCTCATACAGTTACATGTGAAGTATTACTTCTATTGGAATATAGACTTGGAAGCTAACTTATCGCATTATAAATCAAAATTGGCCACACCCTGAAAGACAAAACCATGAGAAAACATTTCCTTTTATCAAGACCTCGTTTACTTTTGGCATTTAACTATGTCATAACGTTTCAATAAAACCGCTCTTATATTTAAACTCTAAACTAGAATAACAGAGTTTTTACTATTTATCGTTATTTTAAAAAGTTTTTTATATACATTTAGAAAATGTAGTTGAGATATAAGGTGATTCTGAACAGGTTAGCATTATACTATTACAGTATAACTAAGTCCACTTATATTTTTTATTCAGAATATTTCACTAAACCATTGGGCTCCAGGACTTGTATTGAGGGTGAAAGTGTACAGTTTGAATGTGAAGTACTTCATGATAATCAAACAGCCCTTTGGTTCAAAGATGGCACGCCAGTGAGCTCATCAGACAAATATAATATGCAAAGACATGGAAGACTTCACAGACTTGTTGTAAACAGCACACAACTTGATGATCAAGGAAAATACTGTGTAAAAATAAAAAACTGTCTTCTGACATCAAACCTTATAGTTAAAGGTAAAGTGGTAAAATGTTTGGAGGTATGGTGATTTGTTCACTAATTTTTATTTTTTATACTTTGTTTACAAGGGTGACTATTATGTTTAAGAGTTTTTATATGGATGTTAATTGTGCAAAAGAGTGGAAATATATTACGACATTTCATCGATCAACATTATACATTTACTGTAAGCTAACAAAACACCATATTTCTTCTTCAGAATATTTCACAAAAACATTAGTAACTATGACTTGTATAGAAGGTGACAGTGTACAATTTGAGTGTGAAGTACTTCACGTTAATCAAGGAGCAATGTGGTATAAAAATGGCACTGAAGTAAGTACATCAAACAAATACAAAGTGGAAAAAGTTGGAAAACTTCACAGACTTGTTGTAAACAACACAAAACCTGACGATCAAGGAGAATACTCTGTCAAGATAAACAACTGTGTTCGACGGTCGGAACTTATAGTTAAAGGTACTACACTTATTTATTTGCGGTTAGTCTTACGGTATTTTACCATCGTCATTGAAAATAATATCAGATGAGTCGTGTCCTATTTTTGAATTTTGGTACATATTTATTTTACACAGAACCTATGAATAACAATTATTCACTGCGACAAAGAATGTACTGGCGAACACATATTCATAGCGTTACATGTAAAACGAAATATAAGTGAATTAATATACTACTTCTATATATAATACTTTTCGTGCCGCGGCATACAGCTGTGAGGTGTTATGTGATAACATCCCTTTAGATATGAGTGTCCGTCCCTCCGCCTGTCAGCAAGCTCGCTTATCCATCTCCTGGTAGTTTCCATATGATAACTTAAAACGCGTGGACGGATTTGGTTTAAAAGCTGCATAGCTTCTAAGTACTATAAAATTAAGATCAAGTTCGATTTCCAGCACAACCCAATTAGTCCAGCTGTTTGTTGTATTCGTCTTAGGTCAGTAAAATTATTTGGACAATAGTTCAGTGATAACTTAATAACACGTCAACATATTTTGTTAAAACGTTGCACAGATGTTAAGTACTAAAAACAATAATAAAAGTGCATTTTTTGTCAAAATGCAATTTGCTATTTTTTGTAAATATACAATTGTCAAATATTGGCATTTTTTAAAAGATTACTTGAAAAACAAATTTTATTAAAACTTTGTATTGCTGTAAATTACTATAAATGAAGATAAGCTGAAGTTTTAGCACAATCCTATAGTTTTTTAATGAGTCTAATACATATTATTTTTATAAATTCAAGGTCAAGGTAAATATTGCCTTCTGAGATCTACTGTTATCAAACTCAGCTACCATATTTTTAACGCTAATTTTTACTTTGGTAAAATGTGTTCATGGGTTATAAAAAAAACTGGAGAGGTATAATTTAATGTTGCAATAAATGCTCTTATTATCTAGTTTAGTGGTGTCGATGCCAATGTAGTAGATATTACAGTGTATTTGATGGAGTTTGATTGTAACACAAAAAGAATGGGTAATATTTCTTTTCCAGTATATTTCACTAAATCATTAGTCTCTGCGACTTGTATAGAAGGAGACAGTGTACAGTTTGAGTGTGAAGTACCTCAGACTAATCAAACAGCATTGTGGTTCAAAGATGGCACTGAACTTAGAACAGCAGACAAATATAAAGTAGAGAGACATGGAAGACTTCACAGACTTGTTGTAAACAATACAAAACTTAATGATCAAGGCGAATACTCTGTCAAGATCAAAAACTGTGTGCGACGTGCAGAACTTACAGTTCAGGGTAATGCAGTAGATTGTTTGCCGTCAATCTTACAACAATTTAGATGAAGGTCATGACAAAATACAGAACACAAATGTCAATTAAGACATTTTACAAATCAAAGTCAAAGATACAAAAACCAAAAATATATTTACTACTGTAATGTTCCTCATTTGGTACGGGCATTTCAAAAGAAATGTTTGGGTAAATAAGGTTTTATGGCATGCCAAAACCTTCTGCTTTGATTACTGTAGAATAAGAGTTGGCTGTTTGACGCAAATGGATTGGTATACTATACCACTATTCAGTTAAAGGTGTATCCAATAATTATCGTAGCACAATCACAGTACACTGAATTCAAATTTGGGAACACTAACTACAACCATATTTGCAAACTAGATAGAATATTTTTAAAAAAGGAAGTAGTATCTATAGAAAAACCTTTCCAGTCGAAGTCGATTCCGATCACATTGGTGACGTTTGCAAAAATCAGTATGCTCGCTGCTAGCTCTTGCATACCTGATCAATTGAGAAAATAGACGCCGTATGCAAGAGAAGCTGGAATATTTTTGCATGAGTGAGTAAAAATTTATAATTTTGAAATTAAATTCATCTCGTTTGTCGTAAATTCTTGCGTTGAGGTGACAGTTTGTACTATATTTAATATTTGTGTGCATATATGGAAGCGAAGGCTTTATGTATGATTTCTTAAAGACGTTTTGTATACAGAGTTAAAAAATCATAAATTCTAACAGATGAAATTTTAGATATCGGTCTTGATTTAAAATTTTACAAAATTTCTTCTTACTTTAAAGAATCTACATAACATTAATTATATGACTTTGCGAATAATCATTTTTACAGTACTTTTGCTGTCCTTCTTTCACTGCAGACAATAGTATCTTAGTTAGAATCCGTTAGCTTTTAAATGCATAATTTTTCATTATAGCATTATAGCATTACCTCATTACATTAAAGTCCATACACATTGTGTGCTTTTGTCCCCTTTTCTAAATCTAAGATGCTTGCAAAATAAATTAGCAAGATTGTTTAAAATAGAACCATTTTAGTAAATACATATTCCTATCTTGGCACATAAACGAGACATACTAGGATTTCTCTTCAATAACTTTAATTTGGTGGTGTCAAATTATAAATACAGTTCATGTCAATGATAACAATGCATACGTAAAGCCATAAGGGGACATGAAAAATAATAAGAATTTTTTTTTAATTCGTTATCTCGATAAAACAGTCTATCGTTATCTCGAGAAAACGAAGCTGTTATATCGTGATCTCAATATAAAGTTTCGTTATCTCGAGAAAACGAAATTGTTATATCGAGATCTCGATAAAACAATGAATTGTTATCTCGAGAAAACGATATCGTTATATCGTGATCTCGATAAAAAAATATCGTTATCTCGAGAAAACTATGCTGTTATCTCGAGACAACGATATTGTTATATCGTGATCTCGATATAAAGATATCGTTATCTCGAGAAAATGATACTGTTATCTCGAGAAAACGATATTGTTATATCGTGATCTCAATATAAAATATATCGTTATCTCGAGAAAACGATACTGTTATCTCGAGAAAACGATATTGTTAAATCGTGATCTCGAAAAAACAAGTGTATCGTTATCTCGAGAAAACGATCTGGATATTGTTATATTGAGATCTCGATAAAATAGATCGTTATTTCGAGAAAACAATATTGTGTTATATCGTGATCTCAATATAAAATATATCGTTATCTCGAGAAAACGATACTGTTATCTCGAGACAACGGTATTGTTATCTCGAGAAAATGATATTGTTATCTCGAGAAAACAGTATTGTCATATCGTGATCTCGATATATCAATATCGTTTTCTCGAGATAACGAAATCTTTATATTGAGATCACGATATAACAGTATCGTTTTCTCGAGATAACGATAGACTGTTTTATCGAGATCTCGATATAACAATTTTGTTTTATCGTGATAACGAATGAAAAAAAAATTGTTTTCTTATTTTTTATGTCCCTTTACGGCTTCCGTACTACGGTACATACGTTTGAATTATCTGTATATCATAAGACGATTTTCTCTTCAGAATATTTCACTTCACCCTTGGGATCTAGGACTTCTTGTTTAGAAGGTGAAAATGTACAGTTTGAGTGTAAAGTACGCCAGATAAATCAAACAGCCGTGTGGTTCAAAGATGGAACTGAAGTGAGAACATCAGAAAAATATAAAGTGAAACGACATGGAAGAATTCACAAACTTGTTGTAAACAATACACAACTAGATGACCAAGGAGAATACTGTGTCAAAATAAAAGACTGTGTTCGACGGACACAACTTATAGTTGAAGGTATGTGAGTAGATTGTTTGCAGTAAATCTAATGACATTTTGACTTAACATGTAAGATAGTTAATCATGCAACCCATTTGATTAATAAATACAGGAATCTTTTTCTCAGCCGCTTTACTCATTGTAACCATAAAGATATCGATTTGAATATTTACTTGAATTAGCTGTTTCTTGTGATGACCCAAAATCAAATTCGAATAGCATTTATCATAAAATATATGTTATATATGAGCAAACAATGTATTCATTAAACCTTCTTTGCACATTAAGATGAAATCTGTCACGAAGATTCAAGGGTTGGAAGTTATGAAATTCAAGATGGCCATGGGACATTTGTAACAATTGAATTATAGCAGAGCAATTAATTGACCTCCACGTCTTTAAAAAAAGAGCATTGATAGCCTTGGTAGTTACATGAAAACTAGTTATCATATTTACTTAAAAGTACATAGTGATACAGTGCTTGCACCAGTAAATATTGCGACTAACTGATATGGTTCACTGATGGACCAGTGACCGATGACTGACTGGCGAATACATTCGTCTAAACGCGTTAATCCGTCGCGTCATTACCTTGTTAACCGTCAGCGATTAGTAAGGTCAGTCTAGTCGGTCTAATTTAGAATTCGTCCTTTTTATTTTATGCATATATCGGACAGTTTATTGAGGAATTTATTAAATTATATAATTTTAGAACATTATAAAATAATATCCTTTCAACATTCAAAATGTTTGTACGTACTTATAATTAATAGTTAATGTTGATTTGCAACAAAAAAATTATTCAACTAGAAACTAGTTTTATTTTAAGATTTAAACAATTCAGCAAGCATTAATTAAATCAATCAATCATTGTAGTTTGTTTGATAGATTTCGCCTAAAAGTTGTTAAAAATTCTATAAAACGAACGTTGAATATTTTTTTAAGTAATAAAAAAATTAAAATGTTTAATATACTTTTCAGAAATCCCTGCTTCCTTTCGTGATTTGAGTGCGGAAGATAAAGGTCTTTATTTAGATTTCATCAAATCTAAAACGGAAACCAGATATTACATAAGAATTGTGATCGTTGGAGAAAATGGAGTTGGTAAGACATGTCTATTGAGACGACTACTGGGAGAACCTATTTCGGATGTGACAAGTACTGATGGAATAGATATTGTTCGCAGGTGCAAAATCAGGCTAAGTGATGGACAATGGATCATTGATAAAGGTATTATCAGTATACTGGCTAGAGAGTAGTTCTCGCAATTAAAACGACTGAAGCAATCTCGCCATTTTGGTGACTGTGAATTTATTTTACAACTGGCATAGGCTTCTTGTGACAAATTTCACTAAAGTGTCTATTTTTCACACAAATTGTCAGAAAATCGGGAGGCGAGAATAATTTGCTGGCGGAAACTACCCCGTGACCAGTAGACTCGCATAAATTTATAGATACCAAAATATATACATGTATAATGACATGGAAATTAATATGACCTAATTAAATTATTTTAAGTAGAAAACTTTGAAATTGGAAGCGCAACTGATAACTCAGCAAGGTTGTTTTATTGAGAAATTACAAATGATCGGTTTCACTTTAAACTTTACTTACTTTTATGAGGAGGAGCAGTGTAACATTATTTAGAATTTCGTGCAATTTAAATAGTTTCGCTGATTTTGCATAAATTGCAAATTCACTTTATTTTGATTAAAGTGAATCATAAGGCTTGTCATAAAAAATAAGAATGATGAAGAGGAAATACCAACTTTGGAAGACAGAAAAGTCACCCACTAACATACAGCGAAAATGGTACATTTAAATTTATATAGGAATGACCTCCACACATTTTGATAAATATTAGAGGTATAGTGATAAATATATAATATATATATAAATAAAGAAATAATCAAAGAATATTTTGAAACATTGTTATTATTCAGGTTCGAACACAAGAAAAGAGTTGGTGACCAGAATGAGGAAAGCACTAAATACAAACTCATATGACGATGTAAACATAGAACAGAAACAAAACAGTCAGAGCAGCATCTCCGAGACATTTCAAACCAACCAACATCAGTCTTACACAAGCAAAGTTGAGCAACTAACACACTTCAAAAGAAAATCTATGGTAGAAAAAATGGAAGGTATTGAACCATCAATTCCCAATTCTAACGATAAACAACAAAGAAGCCATGAAGGACTTTCTTTACCAAAGTATGAGTTGAGAAAATCTATCAGTGAGACACACGAGTTAGAGTTAGAAATGACGGAGGAGAAAATTGAACCGATACTTGATAAAATTCTAACTGAGAACATTTTAGATGAATTATCCAAGTTTATAAATGAAGTTAATAATTCAGAAATCCCCAACGAAATATTAGTAGAGTGTGGATTCTGGGATTTTGCTGGACAAAGACATTATTATCCAACTCATCCAATCTTTCTCAATCGAAATTCGGTGCATCTACTTGTTGCTGATATATTGAAAGATATAAAACATATAAATACCGAAGATGGCTATGACAAGATTGGAGGTAAGCAATTGTTTATACAGTCCCTGGAACGTAAAAGTTAACGATTTTATCGTTCGTACATCGTGCGTTTATCGTTCGTACATCGTCCGTACATCGTTCGTACATCGTGCGTATATTGTTCGTATATGGTACCGTATAACGTATAGTATATCGTGCATCGTTTTCACCAGCGTGCATCGTATGGTTGATCGTTTGTTCTATCGTTTATCGTATGGTTTTCCGTTTATGTTAGCGTATATCGTATGGTTTATAGTACATCGTATGGTTTATCGTTTGCGTTATCGTTCGCCATATTGTTGTTCTGTCAAATTAGCGTACATTGTATAATGCTTGGGTAATTTGATTTTACATGTACATCGTTATTTACGTTTAGTAAACTTCAACATTAAATAACATATTTCTGCTCTAAGGATAATAACTGTACATAAAAAGTTTTCAAATAACTTTGAATCATTGATGTAAAAAAGTTTATTGCATTAAACATGATCTGAATTTTCTTTTTACATAATATAAACTGTAATTGAGTTGTTTTAAATAAATAAATAAATAAATAAATAAATAAATAAATAAATAAATAAATAAATAAATAAATAAATAAATAAATAAATAAACAAACAAATAAATATTCTTTAAGTCGATACGAATACATCTGAACATGCAACAGAGTTTTATTTAAAGTCAATATGGTTTATAAAATAAGAACACCAGGGTGCCGTTTCATAAAGCGATCGCTAGCTTAGCGAGCACGTTTAACCGACATTGTCCTAGGGAACATGACCATTTATGTGTAGTTTATATATGCACTTAATTGATACAAGTAATAAACAGGTACACTGAACAGGAGATATGATACCGATTTTTTAAATGAAATAACTTCATTGATAAATTATAAATAAAATATTAATAGAAGATGCTACAGATAGCATTAAACGTTACACCTGTGTACAATAGCTACAGTAATGTAGCTCCGCCGACATAAAGCAATGTTCAAAGGAGTTAATGTATTTTTTGTGCGTAATTGCATGTATGAGACACTCCTATTTCAAAATGATTTAATACCTTTTTGTATATTTTTTCTATATTTAATTTTGAGCTGTGTTATTGGTGAATATTTGTACATATATGTAGGAGCCTGGCTTTGTACATATGTATACGCATGTAACATGGGGGTCTATTATATTATGTTTGTTAAAATATAAGGATTTTTCATAAGTACCTATGTTAGTTTGTAAACAAAAACGATGTATTTGGTCAAACTTTGAATATGACCGCTTGCATCCTAATTGATCTAAAATTTTAACATTAAATCACAATATTTACTCGTATGTCTAATAACATTCCATCAAATAAATATAAATACCGACGATAGTTTACGAGATACATAAAATAAATACACGTATCTCCCACCTTTCCATCAACTAAATATAATATCGAAATTAGAGTACTTATCAAAAGATAATCAATTACACTGTAATAAAATCACTTCAAAGGGACACGTTATCCTCTATTACCTGTGGTGATTGCAATTAACATATTAACAATTAACGTATCTTACTTGTGCACCTTTGCACCCAAGGCAGCTACACGTAAATGACACGTATACATCCTTTTATACATAGTAACAATCATTACAATAAAATTACGTTTTCGAACTTTATAGTGCATGACGAATCACGCGTCTCGTGCTTATTTTAAAAATTTTATTTAAATTGAAATTTATTAAAAACACGTATGTTTGGAAAACAAAATGCATCTATGGTCTTGTATTATTAAAGTGCTGTGAAGAAATATTCAAATACTGTGCAACTAAAAACTAACTAAAAAGTGTGTGCTCGACTCCTTTCCTTGCCGAAAAGTTAAGGGCTTCCACCAGGTTCTCGCTATTCCTTCTCAATAAAAAATTCGAGCCGCCCCCCCCCCCCCGCATGCTGTTTTGTTTGTTTGAATGGTGTTTTAACGCCACTTTCAGCAATTTTTCAGCTATTTCATGGCGTCCAGTTTTTATTGGGGGAGGAAGCCGGAGTACCCGGAGAGAACCCCCGACCTGCGGTAGGAAAACTGGCAATCCTTGTCAATTAAGATTGGACCCCCGCATGCTGAAAAGTGCTGAAAGTGGCTTATGACTTCAAACAAGAAATCAAATTATTTTTCAGGTAATCAAAAACCTAAATTCATGGTAAATTTTAGTGCAAATATTTTGAGCTTTAAAGTGTATTAACAACGCAATAAACTGTTAAAAGACATTGTGGCGATTGGAATTGTTTGGAAATACGTCTTGGGTTTTGTTGATTCAGAGATAATTACAATCTTTAAAAAAAATTTCTCACTTAAATCGCAGTACGTTACTGTTATTTTTTTAAGGCTGATTGATTAGCTCAGATGTTATCTTACTGAATTCTCTATGTTATAAATCCATGCGTATTGTTTCGTGCGTGACATTGTACGGTGAAAACAAATGGTGCACTCGATTTGAATTCATGTTTGTCAGGTACTTGTCCAGGGTTGGTGATTCTCTCTGTCGTCCTATGTAAAGATTTAGAGTGTTCAATTTTAAAGCTAGTTTGGTATACTTTCGACATAAAGAAGAATTAACCTTCACAACGCTACATACAGTTTTACTATATTTACAACAGGGACGTAAAAACGTCTTGTTAAAAGACACTTCTTTTAAATTCATGAAAGACACTTTTTAAATTCATAAAATACACTTCTTTTAACTTCATAACTGCAAATGGATGAATTACATTATAAAGTATAAATCTGAATCGTTGCCTTGGATGATCGCGCAAAATTACCTGTCATTAAATATATAAATGTGTCATTCTTTACGATTGGTAAGTCCCGCGGAGACGCACACTTATTTACCACCTAAGACATATAAACAATCAGTTGATGTGGATAAGAAAACAAAAATAGTTCTATAGCTAAAACAAAGAACATGTAGTGACAATAATTTTATAGTTTAACACTTAGTAATACTGTACAAAAAACGCGTCTGTGAATATAGTTAACGATCTTTTTAATTTAGAAAGAGGCGTCAGTAATATTAACGAATATAAATATAGTTTAAAGAATATACTACATGTATTATAGCTGAATATATAAATATTGATTGATTGATTGATTGATGGATTGCTTGACTTCCAGCAAGAAATATTTTTGCTTATTTTCGGGACTTATGAATATTTGAATTTTCATATAAACAAAGTACATATTTAATGATAAAGGTCTAAGATTTATGTTGAATCAATTTACCCTCAGCACAAAAGGAAATTTTCAGGTACACATAGGGCAACAGAAAATGATGAATACTATTTGTTTTTACCGCAACAATGTTACTATTTGTAAATGACTGGCGCATTTAGTAAGGTAGGAACTTGATGAAAGGTACATGTATAGGAGTTACTGCTTTTAAAACATATAGACAGAATTGTTTAACTTTGTCGGCTTTTTCAATCGAATGAATGTAAACGCTTTTATTAAGAAATGTAGATAAGGTTTAAGTAATTTTTTAAAATTTATTTAAAACAGAGGTCAAAGAAATGTTATTAATCAACGAAGTTCCATAACAAAATACATAGCGTCATATATGGATGATATATTTTAGGCACATGATTGTGCCGCGTTATCAATTAAGTACCTTTTAAATTATTATGTATCTGGTAAAACTAGTAAATGCCTTCAATATTGAAGAAAATACTGAAAAATAAACCAGTTATACCGAGAACAATCATTCAACCCTGCAATGACGACATAAGAAACGATACACCATACGATAAACCATGCGATAAACGAAACGCTGTACGATACGATATACCATACGATAGACGAAACGATCTATTAAAACGATAAACGCCGTCTCACCGTTTCTATCGTATATCGTATCGTATATCGTTTCGTGCATCGTGCGTACATCGTTCGTATATCGTGCGTACATCGTCCGTATATCGTCCGTTCATCGTTCGTACATCGTTCGTGCATCGTGTGTTTTGTTAACTTATACGTTCCAGGGACTGTATGAACTAGATTTGCATCTTCAGTATAAAATATACAGGTATATTAACTTAAGAATTAATCTCCACTACTTGTTCTTATAGAAGAAAATAAATATAATGCATTGTAAAACTGGCCACTGTTGGCTTTTTCTACGTACATTCCATTCTGTCTAATATACAATTACAGATTAAGCAATAAAAAATAAGACTTTCGAGAATTTTCTACCATGTGAAATTGGGATTAATAATTTATAAATTCGAGTTTCTGTTAGTGATAGTGGTCATTCTCTTTTTTAGAGTACATTGATTTTTGGTTTGATAGTATCCATTCATGTGGAGCTGTTGAGCCTACAAACAATTCCACTGGAGATTATCTGAATCCTCCTGTCATTGTTGTGTGTACTGGTATTGACAAGTGTAAAGATAAGGTATTCACGATCTAAATGCTATTTCATAAGGTTTTAGTGTTAGCGTATTAATTGTTGTTCTGTACATACATCTTGCCATGTTGATTACATGACACTAAATAAAATACACCATGAACCAAAATAAGGACTGACAATACCATACACAGTTCAAATTAGATTGATAGAAACTGATAGTTACTGTAAATGTACTGTTCACGATCTGTAAATCACTGTATACAATTCATACAGTTCACGTCAGTCATTTACAATTTTTATCTTTTACTGATCGCTTCTGTCCTGAACTGAAACAGTTCATGACAGTTAAGTACAGTACTTTTGTAGGACTGAAAAAAGAACTGTTAGTCACTGCATCAGATCGTGTCAGTACTTTAAAATTTTTACCTGGATTTAGAATGACTGACATTCACTGTACCAGTCCTTGACAGTGATTATCAATATTTACCTGTATTTAGAATGACTGATAATCACCGTAGCAGTCTTTGTCAGCCATTATCAGTTCTTACCTTGATTTAGAATGACTGATGTTCACTGTAGCAGTCATTGTCAGTCATTATCAGTTCTTATCTTGATTTAGTACGACTGATGTTCACTGAAGCAGTCCTTGACAGTCATCATCAGTTCTTACCTTGATTTAGAATAACTGATATTTGAGCTTTTTTTTATTTTAGCATTGCAAAATATGTTTTTTAAAAGGTGATGCAAAATCCATCCAAGTATGTCAGCTTTTCATATAAACATTAACACTATAATATTGCATTAAAGGTTTTTTTTAAAAGTCACAACATTGTTTCAAGTCGATATGTTTGTTTGAATAGTGTGTAACGCCACTTTCGGCAATTTTTCAGCTATATCATTGCGTCCATTTTTTATTTGGGGGGGGGGTGAGGAAGCCGTAGAAAACCCCGGAGCTTCGATAGGAAAACTGACAATCCCTGTCAATTAAAACTGGAGTCAAGAGCACATTCCCGCGGTGAGATTCGATTCGGAAATCTCAGTATTGACAGACCATGTGACCAATAGTAGAGGACCTACCTTTACCGCTCGGCCACCGATGCCCCTTCAAGTCAATATGAGTTCATCGGGAAAATAAAAAGAAGTTTGTTCAATGTTAGTGCGGTTATAAGCAAAGTAAATCTCTTTCATGAGCTTTTTTACTGACCTAGTCATTGGGAACATGTTCATATATGGGCAGTATATATATATATATATATATATATATATAGGCTGAATTGAAATAGATAATAAAATAGAACACTGAATAGTTTGTTTTCGTTTGTTTGAATGATATAACCCCACTTTCAGTAATATTTCAGCTATATCATTGTGTCAAGTTTTTATATTTGTGGAAGAAGCCAGAGCACCCGGAAAAAACTCCCGAACTTCCGTAGGAAAACTGGCAATCATTGTCAATTAAGATTGGAGTCGAGCGCACCCAGTCCGCAGAATGAAACCCGCAACCTCAGAATGGACAGACCACGTGATCAATAGTAGACGCACTACCTTAACCATTCAGCCACGCACGCCCCTGAACACTAAAACAGATATACATCCGCCTTTTGTTATATAGAAATTATGGATTAAATATTTATATAGAGGATACAGATACAAAAAACATTAACAGCTACAAAATAAGTTTATACCTATGTAATGTACGAGTTTTAGCCGATGGGATATTTCTAAAAAGGGAGACATTTTTATTTGTTAATCTATGTTTATTGGTAATTAACCATAACTTGGTATATTTTTTTAGTATTTTAAATATGACCGTTTTGCATCCTAATTGATTTGAAATTATAACTTTTATCCAGAATATTAACTAGAATGCCCTGTCATTTCATCAAAATTATGAAATATATACGAAGGATATTTTTCTTTGTGAACATCGGACGTTTTTTTAAATTGTCTTCTCCAACAAATGAAGTTTTACTATTAATCTCATGAAATACATGTATCTCCAGCACCTTTTCTTCAATCTAATATGATTCTACAACGTTACTCTTAATTAAAAGTAATTATCAAGATATAAATTTTTTATAAAACTTACATACAATAACTTCAAAGTAACACCTTATCAGCGTTGTGTGGTTATTGCAATAAACAAATTAACAATCAACATCTCTAGTTTACCTTTGCACCCCAGGTAGCTACATGTACACGACACATTTTCAAACACCTGTCAGATATTTAAAATCGGAAACCAATTTTATACGTAAAAAACCCACTTTCTAGTGCATAAAGATACAAAGGTCTCCTGCGTATTTAATTTCTTTGTAATTTATATTAAAATTTATAAAAATATATCATAGAAATACATAACACACCGAAGGTCTGTTTCAATAAAATAGCAAGAGGACAGTGAAGAAATTATACAAATACATGCAAAAACTTTCTCTTTAATGTTAAAACAAGTTACTGGACCTAATAGCTATATTACGACTTAAATAGCCGAAAAGTTGTGGGTATGAGCTATCACTTGTTCTATAGGTTCTTCTGACATTAAAAATTGGACGAAAAAATGCTAACATTGGAGTATAGCTTCAAACAAGAAAACGTTTTTTTCCAAATAATAAAATATCTTAACTCATGGTAAACTTTAGTGTAGATAATGTGTTACGTGTATTAACAACGCGTTA
Source organism: Limnoperna fortunei (assembly GCA_944474755.1). NCBI lineage: Eukaryota > Metazoa > Mollusca > Bivalvia > Mytilida > Modiolidae > Limnoperna > Limnoperna fortunei. The sequence goes on along the minus strand of OX104114.1, from coordinate 96,395,017 downwards.
AATTTTTGTTGTTTGGAAAGATGACTTGCGTTTTTTTATTCGAAGAATTACTGAAATCTTAACATGTTTTCAAGTTTCGTCTCATTTGAATCCATATATATTATTGTTACTTTTCAAGAGTGGATGAGTTGCCGAAATGTTTTTCTAACTAAATTTTCTCTTATAAATGCTGAGGCATTGCTTTGTACTTAACTTTGCATTATGAAAAGAAATGGTGCACTCGATTCTAATTTAAGTTTGTACTCTACTTAACCAGGGTCGGCGATTCTCCTGTCGTTGTCTGTAAATACATTTGTCGGATATTTACAAAAACGGAGATGATCGAACGTTCTAATGTTAACAGAACCTTTCATAACTGCAAATCTATATTATTGTTATTATAAAATTAGTAAATCTGAATCCTTGTTCAGGATGATTGCGCACAATTACCTGTTCCCTAACTGACAAAACGTGTCATTGTTTACAATCGGCATATTCCGGTGGCGCTGCACACATTTTTTCCTTCTGATGCATATAATCAAAAAGAAAACAAAGATTATTTTATTTAAGAAGCGTTTGCAGTGACTACAGTGTTACGTTGTTTAAACCTTTGTATTGCACCCCCCCCCCCTTTTACACACACACCCACCCTCAAGAGAAAAGTCGGTTTATTCGGTTTATTCCCTAGGCGCTGCACACTTATTTACCATACTGATGCATATAGACAATAAAAAACAAAGATGATTTTGTTAAACAAAAACTATGAAGTGACTCTACAATTTCAATCTATTTTAGTGTAATAATAATAAAAAAAATTTAAAAACCGACAAAACAAACAAACCATTCAATTTAGTAAGTTCTCGTTTGTGACTGAATTTGTAAAGTTAAGTACAGAAAAGACAAAAAAAAGATAAACACAGGTGTTACATAACACTGCTGGGGATGAAATGTAATATACATGTAGATGTAAATAACATCCTGTCACAGCTGGAACTTAATTATCTGTGTTCACTTGCATCAACATGTCGGACATATAATTGGTCATTAAATTTTTGAAATAAAACCACGATACTATAGTGACCCACCCCACACCTTAAACATTTTATTAGGATTAAACTACAACATTTGTTTAGTTTGTCTTAAATATATTTGTAAATAAGGAGTATACAAAATATGCTTCCAGAAATTAGATCATGCAAGGAGCGTGGCACTCTCCAAACATGTTACTCACTGTGGTCCGTGGTCAGGGTTTCCATATTATGACCTGACCACCCCTAACGAGAAGGCGTGCCTTGTCCACCTGGTGGATGCACTGGGCAGCTCTGTGGAATTTATTAAAAATATGTACAGGTGTAACGTTATGTAGCTGCTTATGCCGATAATTTATCGCACCATGTTTATTTCAAACATTGGTCAAAACATGTTCAATAAATTTGTGTCGCAGTATGTAAATTAAAATATGAAATGTGAAGAAAGAAGAGTTAATATTAGGAAGAACAATGATTTTAAACGATAATATTTTTGGTACTAGGATACAAATAGACTTGTGGGGTTAATTCTACACATTTCTTATTTTTTATCCATTAAAACTCTCATTTAATCAATTCACTGTTGGTCTTTGTTTACAAATGACTATATTTAAAATGGTAAATCAAGGTAAGAACTGATGATGACTGTCAAGGACTGCTTCAGTGAACATCAGTCGTACTAAATCAAAGTAAGAACAGATAATGAATGACAATGACTGCTACAGTGAACATCAGTCATTCTAAATCAAGGTAAGAACTGATAATGGCTGACAAGGACAGCTACAGTGATTATCAGTCATTCTAAATACAGGTAAATATTGATAATCGCTGTCAAGGACTGGTACAGTGAATGTCAGTCATTCTAAATCCAGGTAAAAATTTAAAAGTACTGACACGATCTGATGCAGTGACTAACAGTTCTTTTCAGTCCTACAAAAGTACTGTACTTAAATGTCATGAACTGTTTCAGTTCAGGACAGAAGCGATCAGTAAAAGATAAAAATTGTAAATGACTGACGTGAACTGTATGAATTGTATACAGTGATTTACAGATCGTGAACAGTACATTTACAGTAACTATCAGTTTCTATCAATCTAATTTGAACTGTGTATGGTATTGTTAGTCCTTATTTTGGTTCATAGTGATATTGATCTACATTTGCATGATTACACTTGACATATTGCAGAAGACCAATATAATGAAGATAAAAAAACAAGGCAGGGAAAAACTAACTATTAACCAGAATCAATATGTAGATTGAGACAAAACATTGGATTCAAAGAAGCAATCTATAACTACAACAAAAAACAAATAAAAGCATGGGTGCACTCAGCTACTCTAATAGAGTAAGCAGTGCCTGTCGCCTATTAGATATCCGTCGAATTAACCAACGTAGTCTCCTTGAGTAGAATTTTCTATAGCAATCAACTAATTTCTGGCGATGGCCTTAGCGCTTCGGAAAGTATGACATCAACCTATTTGGAAGAAATCCATGTTTATGTAATTTATAGCAGCAAATATCAGATTATGTTATCATGTTAACTTGACCTTTAACTAACAAAACAAACTATCAGTTATCAATTGTAAATGTTTGCCCGGCTTAAAAATGTGGTTTTATTAAACATTACAAGTTTTGTTTTGTTTCGTATATATTTTAGTTGGATATAAGAAAGAACGAATTTAGTAAACAGCTTTTGTCAATGCTACAAAATGAAGACAAACTTAAGCATTTACGACGGATTTGTTGTATTTCAAATACGGAACTATCAGATACCGACTTGGATTATTTACGCAGCTCCATTTTTGAGTTTGGAAAGAATATAGAAACCTTTGGTGAAAAACTACCTATACGATGGATACAATTGGAACAAACACTAGAAATTGTAAGTGAAGCTGGTATAAACATCTTGTCCTTGCCTGATATTGCTGACCTGGCATCTAAATGTTCAATTTACGATGAAAATGAAGTCAGCCTGTTCCTTAAGTATCATCATAAAGTGGGTACCATAATTTACTTTGAAAGCTTAAAAGAATACATTATACTCAACCAACAATGGCTGGCAGATGCATTCCGCTGTCTTGTATCTGATAAGTATGAGAACGATATAAAAATAGCACAAGAATGGAAAACACTAGAAGACACAGGAGAGCTTAAGCCTTCCCTGATTGCAAAACTCTTTCAAAAACAACCCGAGCGTGAATTTTACAAGCATGAAGGTCATTTACTCAAATTAATGGAAATGTTCGGGATCATTATAAAACTTTCAACCTTAAGTGAAGATGGGAAAATACTAAGATTACCTACTTATTATATGCCATGCATGATTTCCCACAAAACCTCAATTTCACAACTCTATGATGTGTTTAAGGTGGAAAAAGACAACTGTACACCGTGGCTGTGTATAGATTTCGACTTTATGCCATTTGACTTTTTTAACCATATTTTCTGTCATTATGTCAGAAAATATCAGGTTTGTTCTGAAGCTAGATCTAAACGAATAGCACTATATCATGGTATCGGAGTATTCTACCTTGATAAGCTGAGAAAATTTGTTGTGTGTTTTACTAAAAACACAATAGCACTACAAATATGGCAGTGGAAACAACTGCAGTACGGGAAATGTAAAGAAAAGCTGGAGGAATTGAAGGCAGTGATAAACAATGTGAAAAACAAATATGAACCTAGAAGTGTTTCGTATACTGTAAAAACCAAATGTTGGAATGGTAACATACAAATCGTTGCTGGGAGATTACGCTACGCAGAGTTACTGGATGTGAAAGATGATGGATATGTATGTGAAGAGCACAATGTAATTCATGATGCGAGAGATTTCTTTCAGACTTGGTTTGAAGACTATAATGTGGTAAGATATATGCATTAGTACTATTCCATCTTTGTAGTTCTCCTTAAACAATTATTTTTGGTAGGCCATCACATCGCACACAATGTCGTTAACATTCATTTTATTAAACAGAAAACAATGAAAACAAAATAGACATTTCCATAAAATTAAAATATTTGACCTATAGTGAAATTTTAAAATGTTCTTTTAGAAAATGCAAGTCTGAGTGAATCCATCCCATGCATTACATTATTAAATGTTGTTTTTTTTAAAGTTTGTATTTATTTACCCCCGCTTCATAGAACAAGGGGTATTCTGTATTACCATATGGTGTATAACGATTTTATGCTCCTTGGTCATGTACTTCACGTTTACTGAATATTTAGATTTATACACATAGTTGACATACATGCAAACGTTTTGTGAAAGCAGGGCCATCACTAGTGAGCATTAGCTCACAGTCCACACTTGCTGTTCAAGTGTTTATTTTTGGAAACCTTTTAGTTTAGTTTTTAGTAATTTGATGGTCATCGACGAATATGTATTTTATGTACGTGTAAAAGAGAAGAGATGTAAATAGTACGAAAAAAAAACATCTCACTTCGTTTAAGAATACTAGATAGCATATAGCAGATAAAGGAAGACGTACGGTAACATAAAACCCTATGGAAAATGTTTAAATGCCTTTTTTGTGAAATCAAACCAAGTAATTCAACCTTTTATCAATATCCATCTTATAAATATGGGTGAATATGTACTGGATGTCTGAGTGAAAGAGTAATCTTTGTTATAAATGGTACAGGAGATAATAATAACATTGCAATCAAATCCCAAGTCATTTGTGAAAGAGACAAGAGACACTGCAGTCATACACAAAGATACATGCACATAAAACTATAAAATGTGTTGCAATTAATCTTGATTTCTTTTACAGTATGATGACTACGTACCACCGCAGCAGAAATTTCAAGGTATGTAAAATGAATAAAACAAATAATGATTTTTAACAAAACGTTCATTGTGTCTGCATTGAGAGCTTTGAAATCCTATACATGATGTGTCCCAATGTAAGAAACTTATTGTTGTCTATCTGTTTGTTATAGTTTTGTCCAAAACTGTTTGAAATATTGACTTGAAACTTGGAGGTTTAAAAGATGACTGCAGTATATTCCCCAGAAATCATAACTCTGCCTACGTTTCATTGTAAGTTATCAGTCTTATTTTATCTGTATTGTCTTTAACTAATAAATAGATGGATTCATTTTTCTACTGACTATTTTTGCATGATATCCAATCATTTTCATCAACCAAGCAGTTTACATACGGAAGTCATGAAAGCGGTAGGTTTGGCATTCCATAAAACCTGGCATAACACATTTATATTTTCTTCTTGAAATACGTATTTCAAGTAACAATTGTTTCTGCAATTGCTACATTTATATGAGTCTTCTGATAGAGAATTTGCCTAAGAAAATAAGCATTTGTATGCATTTTATAATTTGTAATGATGTCAATATACATTATTATCTAGCTAATTTGATTTCTCAAGTTCAGTCATGCTAGGTATGGGTATTTTGACATAAATATTATAAATATGGTTTTAAATGAAGCGCATTGATGGAAACATTTGAAATTGTCATGTGTAGTCACTTTTAGAAAATATCTGATAACCTTTTAAATCCAAAATGTCCTGACAATTGGTTCTATTGTGTTGTTGTCCGTTCGTACTAGCTTTATATGGATATTGGGTTTTTGATGCTCTTACATAAAGGAGGCATTGTATGATTTATTCGGTAATGAAGATTTTTATGCTACCAAAACATGCAGACACGATATCTTCAGTAACCAGTGAAAATTATGAAAATCAAAATTTTTGTAAACTTGAAATTTTACTTTACTGTTAAGTATTCAGGTTGGAGATCGTGGGACTGTTGTAACAGCAGCATGATTGTTACTTTTGAAAGTCACAATGGATAATTATGAATGTCAAACGGTGCAATAATCGTTGTCGAATCTCTAATGAGCAAATTAGCAGAGGTTAGAATTTTGGTTCATAAAGACATTGTGAACACCGTCACTCGTTGCCGCTCTATCTTCATCTGGTTAATAATCATCCGTCGTAGGTCAACCCCATTTAACATTATCATTGTAAAGAGCTATGCTCAACAACATATCATACACATCAATAGTGGGCTGGTTCAAGACATCGATTGGAGTAAAGCCAAAATAAATTTGTCTTCAGCTGATCTTTAAAATCCTTAAAAGCATACTGCTAGAAGCTCTGCATAAATATGAAAGAAGTGTGGGGGGAAGGTAATCTGCTCTTTGGTAACGATTGTATACTACACGTCATACCCCTGGTGTATTTTATTTTTTGCTTGCATGTTTTATTATTCCATATTTTATTACCAAAAATCCAGCAGAAAATATTTAGTCACGATGTTGTTTACCTGTCCTTGATGTTTGCTACAGGAATTTTACATAGTGAGTCAGCTATTTTTATTTCTGAAGACACCTTGAATTGTTTACTAGAGCTCGTCTGCTTTTGTGACGTTTAATTGTATTCGTACTAACCGCGAGACTTTTCCCGCCTCAACTGCACACGAATTTACCCAAAGGAATAGGCAACAATGCAATATTTGAGTCAAAATTTACCATAGAAACTAGCACTATCAAAATAAAAACACAGCCGCATTTTACGCCGAATATCTCCAGGAAATCATTTTTGATTTTAAAATATAAGGTTTTTGATCTTTAAAATAATATGGATTATATGCGGTAAGCAGTTTTCTTTTGCTACGAAAAAAACAAGGTGACATGTAGTATAATTACCTGGATAAAAAGAAGAGCGAGATGACTGGTAAAACGCCTGGATAAGACACATGCAACATATGACATAGAAATCAATGCCAAAAAGACAAACTTCATGACCAACCAATGGGATCAGCACTGACATAATGATCAATGGCCATAAACTGGAAACAATAAACATCTTCAAATACCTACACGGCATTATGACAAATGATAAAAATCTGAAATAGTCAATCAGAATAGTCAATAGTGGAGCTATATTAAACCATTCCGGATGACAAACACATCATACACATCGCAAAGATCATAGCAATGCAAATCTTAGCCATCTCAATATTACTGTATGCATCCGAATAGTGGACTAGAAGGAAATAGTCTGAATCCACAGAAATGAGATGTTTACGAAAGCTAATGGACCTTTTGAAAACCTAATGACAATAGTAAAGGACGGAAAGCTAAAAATGTCTGGACACAATATTCAGGACCAAGACAGTCACTCTGTTCACTCCAGGACCCGATATTGCTTTTTTAAAATCTTTGTTCAGTTCAACGCTTGCAATCAATATTTAGTGCCGCAAGTTAAATTTTTTGTGTTTATTTAATACTGAAAACACTATTAATTCACAATAATGTATTGAAATAAGTAAATAATAGTAACACATGTTGTTATGTTTCTACTTCACAGGAATTGAGGACGAAAAATTTAATCAAATGTAAGTATAAAGACAGATAATAAGGTAGCTTTTTGTCTGTTTATGCCTCCTGGACATATTAGACAAGACGTATGTTTAATTATTGGTAGGTTCTACGTAATGACATTAAAAATAATCTTAAACTATATGCCATGGACAAGGCTAGTAGTGGTTACCTTACAGAGTGTTTGTTCTATAATGAACAGGGTTAATAGTAAGTACGTAACGGGAGGTAATATTGGCATAGGAACGAATCAAAAGGACATGGGTTACAAGGACAGGTTAACGTTCCCTAAGGGTCATATATGGCAGGTAAGTTCTTTAGCACATGAAAACAACATTTAGTTCTTAGACCTGCATAAGGCATCGCATAGACATAATTAGTAAAAAGTTCGTGATATTGTGGTTAAGGGGCCTCGGTTGCTGAGTAGTTAAGGTAGTTATACACTATTGATCACGCACGTGCTCTGTCAACTCTGAGGTTGCGGTTCAAGTCTCACTGCAAGCTGGGGGTACTCGACTCTAATCTTAATTGATAAGGATTGCCAGTTTCACTACCAAAAGTCGAAAGTAGTCTCTGGCTTCTCTGTCTTCCTCCCTGAATAATAATTAAACCCCGAGATATATCTGAAACATTGCTGGAAGTGGCGTGAAACACCTTTTTAAACAATCTAACAATATATATATATACATTGTCTGAAAATATAAAATGTCTTTGTACGAGCATTATCATATAGAAATGCGATACTCTGCCGATCAATCTCACCTGTTGGGCGGCGGCGAATACAAATGAACATAATATTTTCTGACAATGTACGAATATTGTTTTTATCCTGCAAACTAAAAAATACATTTTAAACTTCTAAAAAGGTTCAGTTCTAGCCGATTTCTGAGTTGAAATTTTCGGCGCTTATTCTAGTGATTCTAGTGTCACAAACTTCGTAGCACACCAGTAGTCACACAGACAGATTTAGTGGAAAGTACCTCGGGGTCATATGGGCAGGGGTTGTATGTAGCACACCAGTAGTCACACAGACAGATTTAGTAGAAAGTACCACGGGGTCACATGGGCCGGGGTAGTATGTGTAAGTCACATTATGTTGAAAGTACCTTGCAGGATATAATCTTCATAGGTTTAGTAGTAAATCCCATACAAAGGCTGCAGCTGAACGAGGTTATATACAAATGAGGCAACATTGACTGTTTTAAAAGTCAAGTTTTCATAAGGGTTAACGCTACTAATAGGAACTAGGCAGAGAATCACATTGACAGGGGTTATTTGTACATAGCTGGAGATTCACCAACAGGTTACTTCAAGAGTATAATATTGAGTAGTTCGTATTTAGAAATCACTGAGGTCACATGTCAGATATATCTGTTAGTACCACAGAGGTGTCACATAGACAAGATTAGCATTTTCCCTTTTAAAGGGTTACCTGAACAGTGTTGGTAAAGTATATCCTTACAGCAGATAATTTAAACATGTTACCTAGTAAATACCAAACAAGGTCTATTAGCACCTTACAAGAGACCGCGTGACAGTGTTGGGTTTATAGCAAGTACCTTACCTCACCACTGTCACGTGGATATGGCTAAATATCTTACAGTGGCGGGAATTTTTATATAGTAATTACCTTACAAGGAGACACATGGACAAGTAGTAAGCACCTTACATATGGTCACATGCGCTTGCTAAGTAGAAATACTCATAAAGTGGTTACACAAGTAGAAATTATCTTGAAAGATAATCATAAAAAATACCAACATTATAACATTTACTTCGCGTTTCGTCTAATCAAGAAGCATTAGAAAGCGCTTAAACCCAAAATATTGAAAACCCAAATAATTAAGATTTATAGCTTGTATCATCGACATTTCAAAACGTTGTGCTATATACGACTAAGGCCATCTAGACCTTGCGAATAGAACTATCTTTAAATTATCATAATCATTGTCAAAATTTTAGGGCAGTTAATTTTGGTCAATGATTACATCACTGAAAATATTAATGATATTTTTGCCAACACCGAAGTGGAACGACTGTGCTGGTGATACCCACGGGTATTATACTTAATAATTTAATTGTGCATTATACACGGGTCATTTGAGCAGGTTAAACAGTAGTTCCTAACATGACATACCACATGGAAAGGTTAAGAGGTAAGTAAAAGATCCTTTTAGGGATCGTTGACAGGATAAATAGTAATGTCCTTTACAGAAGGTCAGATGAGCACACTGAATAGAATTTACCTTTCGTGGGTCACCAGAACATACTTAGTAGTAACAACCTTACAGCATGCCACAGCAGCATTGTTAGTAGTAGTATGTTGACTCTACGTTGTCGTTGTTAATAATAAGGTAAATTTTTCTGACAGACTTTTGGTCACATGTGTAAGGTAATTACCAGTATGTTCGACCCTGTAAGGTATTTCCACCACACTTGTGCAAGAGGTCACCTACGTACCCTTTGAATGTAATCCCACATACAGTTATCTCTACTAGCACTTTCCATCCTATCAATGTCACCCCATGAAGGATAGTTAACAACGAAGCCTATCCACGTGCTCATTACTGACCCTGTCTTTTGACTTGCTACTAGCACTACGGATGTGACTTTTCTCAAGTTTATTAGATTGAGTACACTACACTTGTATTTTGCTACACTACATGTTGATATATTTAATTAAACAACTAGTACAGAATAATGTATCTGCAATAGTGAACATAATATCATTTAAGCATTTCAAAGAAACATACGGACATAATTTTGCTTCAGTTATGTTATTGGGTTTACTTTATCTAATACCAGAATTCATCATAATTATATTATATTAATTTTTTTCCAGATGTCATATGTGTAACAAGGAATCATCAGTATACTGGTGTTATGACTGTCAGAGATCTATGTGTAACTACTGTAACAATCAACACCGGGAATCAGACCAAACGGAGCATCACATTGTTCAACATGTACAGGACGAGTATGCGTTAGATTATAAAGTCGTGCTCAATGTAGAGATAATAATTGATCTAAAGATGTTAAACGATGGTTTATTAGTATTAGGTAATTGGGGTGGTAAGCAATTGGTAACACTACACAAAACTAGGCAAGCAAAACCTGATTTCATTTTATTACCAGGCGACCCATACCGTATAGCTTTAGTAGACAACAACACTGTAGCCGTCACATTGCCCAAGGAAGGTGCTTTAATTATAGTTGATGTCAGAAAGAAAGAAATAATGAAACGTATTAATGTTAAGGTGGGGATTGGAGGCATTATCCATAGAGATAACCAGTTCTTTGTATGTCATTCTAAAACAATAAAAATAATAAACATGTCAGGGGAGGTAACAAATACAATACCCTTGGCTATAATACCAAAATATATATATGATAATGGGGATGGACTTATCTACTGTATCGATGAAAATAAGTTGCACTGTGTAAATGAAGATGGGAAAATTGTGGCTACACTTGCTAATCCTGACTTGAGTGCTCCAGTGGGGATTTCAATTGATGACGACGGACAGTGGCTTGTTACAAGTGAAAAGTCTAATAATGTACTCAGGATAAGTCCTGACGGGACACGGAGCAAGGTCGTTATTAAACAAATAGCATCATCTGACTGGTTTGAATACATTTGGTATGATTCACAGTCTAAATCAATTGTTATTGGTACGGATAAGACTGTTTATTATTATACGAAATTGTAAATATTCCAAATAAAACATATCTTGATTGACATACTTATGGATTATGCGTTTTGAGGACAAATGTTTGTCTATTATGTAGATATTGATTATTGTAGGATTTTGTGTGTATAATAAATGTAAATATGCATGTACATCCATACATAGTTCTGTGACCTAATTAAGTAACTATTTACAGAACACGTAGCGTATTGTTCACGTCTATCACTTTTACTGTTATTACATAGTCTTAATTTCGTATTTAAGCGGAAAGTTATAATGCAGTTTAAAGTGCATATGTTTAATTGTTGTTATTTGTCCTTGTTAAAAAATGTAAAATGAACTTGTCACTTTACATGCTTATTTCGCATTTTTCAAGCTCATGTTTTTGTAATTTTATATTTCTACTATTTACATTACATTTGAGTTTGTGTTGTATTTTTTTTTCATTTCTTGATTTTTATTGGAGACTGATTTTTTTTGTTTTTATGATACAAGTATTCTGGTTTTGCTAGAATTGTTGAAGATAATAGTAATCAATAGAAACCATACGTTCAGTTATTTGCAGTTATCTTTGGGCCAAATTTAGGTTTTACGTAAAAAAGGTGTAATTGCGTTGTCCATTTATTGTAATACACAGTAACATAAACCATTCAAGTCAAAATTATTCTTCTGCTTTCAATGGTCTGTCGGATATGTTTGACCTTTTCGTCGTAATTATGGTAATATACGGTAACATAAACCATTCAAGTCAAAATTATTCCTCTGCTTTCAAGTATCTTTCGGATATGTTTGACCTACTCGTCGTAATTATTGTATTACACGGTAACATAATACATTGAAATCAAATTATTCCTCTACAGCGAGATATATTTCTGCTATATTTAGAAGAAGAATAGGTTTACAAACGATCTATCTCGCTATTTATTTTTAACTTCAGTTTGATAACGCTTCTCCGTATTGCTCTGTTCTTATCCATCAATTGCCAGTAACTTTTATCTTCTTTATCTCGCCGTTTCATGTTACACTAAATCAACGGAAACATGGAAGGGGTACGAGTTTATGTTTATGTTTATGTTAAGAAAATATACATAATCCCATTATACAATTCATTAAAATTGCACCAGACAAAAGAAATCATATGATTTAAAGAAAACATGCCTGTCTTATCTTTAAGGTATAGGTAATTTTAGACCTGTTCGTACCTAAACAAATGTAAATATACATATCATTAATGTAAATTTTATTGTGTAACCTAAAGTCATTATTTACAGAATATTATATTTTACTATTCGCCTATATCACGGCATAATTGGAAACAGTCTAATTTATTACTTAACTGGAAAATTAAATGTAGTTTACAAACTATATGTCAGACTGTTCTTATTGGTCATAACAGGACTGAAAGTTAAGTGGCATGTTTATTTCGTATTTTTTTTAATTTTCTATTTATTATATATTTTTTCAGAAAATGTGAATACATACACTACAAAAAATATTCCAAATAAAACATATCTTGATTGACATAATTATGGATTATGCGTTTTGAGGACAAATGTCTGTCTATTATGTAGATATTAATTATTGTAGGATTTTGTGTGTATAATAAATGTAAATATGCATGTACATCCATACATAGTTCTGTGGCTTAATTAAGTAACTATTTACAGAACACTTAGCGTATTGTTCATGTCTATCACTTTTACTGTTATTACATAGTCTTAATTTTGTATTTAAGCGGAAAGTTATCATGCAGTTTAAAGTGCATATGTTTAATTGTTGTTATTTGTCCTTGTTAAAAAATGTAAAATGAACTTGTCACTTTACATGCTTATTTTGCATTTTTAAAGCTCATGTTTTTGTAATTTTATATTTCTACTATTTACATTACATTTGAGTTTGTGTTGTATTTTTTTTCATTTCTTGATTTTTATTGGAGACTGATTTTTTTTTGTTTTTATGATACAAGTATTCTGGTTTTGCTAGAATTGTTGAAGATAATAGTAATCAATAGAAACCATACGTTCAGTTATTTGCAGTTATCTTTGGGCCAAATTTAGGTTTTACGTAAAAATGGTGTAATTGCGTTGTCCATTATTGTAATACACAGTAACATAAACCATTTAAGTCAAAATTATTCTTCTGCTTTCAATGGTCTGTCGGATATGTTTGACCTTTTCGTCGTAATTATGGTAATATACGGTAACATAAACCATTCAAGTCAAAATTATTCCTCTGCTTTCAAGTATCTTTCGGATATATTTGACCTACTCGTCGTAATTATAGTATTACACGGTAACATAATACATTGAAATCAAATTATTCCTCACCAGCGAGATATATTTCTGCTATATTTAGAAGAAGAATAGGTTTACAAACGATCTATCTCGCTATTTATTTTTAACTTCAGCTTGATAACGCTTCTCCGTATTGCTCTGTTCTTATCCATCAATTGCCAGTAACTTTTATCTTCTTGATCTCGCCATTTCATGTTACACTAAATCAACGGAAACATGGAATGGGTACGAGTTTATGTTTATATTTATGTTTATGTTAAGAAAATATACATAATCCCATTATACAATTCATTAAAATTGCACCAGACAAAAGAAATCATATGATTTATAGATTTTTATTTAGGTATAAACAAATGTAAATATACATATCATTAATGTAAATTTTATTGTGTAACCTAAAGTCATTATTTACAGAATATTGTATTTTTCTAATTTTTCTAAACAGTCTAAGTTATTACTTAACTGGAAAATTAAATGTAGTTTACAAACTATATGTCAGACTGTTCTTATTTGTCATAACAGGACTGAAAGTTAAGTGGCATGTTTATTTCGTATTTTTTATAATTTTCTATTTATTATATATTTTTTCAGAAAATGTGAATACATACACTACAAAACAGGAAAAGTCTGAAAAGGTTAGTTTTTGTACTGACATGTACTGAATTTTATTCAACGGTCTGAAATGGTCTTAATGTTACTCAACTTTACTCGACATTACTCAAAAGTTCTGAATATATACTCGACCTAGTCTCGACCTGTCTGAAAAGTTTGAACGAGTCTCGACCTGATCTTGATCCAGTCTGAATTAGTCTCGACCTGACTGAAAAGTCTGAACAAGTCTCAACGTTACATCGACCAAGTCTAAATCAGTCTCTACCTGTCTGTAAAGTCTGAACAAGTCTTAACTTGATCTTGACCCAGTGTGACAGTCTTTACCAATCTGAAAAGACTGAATCAGTGTCGACCTATCGTAAAAGAAGCAATAACCGCAATTTCAAGCATCATGTGTTTCTAGTTATCTAGTGCTATTACGTTATGCATTTAATATTGTGTTTTTGTGAAATAAATTGGAATTACTTTTTGGTCATTTACTGAATGCATATTTTATGATTACAAAATTAAACTAAAAACAAAAAATTTTGTCTTGATGTAATTTGTAACATTACAGACTGGGGTAAGACTTATTCTGTATTGTAAGGTTGGTTTAGACTAAATAAGAAAATATTGAGACTATAGTTGAGACTCATTCAATCCATTCAGACTAGTCAAAACTTATTCAACTGTTTAAACAGGTCTAGATTATTTCCCATGAAAACAAAACTAGTCGAGACCAGGTCTGGGCTAATTCAGTCTTTCCAGATTGGTCGAGACTTATTCAGACTAGTCCAGATCAGGTCAAGACTGATTTAGTCTTTTCAGATTGGTCAAGACTGAGTCAGACTTGGTCGAGATCCAGTTAAGACTTGTTCAGACTTTTCAGACAGGTCGAGACTGATTCAGACTGGGTCGAGATAACGTTGAGACTTGTTCAGACTTTTCAGACAGGTCAAGACTAATTCAGACTGAGTCTAGATCTGGTCGAGACTTGTTCAGACTTTTCAGACAGGTCGAGTATAAATTCAGAACTTTTGAGTAATGTCGAGACTTAGGTCTAGTAAAACTGAGTAAAATTAAGACCACGTCAAACCGGTTGAGTAAAATTCAGTACTAGTCAGTACAAAAGCTAACCTTTCCAGACTTTTCCTGTTTTGTAGTGATATATATATATATATATTTATCTTTTGTATTTTTGAAGTACATGTCTATATTTCACTAGATGTAATTTTGCGTTGTATGTTAGAGTATTTCAGGCTTCGCTACGTGTGTTTTATATTATACTTACGAATAAAGAAGCATAGTTTTAGTCCATGAAACTCTTTTAAGAAAATTTTACCTTTTGTGTTGTTCTTGAGCTTATATCCAAATGGCCATGTGACATTTATTTCTGTGAACTGTTTCTGTTTTGAATCGTAAGGTAGCCACTGGTTCTAGTAGAAGTTAACTTGTGCATGCAGCTATGTCAAAAGGCACGCACATTGAAAGAGGTAGTGCATAGAATGTTCGGGATATTGAGGGCACTATCGGTTTGCTTTTCTCTATCGCAATACTTGTTAAATGCATCGCGTTAAAAACATCGCAATACTTGTTAAATGCATCGCGTTAAAAACATCGCAATACTTGTTTAAAGCATCGCGTTACTGGTAAAATAGTACATGCTTGTAAAAAGTATCGCGATGCTTTTAACACATATCGCAATATAAAAAGCAAGCAGATGAAAACATCACAATTGTGACACGATCGGTCAGGTAGATAAAAAAAAGCAAACCGATGCTTTTTAAAAGTAAGCCGATACTTTTTACACCATGCATATCGGGTTTTACATCGCAATGCTTTTAAGAGGTATCGCGATCCTTTTAATAAGTTTAAAACATTGTGACATGAACGGTCACTGATTGCACTTTCAGGTCTAACCAAAAATATATAAACTGGTACTTTTTTGAGTCCGTAGTGCATTCTGAAGGAATATCTAGGGCAGGTTGCCTTGGTTTAGGAATATTATATTTGGGGATGAGACATGATACATTTAAACATGTAACAACTGTTGATATGTTAAATACACATTACATACAATGTGTATGAACAACTACCTGTATCACATCCAGACAGTTGTGTACATTCGTATCACTACGAGACTGGCAGCGTCGAGTTGTGATGCGGAATGTATGTAACTGTCGAGACGTGATACAGGTAGTTGTACCTACACTTAAATGTATGTTGTACGGGTTGTATCAATTGCTAATTTTTCAGATTTTGACAAAAACCATATTTTATGAACAACAAATATTGTGTTATGTAATCAGTCTAATTGATGAAATTACATAAAAAGGAACCACAATCATTGGTACGAATGGATAGACTGTAGTCTGATATTGACCGCTACAATAGGTGCTAAGAGTGGCTAGATCGTAGTCCGCAATAGAGTGTTTTTTTCAGTCATGCCATTTGAACAAGTCTTTTTTTAAATTTGAAGTGTATCGAAAGTTTTTACCACAGTGTCCGAGTCTTTAATTCCAACAATCACATGTACTATACTCCAACTATTGTTGGCAGGGAGCAGAGGCTGTCCTGCTGAATGGAACAATAGACGTATTGTTTAAAAAATTGAAAAAGTATGGTTGCTCTATGCATCGTATGCTGGTTTAGTGTCATATCAGTCAACATAGTGTTAAAATGGTGCGACCGAGTGGAGTGATTTGTCACTCTCACTGTTTTATGTTATCCTGATGTGCTACAAACATAAAATCACTACAGTGAAATTTAAATACTTCTTCCAATTAAGTATCATTGCTGCTGTTGCTTCATTTCTGTTTGCTGGTTCCCGAGTGTGTCAGGATCTTGGACTGCGGTGTAATATGGATGACCAGCTATAATAAAATTGAATTAAATTACATTTCCTTTTGAACATTCGTTTTTATAAACAGAACACACTGGTTAATGCTAATAGTAAAAGACCCGTTTATTATATATATACACATCTTGTATTTTGTGTTTAGTTGGAATGAGAAAGTTTAAGATTAATATGTTATGACTTGTTTACGTCATTTATTTATATTGACATTCAATGACTAAGGCCATTCTTTGGTCAGTCTTTGTCTAAATTTTTGAAAAGAAACACCGTCATTTGTATCGTTGCATAATCTTTTAGACTTATATATTATTTTATGTTTATGCTGTATCGCCATGTTTGTCGATCCGATACTTAATAAGCTTACTGGTTGGTAATTTCTTTAGACTTTAATAGTATATATATATATATATATATATATATATATATATATATATATATAGTTGTCTAATAAAAATAATTATAACAACACTACTATGTACAAATAATATATAAGGAACGCAATATTTCGCTCTACCAAAGAGCTTCATCAGGCGTTGACTGAATCAAAAATTCAAATAATAGAAAATATTTTTGTTGTTCACTTTATACAAAAAATGTATACTGATGCTGAGGAATCCAAAATATTTTTGTTGTTCATATTACTGTTGGGGCATTAAAATTTTAGTATTCTACCTGTGGATTACGTTCGTTCAATCCATCAGGTTCTAGCGTTTTTAATTGATGTATCCAAAATGTTTCTCGAAGTCTTCTGGTTGATGTATTCCACTTTGGGTTTTGATCAATAATTTGGAATTTTACAGTATCAAAAGAGTGGCCTGTAGTTTTAAGGTGGCGAGTTAGTGGACAATTTCTGTTTTTCGTGAAAAAGGAGCGATGGTTGTTAAGTCGCATATTGAAAGCCGTCTCTGTTTCTCCAACATACTGGATGTTACAAATTCCACATGTCAGTATGTAAATACAATTGCTAGATTTACAGGAACAATTGGAGTATATTGTAAAGCTTTCGTTGGTTGTTGTGCTTCGAAAGGTGCTAGCGACGTTTGCTGCTTTGCAGCATTTGCAATTCCTGCGATTGCATGGATTGTATCCACCAGGTTTTGAAGGAGGGTTCATTTTGACTCTAGCATTTACAATAATATCTTTTAGACTGTTTGGTCGACGGTATGACATTATAGGTGGTTCAGGGAAAATCTTTTTTAAATTTGGATCATTTTCGATAAGGTTCCAATGTTTCCTTACAACATTTGAAATGTTTTTTAAGTCAGGGTGGTATGTGACGACTAATGGTATTCTGCTGTTTGTAACATTTTTATCTTTGTAATTAAGCAACGAATCTCTGGAAACATTGTGAGCTTTTCCAAATGCCTCGGCGATGTTTTTGTTTTTGTAGCCTCTTTTGAGTAAATGTTTACGGAGCTCATTTAAACGATGGTTTTGGATGTTTTCTGTTGAGCAAATTCTTTTGATACGTATGGCTTGACTGTAAGGAATACTGCGCGAACAATGCTTTGGGTGGCAACTTTTGGGGGATAAAAATTGATGTTTGTCTGTTGCTTTTGTGTGAAGATCTGTTGTCTTCATTCCGTTTTGGATGGAGGTAGTAGTGTCGAGAAAGGATATTTTGTGACTAGAAAATTCGAAACAAATTCAGTCAAAAAAATTCAAAAGAGACGGCGTACCAGAAGCAATTTGGAGAGTAAATTATCAAACACCGATAATAACAAAACAATCAAATAAAAAAAGAAGACGTAGATTTATTCGAAAGCGAAACGAAAAAGACAACATAGTCGTCAATTTATTATCTTATCCTCTTACTACACATGAGGAACAAGTTCTCAGCAAGGGTCTCAACTTCTGTCCCGTCCCTTCAAACATCAACCAGCTTCAACTTGAGACAGACCTAAACAACTTTGCCCGGAGACTACGAATAAAAGATTTTTTTCATCGTCGAGAAAAGAAACACCTTTAGGAAGCCGAAATTACCAATTACGAAGATGACAACAACGCTGACACGCCCATACAAAAATTTAAGAAAAAAAGCAACTGGAATCCACCTAAAAGCAAAAATGACAATCTGGAGGCTTTTATTAACATAGTTAAAGCAGATGTGAAATCGTGCGTAACTAACAAACGAAAACGCAACATCTCTAAAAACGAAAGTGGGGCTATGAAGAATCTAAAGTTTAGACCAGAAATAACCATAAAACCAGCCGACAAGGGGAGTGCTGTGGTTGTTATGAACACGGAGGATTACATTAAAGAGGGTGTCAAACAACTGTCAAATACCTCATTTTACAAAAAACTTGCATCTGACCCTACACCTGCTATAACGAAGGAAATACAGTCCACCTTATCTAAAATGAATAAAGAAGGTCACATCGATAATGACACATGTGAATATTTAATGCCTGAAAACTGCTCTGCGGGTAGATTTTATCTTCTTCCCAAACTACACAAAGAAGGCATTCCTGGAAGACCCATTGTATCTGCTAATGGACACGCCACGGAAAAGATTTCGGAATTTATCGATCACCATCTAAGACCATTTGTAAAAGCCCTTCCGTCCCATATCCAAGATACAACAGATTATCTGAAAAAAATGCAGTCCCTCAATCCTCTACCTCAAAACACATTGCTTGCTACTATGGACGTGTCATCTTTGTATACAAACATACCACAAACTGAAGGAATTGCTTGCTGTGAAGCTGTATGGAACACCAGACAAGAAAAAAATCCCCCAACAGAATGTCTTGTTAAATTGCTCACTCTCGTCCTTGAGAACAACAATTTTGTTTTTAATGACGAACACTACATCCAAGTGAGTGGTACTAGCATGGGAACTAAAATGGCTCCCTCTTATGCCAATATATTTATGGGAAATCTGGAAAAACAGCTTCTGTCTGGTGCACCATATAAACCATTGTCATGATTCCGTTTCATTGATGACATTGACATTAAATGGAATGAAAGTGAAGAACATTTAATAGATTTTTTTAACTATTGCAACAATTTTCATCCCACCATCAAATTTACTTTCGAATTTTCTAGTCACAAAATATCCTTTCTCGACACTACTACCTCCATCCAAAACGGAATGATGACAACAGATCTTCACACAAAAGCAACAGACAAACATCAATTTTTATCCCCCAAAAGTTGCCACCCAAAGCATTGTTCGCGCAGTATTCCTTACAGTCAAGCCATACGTATCAAAAGAATTTGCTCAACAGAAAACATCCAAAACCATCGTTTAAATGAGCTCCGTAAACATTTACTCAAAAGAGGCTACAAAAACAAAAACATCGCCGAGGCATTTGGAAAAGCTCACAATGTTTCCAGAGATTCGTTGCTTAATTACAAAGATAAAAATGTTACAAACAGCAGAATACCATTAGTCGTCACATACCACCCTGACTTAAAAAACATTTCAAATGTTGTAAGGAAACATTGGAACCTTATCGAAAATGATCCAAATTTAAAAAAGCTTTTCCCTGAACCACCTATAAAGTCATACCGTCGACCAAACAGTCTAAAAGATATTATTGTAAATGCTAGAGTCAAAATGAACCCTCCTTCAAAACCTGGTGGATACAATCCATGCAATCGCAGGAATTGCAAATGCTGCAAAGCAGCAAACGTCGCTAGCACCTTTCGAAGCACAACAACCAACGAAAGCTTTACAATATACTCCAATTGTTCCTGTAAATCTAGCAATTGTATTTACATACTGACATGTGGAATTTGTAACATCCAGTATGTTGGAGAAACAGAGACGGCTTTCAATATGCGACTTAACAACCATCGCTCCTTTTTCACGAAAAACAGAAATTGTCCACTAACTCGCCACCTTAAAACTACAGGCCACTCTTTTGATACTGTAAAATTCCAAATTATTGATCAAAACCCAAAGTGGAATACATCAACCAGAAGACTTCGAGAAACATTTTGGATACATCAATTAAAAACGCTAGAACCTGATGGATTGAACGAACGTAATCCACGGGTAGAATACTAAAATTTTAATGCCCCAACAGTAATATGAACAACAAAAATATTTTGGATTCCTCAGCATCAGTATACATTTTTTGTATAAAGTGAACAACAAAAATATTTTCTAGTATTTGAATTTTTGATTCAGTCAACGCCTGATGAAGCTCTTTGGTAGAGCGAAATATTGCGTTCCTTATATATTATTTGTACATAGTAGTGTTGTTATAATTATTTTTATTAGACAACTATATTATTTTTATTTGTAATTGTATCAGTCTGCATATGACTGATCCAGCACTTATTAAACGAGATTGTTGTTGCTATTTATAGATTACTTATATATATATATATATATATATATATATATATATATATGGTTTGTTTGTATAAATATTGTTTAACGCCACTTTCAGCAATATTTCAGCTATATCATGGAGTCCAGTTTTTATTAGGGAAGGAAGCCGGAGAACCCTGAGAAAACTTTCCTCCCATCGGTACAAAAACTCGCAATCCTTGTCAATTACGATTGGAGTCGAGTACACCCTGCACGCAGTGAGACTTGAATCCGCAACCTCAGTGCTGACAGACCACGTGATCAATAGTATACGAACTACCTTAACCTCAATGACACCGATGCCCCCTTATTAGATATGGAGAGCCACAAGGAAGTATTATCGGTTGATTATGCATCTTTAATATTTAAATGACGTGCCAAGAGCATTAGCTAATATTGTAAACTTTTACTGTATTCAAGTGACGACGATATTAAGTTATGTTTTCCTACAAAAGTTCAAAAGAATGTATCTCCTGAAAAACTCGGTAAAAAATTTGAATCATGTTGACTAGATTGGTTTATTGGAACAAGCCTCTTCTTCACCTGGGTAAAACTGAATTAGGCTTTGAAATTGATCAGTAATGAAATGTTTTCATATTTGTAACAATTTTACTACTATCACGCCCAACCATGGCATATTATTCTTACTTATAATCTACCTGTTTTGATGAATGAACTAGTTCTATATCATAAAACATCCCATATCACGTTAATATCATTTTCAGCGGTGTTTTAAGTTTTTTTTAAATATTATTTGAAATGCAAGTTTTTATTTGAATTTTTCGCATCAAAATTTGTCACAAGTTCGATTTATTTTAACACCATAAATGTAATGAAACTAACAAAGACTATATATATTAATTAAAGGTAGCGGGAACACAGGTGTGTACAATAACAAATCACCTGTTGTTTTGACAGATATACACGTGGTAATTTGAATAAAATGCTTTTATTGGTTAGCTATATACTTATGAAGTATATGTTTGATACGGGTGGTGAGTTCCCGCGTTCGTGCATTTCATGCACTCGTGGATTTTTGGTATTTAAGAGAACTGTTTGATTTGACAGGTTATTCGAAGTTTCGCCATACTGATAGCAGCTTTCGTTGTACTTTGTCCGATTCAGAAAAGCTACTCGATTCCGATCTTGAATCTGCTAGTGATACAGTCAAACAACTTAGAGCATCTTCCCTTGCTTCTACTGCCGGTTCTGGTTCTGACATCGTTGATACTTTCCAGCTGTTCAAAACATATCTTGACGGGAAAATCACATCGCTTAAACAAGATTTGGTTGCGGGGAATGAATCGTTCGTCAAAACCCTTAAGGATGAAACCAAGGTTACACTTAAAGGCGAAGGAAACCAAATTCAGTTTTCGTTCAATTCCGACATTCTTTCAGATCTCGCTAAACTTCAGAAACGCTTGCCGCAAGATGATAATGTGTCCATTAATATTTTGTCTGGAGTTATTGTTAAGCTTAATAAAAAGAACAAGCTTATTCGCATCGCAGATAAGTCTCCAGCTGGATGGAAAACTGTCAGAGAGTATCAAAATGATGATCTTGCGTCCGACTCGGAGGATGAAAAGCGCCTCCGCTCAGAAGAAAACCGTGCTTTACGCTCTATACAGAAGAAACGACCACACCCTTATGCTAGAAAACAGCCGGCCACTGCTACTGTTACTTCTGCTGCCGCTTCTCAACCCTTTGACTCTTCCAACAAGAACTACCGTCAACAGCCCTTTCGTACATCAAGAAAACGGGAGATCTCGCCGTACGACATCTGTTACCATTGCAACCAGCTCGGCCATTGGAGGTCACAATGCTCACTCGGTAAATCAACCACAACTCAAGGAAAACAATAAGGACATAAATGATAAGTATTTTCTAGACTTGTTTTACAACATCATAATTGTGATCAGATTGAACCATTTCTGCATCACGTTAATTATCTTAAAAAACAGGACATGGCGTCTGTAGCTAAAGGTGTCAAAAATAGTCTTAAGAATAATGTTACTTTTTGGATTCATATCGGTGCCTCAGAATTTGTTATTAATACAATTAAAAATGGTTATGTCATTCATTTTATTTCAAATCCACCTCCAATGAAATTGAAAAATAATAAAGCGGCTCTTCAGCATTCAGTTTTCGTTAATGAATCGTTATCAGAGCTTATAGAATTAGGTTGCATTGTTAAAACGCCTTTTCAACCGTTTGTAGTTAATCCGTTGAGCGTAGCGGTACAGAGTTCCGGTAAGAAGCGGTTGATTCTAGATCTAAGTGAGTTTTAGTGCGCAGAGATAAAATTAAGTTTGAAGATTGGAAAGTAGCGTTAAATTATTTTTCTAAAGATTGTTTTTCATGTATAAATTTGATTTACAATTTGGGTATTTTCATTATAATATTTGTTCACAACAACAGAAATTTTTAGGATTTGAATGGAATGGCAGTCTTTATTGTTTTACAGTTTTAGCGTTTGGTCTCTCTTCTGCACCGTATTTGTTTACTAAATGTTTAAGGCCTTTAGTGAAGTACTGGCGAAAAAATGGTATAAACATCGTACTTTATTTAGATGATGGTTTTGGAATCGCCCAGGATCAAATATCTTGTAAAAAAGATTCTTTGTTTGTAAAAAGATCGCTAAAAGAAGCAGGTCTCCTTATTAACGTAAAGAAATCTGTTTTCGAACCTTCTCAAACATTAGAATGGCTGGGTATGGTATGGGATGCTCGAGATTTTTCTTTGAGTATTACAGAGAAACGAATAAATGATACGTTAGAATCTTTAGGGGTTTTCCTGTATTTACAGCACGCCATTGGCGAAGGTCACGGGAAAAATTATATCCATGTCTCCTCTAGTAGAGGATTTGACATTTTTAATGACCTGTTTCCTATATTTGGCTATCGAGAAAAGATTTTCTTGGGATTCTTTTATAAATCTTGACTGTTATAATAAAATTGAGAGTGAATTAAGATATTGGTTAGATAATCTCAAGTCTGTAAACAAAAAAACTTTTAAATTCGTATTCATTACCCACGACGGTAGTGTATTCAGATGCTAGCTGTGTTGCTGCAGGGACTTTTATAGTAAACTTGGAAGAAAACAGAGGCTATCGACGCTTTTCGCAAGACTGGAGGAATGAGAATAATTGGCTAGTACCGCAAATTTCTTTGATTATACAGGTTATTGATCATTTATTAGCATGTAGGGCTAAAGGTTCATTGATTATTCCTAAATGGCCATCTGCGCCCTTCTGATATTTATTAAAAATTACGAATGTCGATGGTTTGTTAAAGATGTTCTGGAATTTGCACCTAGACAGAAAATTTTTGTTCAAGGATATGAATAAAAAATCGATATTTGGTGCTGATTTTTTCACCTCTGAGGAGTTAGCTGTGAAGCTGGATGCTTCATGATTAATTTATATTGAAGTCTGAGTACTCAAATATTCAAGTATAGTAAGGCTGGCCAGGTCTTTTATTGACGAGGCTGGCGAGACTCAAGAACGACGAGAACAGTTTTGGAAGACTGTTAAGGTCGCAATATATAATATTATATATTTCCTGTGTTTTAATTTGACTCTTATCATTTATTACGATTTGCAGACGTTTTCCGGACTGGATTGTGGAAGGATTTGCCTGCTTGTAATAAAGACCTGCAAGAGTTGTCGTCAATACTTCCAGAGTACTGCCTTCGTTCAAGAGCTGATAATACACGGCGAAAATATAAATATGCTTTTGACAGTTTCTGTAAGTGGTGTTTGTGTCATAATATAAGTCCATTACCAGCATCTGATTCTCATGTGTCTTTTTATTTAGTTCATTTATCCAAAAGACATAATTCTATTGCAAAGGTTAACGAGGAATTGTACGCTATTAACTTGTCCCATAGATTAGCAGGATTGACTAATCCTTGCAAGTCTGATTTGTGTATTTTGGCTAGAGAAGGGGCCAATAGATCAGTAGGACATGTGGCTGTTAACAAGAAAGATCCTATATCTAGTGATATTTTGCAAAATATTGTTACAAAATTTGGATATACGATATAAGAACGTATTGTATGTGTTTATTAAGTTATGCTGGTTTTTACGTTTTTCTGAGCATGTACATCTTAGAAAAGCATATATTACTTTTTATCAAACGAATGTTCGTTTTTTATAGAGAAAAGTAAGACAGATAAATTAAGAGAAGGAACGCAGGTTTTAATTTCAAGAACTTTTTCATCTACTTGTCCAGTTAATATGTTGGAACGATATCTCAAATAAGCTTGTGTTCATGAACCATCTTACTTTCTTTTCAGAAGTCTTGTATTTTGTAAAAAATCTAATACGTACAAGTTAAGAGGTTCGAAGTGTTTATCGTATACAAGGGCTAGAGAGATTTTGCTTCTAATTTTAGAAAGTGTTGGGTTAGATAAATCTAAATTTGGCTTGCATAGCCTTCGATCAGGCGGAGCTACTGCTGCCGCAAATGCGGGTGTGGATGATCGGCTGTTTAAGAAACATGGGAGGTGGGCTTCTGATACTGCGAAGGATGGTTATGTACACGAAAATGTTGATTATAAATTGTCTGTAACAAAAAATTTAGGTATTTAATTTGTTGTTAAGAGTAATTTTACATGAGTTTCTTTCTTTGCCATTCGAAGCTGCTACACCATGGCAAACTAATCTTATTTCCGTGTTTGAGTTTTATTTAATTAATAATTTATATTCGGTTGAGCAGGCGAATGAGAATATTAATATATTGATTAAAGGTAGCGGGAACACAGGTGAATGTGATCACGTGACTGTGTATTTGTTTACAATAACAAATCACCTGTTGTTTTGACAGATATACACGTGGTAATTTGAATAAAATGCTTTTATTGGTTAGCTATATACTTACAAAGTTATGGTGTAATACTAAGAGTTTGAGGACGTTTATATTTATATAAATATTGTTTGAATTTATATACTGTGTATTAAAGCTGCTATACCATGGCAAACTAATCCTATGTCCGTGTTTGAGTTTTATTTAATTAATAATTTATATTCGGTTGAGCAGGCGAATGAGAATATAAACCTGTTTTCAATACATTAAACCTTGTTCAATCAAGTTCTCCATGTATGAAATGTCAAGGCCAAATTTTAGTTGGGAGCTGAGATTTTTAATATAACTGTAAACCAAAATTAAGGAACCAAATAAGATTTAATTTCAGAACGAATGTTAAAAGTTGGTACCAAAACAAATATCAATGAAAACAATCGTTCCGTCAAAACAAATACATAAGATAGAATTAACTTAGATTCAAATTTGGGCGGCCATTCAACATTTTCAATGTAATGTGAGTGAAAATGTTTTTCAAATAAAAATTTAAAACAGAACATTATAAAATGTATACATTTTTCATTCAATTTAGTGTACTGTACTTGAGATTGAAGACACTTTTAGCAATCCGTCAGCGTTCCATAATCCGTCAGCAATCAGTTATCAATCAGTATTCAGTCAAATTGTTCAAAATCCGTTAGATCGTTCCTAATCCGTCTATCCGTCATTTGACGAATGTGAATGATTTAGCTGATTTGACGGATGGATTTGGACTGATTGCTCCAATCTTCCGGTAAGTGAAATTAACATTTCGAAATGTGAAAATTCGTTCACGAGTAAATACAAAAAGTATAAAAATGTCAGCTGTTTATTTCCTCATTTCTGGATCTTTAAACCTAAAAATGAGGCTTAAGCAAGTCTAAAGTTAATAATGGTATAAATGGAAATTGCCTCAATTGAGAAAAAATGCATCTGTCATGTAAACATTACATAGTGTCATAGTTACATATTTCAACATTGGTAATTGAAGAGAAAATATCATTAGTTTGGCAGTTAAGAAATGGTACTAGTAATTTAAATTATGATCTCTGGTGCCATCACTTGACTGACAACCCAAGATGCTCACACTGTGGAAATGCAACTGAAGACAGACACCACTATTTTATGTCCTGACCCCTTTATAGTGTTCATAGGGCAGCTCTGCAGAATGTCTTTCTCCAACTTCATGTAGAATTCAGCTTCAAAATATTTTGTATGGTTCCGACACTTTAACTCAAAGAATGAAAATCTTGTTTTGGCTGTGCATACATTTATTAAAGATAGTAAGCGACCCGTAATTGAAATATATTTGGTTGCATTATTGACCCTGAGCAAATCTTAACTCATAAATATTAGTTATCGTTTGTTCATTATTCTTCTTATATTGAAAAGTTATAAGGTATTTTTACATATCAAATAATGATACAAGAATAAATCAAATATCCTTCGATTGCATCAACAGCAAGGAAATGTTTTATTTTCCATTTTGATTAATGGTACATTTTTATTCGATAAGGGGGATATCAAAGTTTATTCTTGTTTCTTCATCCTACAAAGATGACAACAATTTAAATGATTAGATGTTTTGACGCGAAGCTACTAGGACTAAGTGCTGACAATTCGGATAATATATGCTCCATTTGAATTATGTATCAGATACTGATACGTCCATGTCTACATTGTGGCACTCTCTTACGATGGCACCGACAATTGCCTGTGGCAAGGCTTGATGTTTTATGTACATGATAACCCTCAATGGAATGGGAGTGCATCTCGTATCCTCTATCTAAAAACGCTCTGGGTAGCTTTCTGGTAGAGCCCTGGGAACCGTCATCAGTCATGTTCTTTATATTAATTTATATTTGTTTTGCAGAGGTTATTAGTATACCCCCGCTTGAAAAGCGGGGGGTATATAGTGATCATGGTGTCCGTCCGTCCGTTCTTCCGTTACACTTTCTCTTATTTGCAACTCCTCCTACACCACTGAATGGAATTAAATGAAACTTACATAGAATCTTTGTCACACAGTGCCATTGTGCAGGAGATATTAAACATTTTGATCAGAATGATATTTGGGGTTTCCCATAGAAAAACATGGACTTTGTCATTGACCTAAGGGGGTCCTCATCTCTTATGTGCAACTTCTCCTACACCACTGAATGGTATTTGTTGAAACTTACAGAATCCATGTAACATAGTGCCATTGTGCAGGAGATATTTATCATTTTGATCGGAATGATATTTGGGGTTTCCCATAGAAAAACATGGACTTTGTAATGGACATAAGGGGATACCCATCTTTTATTTGCAACTCTTCCTACACCACTGAAATGAATTTGTTGAAACTTACACAGCATCCTTGTCACATAGTGCCATTGTGCAGGAGATATTTATCATTTTGATCGGAATGATATTGGGGTTTCCCATAGAAAAACATGGACTATTATTTGATTGTCTAATCTCACTTGACAATTTCAATCATATACACCAAATTGATAATTAGCCGTCGAAGGGTCAATATCGGGTATATCCACTGCTAGCATGAATGATTGCTGCAGACCTGCCTTCCATGCTGCCAATAAGTCGTCTAATTTGTTGAAGCGTTATCTGTCGCCATTCCGGTGTAATTGAGCTTCTAAATGTTGCAAGTTCTGTGTAGGATGTTCCAGAGCGTGTGATTACGTGTGATTGCCTACCCAAGTGCTGTAATGAGTTGAGATCTTGACTTCTTGCAGCCCACGGAAGCTCCGTTCTCCAGATTCGCCTTTACTACCCGGAGCGATGAGGTCCATGAAAACAGGTCTTGACTCTTACGGGCTGTTTTCAAAATAGTCACATAGAGGCCACCTTGTCCCTGCGATGGCGATCATCATGCATTGAGCGTTTAATGACTCATTTTGACCTCAATCCTGCAGCTGTAAGACGATTTCAAACTGTTCTGGCAGACAGGTTACTACCAAGTTACCATTGTGGCTTGAGACAGGATCTTGCTGCAAACGGATTTCGCCTATCTTGACGTTGGGTTGTCACAGATGTCGACCAGATTGGGAACGGTCTTTAACATCTTGCGTGGCAGCGCGTTTTCTAAACAAACGACTAATGACTGTATAATGGTAGCCAAGCTGACGTGCTATTGCCTTGTAAGAAATAACAGTGAAATGCATGCCGATAATTTGCAATCTCTGTGCTTCTGATATCCGCCTCCTTGCCATGCTTTCTTTAACCTATTTGGCAAGTAAAAATTCGGGATTTAAAAACCGATATGTTGCACGAGGAAATAGTGCACTTCGGACGTGATGAAGGGAGCAAGCTTCGCGTAGGCAGAAAACCGAAAAACACAAATATTCGGGGTGCTCAGCTTTTTTCTGGGTGTATATACCAAATGGTCAAAGGCAGTAAAGATTAACATTCCACAGTAACTATTCATAAGCTATATTGCAATTACAAAGGTCACTGGTAATATTCAGAGGTTATACAAATGTTTACAAGGCTTAAGACCGGCCGCGAGAAAATGTCATATAAAAATAATGACATGCTGTAGAAATGTTATCAACCGAACAAGGTCTTAGACTTTATCAAATGGTAACATACCTGAGCAAATGTTCATAAGCTCTGTTACAATCCCTCAGACAACAGGTACTATTGACAAAAATAAATTTGAGTCTACGGACTGGCTATTAGGAAATGTCACAGATCATAGCTTATTGTCACAGGTTGTAAAAATGATAATCAAAATATCTCTAGAAGTTGATTTTCATGGAATTCCGACAATGTTGTATTTTTTAACGTAACTCGGCAGCCATCTTAAAAATGGCCGCCATTTTGAAATTTTTCGTAATATGAATTTCAAAGATGTAATGGTGACGGTGCTTTGTGTAAAGTTTGATTGGAATCCATCAATGCATAGCGGAGAAATGGAGGCGACAAAAAAACTCCATTTCCCCATAGGCTTCTATGCAAATGTAACGTGGCGGCCATCTTGTAAAAGGTGGCCATTTTAGAATTTTTTGATATGTGAATTCCAAGATGTAATGATGACGGTGCTTTGTGTAAAGTTTGATTGGAATCCATCAATGCATAGCAGAGAAATGGAGGTGACAAAAAACCTCCATTTCCCCCATAGGCTTCTATGCAAACGTAACGGTTGTGGCTGCGGCCACACGGTGTGAAATTTTTTTTTCAAACTTTCCTGTCTTCTCGAGGTTGATGAGGTCCAACTTCCTATAAAAAATCTTTGGAATATCTCAAACCATGGTGAAGCTATTGTAGAAAAATCATTTTCCCATAGGCCCCATGTTAAATCTATTTTTAGCCATGGCGGCCATCTTGTTCTTCCGTTCCGCCCCAAAATCATCTCAAACCTGTATCTCATTATGGTCTTCCATCATACTAAGTTTGGTCCCTCTGTGCTTCTAGGTTTCCGAAAAATTAATGAAAATGCCCAAAATCACTCATGCATAACTTTCTGGTTTCCATGGAGATGGTTCCACATATCACCATTTTTAAAGTTGATTGCACAACTTCAGATAGTGGTTCTACTTTATGCCATGTGATGTTCTAATCCAATCAGCCATCTCTGAATTATCAGCCGGACAAAAAGTGAGGAAGAATAATAATAATAATAATAATAGTGAAAAAGAAACAGTAGAATAACAATATGTCGCCCCGACAAAGTCTGGGGCGACATAAAAATACGTCAACATTTAGTATAGAATCGCAAATTTTTAAGTATCGTTTTTATATTCCTTCACACATGCATTTCGTCCAAACTCGAATTTGGCTATTTTCCTTCATTCAGCAATATGAACAATGAATCCAAAGCAAAGTTTTAAGTGCATTGTTAAAATATTTTCTTGTATGTATTCTATAAACAACTGATTATATGCGTTTAATCCGTATAATTCTTCCAAAGTTGTTTTTAAATATTCACTATCTAAACGAATGAAATATAACAATTATTAAAAAACATATTTTATAGCTTAATATATATACTTACACAACAGAAAGCCCTCAAGTGAAAAGAACCAGGTACGTCCTTAAGCAGCCTCTAAGATCTGGAATAGCATTCATCAACAATTATTACTTATACGAATCAATTCTAAATTCCTATAAAAACCTGGTTTGGCCCAACCTGTACATTATTTGCATAGCTTAACGACTGTGTGTTGGAGATCGAGATATACTGCTAAAAACTTGTTTTTTTTTTTGTTTTAAGCGTCCCTTTAAGCGTTTTTATTGTATTATACTGTACTAGTGTTTAGTTCTTTGGCCTTATGTACATTTTTTTTTCTTTTATGCATGATCATGAATGATAACATCTTTGTAATATGCATTCCTTATATGCTTGCTGTGTCTTTAGGTTTAACATTCTGCTATAGCTAAAAGTTTGTTTCTGTGTGTGATTGTCTTAGATTGTGAAAATTCTGTTTGTTTAATATGCTTTGTATGTCTTAACTTTTGTTTCGATGTTTTGTATATTTATTCTATTATATAGTCAGTATTAAAGCTCCTTAGACCTTATGTTTCTTGTTACGTATGTGCTACCCGACTTTAAATAAATATACCCCGAACCTAATAAAAACCAACACCCAGGTGCTCTGGCGGGTAAACGTGGCCTGTCTCTAATTGGCCCGTCGATTTATTGGAAAAGAAAAAGTGTATTCCAGTAATATGAAGGCTGTGCCCAAGAGTCATCTATCGTCTTTAAGCGATGGATTTTCTATTACTATCAATTAAGTCATGGTGACGGTCATAAAACATCTGAAGGGATAACATCAAACCCTTTTTTAAGTGGTTTAGTAGTCAACAACTTATACTCAATTTCATTACATGTATATAACTTAATTATGAATTTACGATGGCTCCATTCTGAATAAGGAGGATGGTAGAGCGAACTTTTTGTAACTAATTATCCTGGCATTTCTACCTGTTTCTAAGGCTCGTAGAAATAAATTTTATATTTTCTGACACTACAAATATTGTATATTTATATCACCCGTTGGGAGGAAATCACGAGGAGTTAACACCCGTTGCTATAATGAGCGGGGCTAAAACGAGAATCAGTAGAAATTAACACATGGTTACTGTCCAATAAAAAGACAGCATTTTTGCATGAAGTATTATAAACCGGTTTTCGACGGCCTAACAGAAAAATTAATATTTTTCGATAACGCAATTACAAACTAACCTTAACACTTTTCAGAAGTAATTATTGTTAATTTGTTCTTTTAAAATTATTATTCAATTCATTCCAAAGTAGTTTGTTTCAAGTACAATATAACCGAAACAATAGGTGATGATTTGTAAACAATGTGTACTACGTCAAACATTTTTGACGGTCAAGTTAAAATAAGTATAGAGCGCAAACAAAATATAAACTTTACAAAGGAATAACGGTAACAATGTGCAATTCATCACTTATTCACTAAAATTGTTAAAACTTTAAACTTATTGTTAATTTTGGCAATGAACACATAAAAAATCATCTGCAGATCAAATCACTGTCAGTTTGGCACAAGACATGTGAACCCAATGTTTGCATTGCAAGTTTTCACATTGTACTCATTTTACAAGGGTAAGATACACTGATGTGGTATTGTCATTTAATTTGTTACACATGCAACGAAGATCCGCTTCTTTGATGTCACAAACTGATTCCTTACTGTCTTCAGAAAGAGATATATTGCAAACATGGCTGGATACTGCCACCTTTCTTTTTTCACAACACTGTTGGAGATTTTTGATTACTTTCTTTTGACAACTGAGAAAGAGTTATGTGCCCTTGAGTATGGAGACGTGAAAAAAAAACTCGAGAGACAAAAATAAGGAAATGATATGTAACTGATCGAATATTTTTTTTTTTTAACGTTCTGCTAATTACCCAAATGTTGGAAATAATAATCCGAGTGTGATATGACATTATATTGACGTTTTATTGTGATCTTCCGGATTTTCTCTACTTGGTTGGCAATACAAAGAAACAAAGAACAAAGAACAAAGATGGCGAAGGACGGTAAACAAGGATCAATAGACAAATTTTTGATACAAACACCAGTCGACAGAAACAACAAAAGGTCAGATCCATTTAGTCCTGATAGTATTTCACCCTCATTATTACAAGTACAAAAACAAGCCAGGCTTTTATCTGATACATGTAGTTCATCTGAACACAGTCTTAATAAGGATGAAATTAATTTGAGTTCCGTTCGACCTCATTCTTTAAATGCTCAAGATGAAACAGTTGTCCAATTATCTCATGTTGTCTGTGCCACATTACAAAATCCAGACTTTATACAACAACTTATCCCAATGATAAGCCAGAAGGTCATTGAAACTATTAAGCCCACTCTGGATCAAATGATTGACGACAAATTACAGCCATACATAGAAAAACTCAAATCTGCTCAACATATCATCGATTTACAAAGTCAGGAAATAGACAAACAAAACGTAACTATAAAATCACTCTTGGACAAGGTAGACAGGATTGAGTCACGAGTTGAAGAACAAGAACAGTATAGCCGACGTACAAGTCTTAGATTCAATAATGTAATAGTTCCTACAAATAGCGATGGTGGTATCATTCAGCCTATTGACACTGATTCTATAATTCTTCGAATCTGTAATAAACAGCTTGGTCTTAAACTGAGCTTGAATGACATTGGTAGATCTCACCCGATTGGCAAAATAAAAGAAGGTAAAATCTCAATAATTGTCAGGTTCCTTACCTATCGTCAAAGACATATGGTATTTATGAACAAAAAGAAACTTAAAGGTAACAGCGACAAAATGTACATTTGCGAAAACCTGACAAAACATCGATACGAACTGCTAAAAGCGCTGAACATACACCGCTTAAACAAAACAATTAATTCCTACTGGACGCATGATGGTTCTGTAATCGTTAAGAAGTTTGCAGATTCTCCCACAACTGTTGTAAGAAACTTGGATGATGTTCAGAAAATTGCTATTGGTTCTGGTGGTAATCTACATTAGTTGTACACAGAAGTCTATACAACTATACATGTACTACAATTATTTTGTAACTGCATAAATCTAAAACTATCTGTATTTATCTTAACCCTATATTGTGTTGATGTTTTAATCCATTTATTATAAACCACGTGTATTTGTTTACAAACATTGACAAGTTTTGTGTTACCTGTTTGTTTATTAAGTCCGCTGAGTAACGCGTTCAACAGCAAAACAGTTGTCACTGTCTATTTAATTTGAAATTGTTATTTCAGCCGTCATTCGTTAACGATAGACAGTTCATGTTAATCCGTCACGCTTGTCGCATTTCAGTTCATTACATATATTTGTAATCAGTTTCAAGGTTATTGCTTAGCTTTTCAATATTCTTAAATCCAAATTTATTGTATTATAGTTTTCATAAATGATATCATTATTTGCTTAAAATATGCATATTCTTCTACCACTTCGATTAAAAAAAAACTTATTACATAAATGGCATGTAAAGTAACCCAGGGTCAGAAATTAATTTTAGGTCAGTAACTAATTTATGACAACACTGTTTATAGAAGCGTTCCCTTTATTTTTGTATCCTCGAGATACCCGCATAGAAAATCGATGAACTTGCCTTTTTCATCGTGTATATTCTTGTTTGTGTTTGTTTTATTATTTTTTATTCCCCACTTGCAGTGTGACCACTTTGAACCCCCTGTCTTGTGTTGTTTGTATTGTATACATGTGTTATTAAAACAGCCCATGCCTATTATTGAAATGTGTATTACCTTCGATAATGGGTAATGATATTGTAGCACATAGAATTGTAATAGGGCTGTTTTATTACAAAGTGTGTAAGGTTTGTTGTAGAAAAATTAAAAATGTATCTTTCAATTTATATGATATTTTCCATTTGTTGATACAATATATACAGTTAACTTTTACCATTTCGTTGACCAGGTTCAGATCCAATTATTCATTAATTTCTTTTAATTTGTTACTTATGAGTATATTATTGTTATCCGGCGATGTAGAAACTAACCCAGGTCCAAGTGGCACATCCGACACAAATGACGGTTATTTGTCAATTTTTCATTGCAATATTAGAAGTCTCAGAAATAAAATAAATTACATCGCTAATCTCGTTGAGGAATTTGACGTTGTGTTCTTTACGGAGACACATTTAGATAATCTTATATCAAATAATGATATTATTATTGATGGCTTTGAAAGACCAGAAAGAAAAGATAGGAACTCTAACGGGGGCGGAATTATAATGTATCATAAAAATTGGATTGACATAAAAAGAAGAGTAGACTTGGAGCATGATCATGTTGAAAGTATGTGGTATGAATTGAAGACCAAACTAAATAAAGTTTTGATAAATATAAATTACAGATCAGAGAGACAATCACATATTTATTATTGGCAATACTTTGATCAGATGCTTAAGCAGGCGCAAGATGAAAACGGCAATATAATTTGCTTGGGGGATCTAAATAAAAATTTCCAAAATAATTTACCCCAATCTATTCAAGACATCTTTGTAATTAATGGATTTGTAAATATAATTAGTAAACCCACACATTTTGAAGCAAGAACTGGTAAATCATCTCTACTAGACCCAATACTGATCACAGATTCAATACCGGTTATTGATTGTGATACAGTATCGATCGATAGATCAATAAGTGATCACGACGGAACATATGTTACCTTTGAATGTGGTTATTGTAAAAAGAATACATTTCAACGCACCGTCTGGGATTATAAAAGGGGAGACTACTTACTAATGAAACAAAAAATAATGGAAACTGACTGGGAAAATGCGATTGTAAATGAAGTTGATGTAAATTTGGCCTGTTCTAATTTTACAAAAATAATTCTTGATATAGCTAAATCGTGTATTCCAAGAAGGGAGGTAACCGTTCGTAGTGACGACAAAGTTTGGTATGATTCAGAACTGCGACGCGAATCCCGTAAACGAGACAGACTTAGAAAGATATATTTAAGAACTAAAACTCTCACATCCGAACGAAAATTTAAAAATCAGAGAAATAAAGTTAACAATTTGAAGAAACAATCGAAACAACGGTTTTATACTAATATTAATGAACATCTTGATGATCTCAAATCAACTAATTGTAAAATGTACTGGAAAACTATTCACATGCTTCTGAAAAACGACCTCGCTACGAACGAGTTACCTCCAATCCACGACCCCAATAACAATTTTAACTTAGTATTTGATTCAACGGAGAAATCAAACATTTTAAATAATTATTTTTGTTCGATCTCGGTGTTAAACGACGAGAGCGTCGACATGCCCGAGTTCCAAGAGAGATGTTCAAATAATCTTTCTGAAGTTATTGTTACTGAACAGGACGTAGTAGACATGATATCTGTTCTTAATGCTAATAAAGCTACTGGTCCTGATACTATCAGCAATAAAATGCTGATTTCTGTGAAAAAGGAGATTTCAAAACCCTTGTGCTTATTATTTAATAAATCCTTGCGTGAAAGGGTGTTCCCTTCTGAGTGGAAAACCGCTAATGTTATTCCATTGTTTAAAGACGGTGACAAGTCTCTACCGTCTAATTATAGACCCGTTTCATTACTCTCCTGTGTTAGTAAACTATTGGAAAAAATTATTTACAAGCACATGTTTAATCATTTTTATGAAAATAAACTTTTATATAAGTTTCAATCTGGATTTATTCCAGGTCATTCTACAAGTCACCAGTTGATTGAATTGTACCACAGAGTTCTTCTGGCTTTAGAAGCAAAACATGTGACTAGTATTACATTTGCGGATATAAGCAAAGCATTTGACAGAGTTTGGATAAGAGCTTTATTGTATAAACTTTCTAAATATGGCATTCAAGGAGATCTTCTTTGTTGGTTGAAAAGTTATTTGACCAATCGTACCCAGCGAGTTGTAATTAAAGATGCTCTTTCGTGTGTTGGGAAATTGCATGCGGGTGTGCCACAAGGGTCTGTACTAGGTCCCCTATTGTTCTTAATATTTATAAATGATATTACAGATGATATTTTAGGTTTAGGTCGACTATTCGCTGATGACACGAGTATTCAACATACAGCAAACGATGAAACTACATTGAACACCATGATCAATACTGATTTGTCGCACTTGAAAGAATGGTCAAGCAAATGGTTGGTCAAATTTAATCCCAACAAAACAG
Organism: Limnoperna fortunei; assembly: GCA_944474755.1. Lineage (NCBI taxonomy): Eukaryota > Metazoa > Mollusca > Bivalvia > Mytilida > Modiolidae > Limnoperna > Limnoperna fortunei. The sequence goes on along the minus strand of OX104114.1, from coordinate 96,357,895 downwards.
ATATTATGGTATTTAATGTTAAGGGCGTTGAAAGCAATTTAACATTTAATTTTGACCAAACGTCAATTAATTCTGTTAACATGCACAAGCATTTAGGGGTTGTCTTGAGTAGCGACTGTAAGTGGACAAAGCATATAGATAAATTGATTTTATCAGCTTCAAAACAACTTAACGTACTTAGAAAATTAAAATATAAACTTAAGAGACATTACTTAGAAAAAATATATTTTACTTTTATAAGACCTGTCCTTGAATATGCTTCGGAAGTGTGGGATAACTGCGGGAACGTAAACTCTGATAGACTAGAAAAAATTCAACTTGAAGCTGCGCGTATTGTCACCGGATTACCGGCATTTGCTAGCATTAATTCTATTTACAATGAGACCGGGTGGGAAAAGTTGAAAACTAGAAGAGTGGTTAAAAAAATACTTTTATTCTATAAAATAGTAAACAAAGTAGCACCTAATTATTTAACAGAGCTAGTACCACCTACAGTCGCAACTAATAACCCGTATAATTTAAGGAATGAACACAATATTTCGCAACAGTATTGCAGATTATCTATGTATCAACATTCATTCTTTCCTGATACAATTAAATTGTGGAACTTATTGGATCTGAACCTGCGTCAACTGCCGACTCTTTCATCATTTAAAACTATGCTTAAACGAAAATATTTTCTACTTAAACGTAATCCAATTTTTTACAATTTCGGCCACCGGGTTTTTAATGTTTTGCACACAAGATTACGAAACGAGTGTAGTTCGCTTAACGGCGACCTATTTAGATCGAACCTGGTTCCAAGTGCCGCTTGCTTATGTGGTCACGAAAATGAAAATTCTGAACATTACTTACTTAAATGTGAAAGATTTAATACATTTAGAAATTTTATGCTTGCTGAATTAAATTTACTTGACTTGGAAGGTTTACATATAACTACCGACCTTTTGTTATTTGGAAGCGACAAACTTCCAGATGAAACCAATATTTCAATATTTTCTTGTGTTTTAAAATATATAAAAGATACAGGACGTTTTTCTACTTCTTAGCAAATGATTTTTAAACACTCAATGTATACAATGGGTTTCAAATGAATGCAGACTTGCATTCTCTTTTTTTTCCAAGGTCACACTACATATATAAGGGGGGGAACATACCAAAGGTAACTAATATAGGTTATCAAACAGTACTTACCGACATACAGCTTTTTAGTGATAAATTTATATCCATATTTTTAATAAAATTACATCCATAACTTAATATATCTTAACGGATATCATAAACACGTTTATGTGTGCAAGTTATTACGGTGTGTTCGATTTTATTTGTAAAAATCAATATGTTGTATATATATTTGTCGTTTTGTCGACTTGTGTACCGGTATGTCTGAGTAATATTTTTTCTCGTCTTCATATTGTGAAAATATTTACCTATTATGTATGTTTTATGTTGTTCTGATTTAATTTATTTGATGTATCTATCGGAGAAGACAATTCTAAGTTGTTAAACTTGTGTCTGATCCATTTGTTGCTTTTTTAGAACAATAAAATATGTTTAAATTAACTGACTCCCTTAAACCAGAGGTACTTGGTACTTGTGAATCATACACAACAGCAGTTTTCTTTGGTTTTTGATTAAGAAAAAATAAACCATTGTGTTGGTGGGGAAAATAGAGTACGGTTTATGGAAGTCAAAATAAAAAAAAATCAACCCAATTTAAACTGGAATCCGTATAACAAATTGGTTCCTAATTAAAAACAAGAAATCCTTTATTATAAATAAAAAATTATCTTTATTACATAATAAGTTACACACTTTTTATTAATATTTCATGAAGGGAGATTTTTTAAATCAACTTGTAAATATATTTACATGTCTTTATTTCTATTTTAATAACAGTAGTGATTATTTTATCTTATGTGGTTAAATTAATTAATAACAAAAAAATTGGGTTAAAATAAAAACAAAATTGATATGGTGTGATTTATATTGATTTCACGTTATTCAAAAGTAATATTTAACAACAATATCTCATTAACGTTATTTTGGCTTTCCGTAGATTTTCTATCTTTAGCAGCGTATTTCTATTTGGTATGACGTCATTGTTTTCATTAGGAACAGTATGGCAGACGATTGATACAATGTGAAGGATTATACACGACTTTTTTTCATTACACAAAGTGAAAGTATCTTGAACAAAATTGGAATAAAAAAAAATGGTATCAGTTTACAATCGGGAATAATAAATTTAAGCGTCTTACCTTCATAGTCGACATTTTTCACTGAATTTTAGCAAGTAAGCGTTACCGAACGTTCTTCATCATAATATTACCTATGACCTATGAACTGATCAAAACAACGCGAGATTCAGCCTCATGAAGCGAGGCGTCGAAAACAGGTGACCGTCGAAAACAGGTGGTGGCCCGATACTATAGTTTTAAAAAATATTACCATCAAATTTCTTAGAGCCGGTTCAACATTTTAAAATATTTGCTAGACATATTAGAATGGAAATAGATTGTTGCAGTTGTTCTCAATGCAAATTAGAACTATTTGTCTTCATTTTATAGCTCGCTATCGCTCGGTATAAAAACTTAACGTATATAAGGTCTGACCATGTTCTAATTCGAATAGAGCCCGCTCGCAATTTTGTTTATTTTTTTTTATCAATATCTTAAGCAGGAAATAACAGGTTGTTAACAGTTAAATTAATCATGAAACATGCAATTTATTTTTAAATTTTCAGTCTTTCAGTCATTTCATTCTATAATCTGTGCATTTGAACTTCACACATCTATAGATGCATGTATTTACAAACTGTTACTCGATCGCGCCATTTAAATTCAGTTATTTGAATGGTATAATAAAGGCCGTACGAATCAGTAATTTTCAATAAGATGTAGGTGTTTTATAAGTTCATTGTGAAATAGCCAAAGAAAACCGCCATAAACAAATTTTGTGCAACATGGGGAATTTGTACTGAAATTGTAAACGTGTAAGGTAAGTATCAGTTAATAATTATGATTGTTTAAACCACCTTAGCATCGTGTTTATTATGAAGGCAAGTCTTTATACTCAAGAATGGGAGATGGGAGGAGACAGATTAACGGAAAATAAGTAGCACAACTTGTCAATTAATAATGGAGTCGAAGATATCTTGTACAAAGTCGGGTTCTTACAACCATAATGTTGACACACCGTTGATCCGTATGAAACTAAGTTCATTTTCATTTTCCGAGTGGAAAGCTTTCCATTATTCGTCTGTTATTATTATTATTATTATTATTATTATTATTATTATTATTATTATTATTATTATTATTATTATTCTTTTTTTCTGCGCCAAGTTTCTTTTCCCTTTATAAATTATAAATTTATAAATTTATCATTTTTTTATAAATTTTTATAAATTTTGTTTCGCGACATGTCGGAAAGATATTGAATACTATGGTGTGAGAGACATTACGTTTTCGCAATTAACCCAATAAAAACCATGATCTAGCTGAAAAATTGCTGAAAGTGGCGTTAAAAACCATCAAACAAACAAACAATACAATTACAATTACAATCACTGGAAAAGAATTTGACTTCATCTCCCATTATAACCGTTGATTATTAGTTTTTCATAAAGAAGTATTCAGCTATTGATAGTAGAGGTATGGGGGTCTTCTCCGAAGACCATTATGGTCCTTGACATTAAAAACAGATACAAGGGCAAAGGTCAAATCTTCTATTTGTTGGTATTTATTACAAGTAATCACATCTCAACGACTATAAGAGATATTGTCATAATATCTGCAATGTTGATCACCATTCACATTCAGCATGGTCAAGGTCACGTTGTAACAGGCAAGATGTAAGTTCTCTTTTAACGGTTTTTATGTCCTATTTATTATGGCTTATTCTTACAAATGATATTTTCTATGAGTTATATTTATGTAGATTAAAAGATCAGTTGTCAAGGTCTTTCAAGTTTCCTACGTCCCATTTAATGGCCTTTCTTATTTTTTAAACATATCTAAATAGCTTTCTTTCATTTTTGTACTTATTATTAATGGCTATAGACACATTACCTTTGTTGCTTAGCTTTTTAGTTTCAATGTAATTTATTTTAGGTGTTCTTTTAAAGTGGAAGGCCTATTAATAATTCTATAGAACGATTGAAGCTAAATTTATTCTTTTTTTTTCGCCAATTCTTCTTTTTCCATTATAAATTTTTGTCACGGCATATCGTAAAGACATTTTGTACACTGGGTGTATGAGACAATACGCCTATAGTGCAAACTGAACACTTTTTCTTTGCGGAGTTATTTCCTCTGTCAAAAAAGCTTGTGTGCATATAAGCTCTAAAGCCGTAAAAGAAGTCGAAAAATAAAAAAGTTCCAGGTCGTTAAAGTTAAAGATTGGGTTTTAAGAAAAAAATTGCAATTTTAAGAAAAACCATTAATCCTAGCTTTTCGAAAATTGTTCCAAATGAATTTAGATGTCTATTGTACCAAGTATATCGGATTTGCATAAATGTCAACAAACTCGAAAATCGGCAGAAGAAACAAAATGTAAAGACCCCATCGGGACCCCCTAGATTTCGCTGGGTGCACTTTTATCAGTAGATTCCTTAAAAGATAAATCTGTATTCTTCAGTTGTTCTCACTGTAACAAACATTTTTTTACTTGGATTTATTTTAAAATGACAATAAAATCCATGCCATCGTGTCGTCTGGTACGTACGATTGGTGCATTTCACAGAACAATAATCAGTTTTCTTTTACAACGGATTAGAAGTAGCATTGCTTTGAAATACACTGTCACAACTATATCATTGTTGACGTCCTAAAAAGCGATCTTGATGACACTTCTATGTATATCGCGATCATATTTAGTATACGTGTGTACATATATTGAACGACTGCTCCGCTGGGAAAGGAAGAATAATACTATGTCCACAATATATCCATCAATTTCCCGTGAAGTCAAACGCTGCAACCATTAAGATCAACGCGTTCTATATGTATTTAATAAATAAAAATATTATATAATTTTATTGTCGTTCTTATTTATTTGTAAATACAAAAACACAGTTATAACAAAACGACTGTTCTCCTGTTTTTATTGCCGCTATAGAACATGTTTTTAATGCAATTATATGTATTTTGTTATGCCCAATGGCACCGGATTGATGGGTTTTCACTTTTTTGTTGTGGGTTTTTTGTTGAGTTTTCTTTTATTGTTTCATATAAAAGTCAATAACTGCAAAATATAAGGCTAAAAGACAAACAAGCCGAAATTGGGGGGGGGGGGGGGGGGGGCTGCGGGGCTGGGGGTAGCTGTTCCTGCCAATTCATTTTAAAGACTTTACTTTAAGCATTGCAATTGAAAAAAAACTAGAGAACGCAGAATTTAATCCCATTCAATCGAACACACTGCAGCACAAAAAGGGGTGGAGGTGTTTGCTCGATTACCGTTTTAGGTGTTTATTAAATTCATCAAAGATTTTTTATGAATGCAAATGGTTGCATGTGGTACAGAGAGTGAAATGTACTCAGGCTGGTTGCTTTATACAGGTGGCTGCATTAACAGGTCATTTTAAGCACATGTGTTCCTACTGTCCATTTTTCATGGGTGGTCGCAATATACAGGTGACCGATGAAACCAGGTGAATGCTTTTGCTCAAGATAGTAAAATGTGCTCAGGGTGGTCGCTTTATACGGGTGGTTGCATTTGCAAGGTGATTTTCAACTTTTATGTGTGGTCATAGTGTAGATGTGGTTTCTAAAAACCAATTTTTGAAGCCGCGGTGTTAAAAATGTTGCTTAAAGTGGAAAGCCATGATTTTTTGTTCCAAAGGGACAAATGAAGCTATATTTTTTCCTTTCATTTTGTTTTTGTCTATCTATAGAGAGGTTGAGAATAGGTATGGGTATTTTTACCGTCAGTAATAATGCATGCTTAAAGAAAATTTAAAAGCCGTATTATCACTACCTAACCTGTTATTAATATATTGATTGCTAATCGAAACGCAACACTAAAATTTACATTCAAATGTTAATAAAAGTTAATATAAAAACACCAGTATACACAACTGGTATATTTTACAGTTTTGAACAATATCAACCAATCGACGTTTGAAATTAATAATTATGCTTTTCAGTTCAAGGAATCGCTTAAGTACTGACAGTTAATATTCAATTTCCCATAGTCAATAACGGATGAGTCCACCCCTTGCTGCAACGCATGCGCTACATCTCTGCGGCATTGATTGGATAAGACGACGAATTCGTTCTTGTGGAATATTGTTCCATTCCCTTGCATCGCAATTTCAAGCAGACGTAGCGTGATCGGCGGTGTTTTGCGTCTTTTTACAGCTCGTCCAAGTTGATTCCATCGGACTCAAGTCAGATCCGGAGGAAACGCTAGCCATTATGTGCCGTTGAGGAAGGCACATGTGACGAGAGCAGATTGAGCGCGGGCATTGTCTTGTTGACCAAAGTCAACATCCTGATGATGTCCATGAATAAGAAATGGGATAACAGAGAGCCGTAACACCTCATAAATGTACTATTGTGCCGTCCAATTTCCGTTAATCTCAAAAAGATTTGTACGGTGATAAGAGGAAATGCCTCCCAAACCATAACGCTTCCGCCACCCACCCGTCTGTCTCCTGAACACATTGATTAGCGTATAGTTCACCTCGACGCCTCCAAACACGTGTTCTTCCGTCACTGTGTCTAAGGTGAAAACGCGATTAATCGGACCACAACACAGATGATTGTTGTCTGTGTGCCAATCGTTGATGCGCTCGTGTCCATGCAAGTCGGTTTCGAAGCCGCTGATGTGTAAACATGTTTCATCGGAAGAGTCGCTAACTTCTGAGTTCAATTTGGCGAAGTTGATGTCTAACTGTATTTCATCCAATTGTCCTTCCGGGCGTTTCAATGGCCGTTGCTCTTTTTCTTCCTGGACGTGGCCAGCTGTCGTTCACTGAACCCGTCTTCTGATGTCGCTGGGCCATGCGAGTAATTTTCGACGATGAACAATACATCCGACCGGCTATTTACGTCGAGACATCCCCCCTTGGATCATGCCCAAAACCTCATGTCACTGGTTGTCTGGAAACCCTTATTATCACATTTGTATAGAGTAAACCCTAAAAACTTAAGATGAGAATTTTGTAACAGTAAGTAAAAGGTTAACCAATGGACTTTTTTGATGTTATTCATGCATGTGTACATGCCAGAACAAAAAACAGTTAATTTTGGCGAGAAAGTTTTCAAAAAATCAGTGGGCCCTTAGTGTATCGATTGGTTACTTATTTATTTTAAAATAAATATATCTTTGTAATTTATTAAACTCTTACACAGATCAAAAATATTTAAAAAAACCAAATAAAGTGTTTCTTTTTCATTGGCACTCGATTTTTGTTTTGTATGTGACTACTAACACAGGTTTAAAAATATGGTCAAAATATATAAATCTGTTTGTTAAAATTTTTTGGATAGTATATGTACCTCCCGCGACAATTGTTTAGCAATATTCAGGACGAGAATAAGTTAGCTAACAATAAATAGAAGTAGGGTTGAGGGTAACTGCCAGGAGAAGAGTATGTAAAATTCTTGAGTCACAGAATTCTGCACATCGTTTCGGGTACAGTTCGACTTACGCTTTGTCAATTATCAGCATTCTGTCGCTCAACATCTATCATTAATAACTTATTGCAGCCTTTCTGTATTATAATTGACACAACATCTAGTAGACACATCGGAATGCGATGAGAAGTTTTGTATGTTGAGTAGTGATATTAGATAGATGTTGTTGAACCTTTAAATTGGTATGTGATTTTTAATTATCAAGTACATATACTTAAATGGGAATTTCGCAATTATGTACCTTTTGTTTTAAAAGGTCATATCATTCTGTATTTCTTGATCACATAAAAATAAAACAAGTTAATTGGCATTCTGTAATCTGCAAACCATGGTAAGTAATAAAACAGATGAACTGATAGTTTAACACATATCTTTGCTTAGTTACACATATTCATTATTCTTTCAAATATTCAAATACCTAATCGCAACCAGTTCAACAATTATACCATGTAGATTTTGAACCATTGCCAAACCAAACGCTAGTATTTATATCTGTTTCTTTATATTATAGACAAAGCATTATTACATGGACTTTAAAATATCGGCAGTTAGAAATTCAATATATTTGTGTTAAAAAGACTTAATACAAGCATCGACCCATAACTTGTATTTCTGTATTGTCAAATAAGTTAGTTGTTTTTAAACCCTAACCGTTCTCTCAATTCTCATGTCATATATGTCTCTAATATAGTAAATTTCTAAATTTCAAAAAGCTGTAATTATGGCATTGTTAACGATACAGCTTGATTTTATAAAATTGTATGGAGGTCTTCCCCCCCCCCATAAAAACTGAACAAAACCACAAAAACCTTATAACCTAGCTACATTAAAATTAAAATTGCGTTAAGTTGTATCATTCAAATTTGATTTCAACAGTAGGGCGATGAAAGTAATTTGGACACTTTACTGATAATAAACCACTAGAACAATTTCAACCAACCTTTGAAATGATTTAAACACAATCATACGGCTTTTTTCATAAAGCGAAATTGCTGCTCGGGCGTTAAACACCATTAATCAATCAATCATAAAGCGAAATAAACTTTACACTGTTACTTATGTGCATTTTTATTTTCATTCAAAGCCAAACGTTTCTGTCCGTCAAATTCTTCCTGTCAATTATTGTTGATCGTTTATTTTATTTTTGTTTGTGTTTTGTTTTTTATTTGTATTATGACATCGGTCGGTTATCTTCTCTTGATAATTTGTGTTTATCATCCGTCAACGCTAGAGTAATCAAACTTTCAATGAACAAAATAAGACTCCAAAGTACAATTTTTAGTCAAGGTTTTTAAAAGGAAAAACTATGGTCGTTGACGATATGTCAACGAATTGTATGTTTATGACTAGACATTGCATTTAGCTTAGTTGTCCTGTTGAAAGGGTAAATCTTTACTGCATAGGCGTAGCACCCAGGAAAATAGTGGTACTGTCGGAGATTTGACCAGTAGGAACACGAAGTTACAATACGCCGGGGGTCTAGAGGCATCCTATCTCAGGGTTCCTGCGTCCACGTGTGTCCATAAAACCCTGACAAACTTAACTAGAGAATTCCCGGGAGAGAAGTCACTATTTCGGTTGGCTACATCATACCTGCATGTAGCCTACCAAACACTTGATTTCATACACGACTTAGTTAGGGATAACCCAATGTCGATTTGTAAACAAATAGGTGTGTCTCATGGACCACGTGTCAATCATATATTTTGTACAGTATTGTTAATAGCTTGTTATGCTTGCGACATTTATCGATCGATCCATCTGCCACCATGTTGTATATTCTACTTCCAAAAATTTACTACATTCAAGCAATTTCATTGGTTGATATTTTGAAGGTGTGACTTCATACGAAGGGAATTCCCTAGTCTGTCAGAGTTTTGCAGTCTCGATCATCCAGACGCTTCATTGCATTTGTGCGTCTGGATTCATCTCTATATTCAATATATTGAACTCGTTACCATTACGCCTAAAACTGGGCGTAACTTTAGATTAGATGATATTTTTATTGCCTAAAAAATTACTTCCGTTCATATCAAGAAATGTATAAAAAAAAATTGTACCAAAGTTTACATTTGAATATTTTTATACTTTATCAATTAATTAAACAATTTATTGTTATGCACAATCAAGAGAGAATCTTACTGTGACGTCATTCTATTAGTATAGACATGTTTGCATGGATTTCCTGATCTCAAAATAGGGCCCTAAAATAGAATCATTGTTTTTTATCCACCAATTGGTAGCGAAATTACCACAAAGTGATCCCTGACGCTATTATATATGTGTCTGGCATCCTCACAATCAGGGTTTCTGTGTCCACAAGTTTCAACGAAACCCTGACAAACTTAGCTAGGAAATTCCCGGGCTAGAAGTCACTATTTTGATTGGCAACATCATACCTTGATGTAGCCAATCAAAAACTCGCTTTCATTCGCGGCTTATTTAGGGGATATCCCGATGTCGATTGTAAATAAACCAAACGGATGTGTTGCATAGACCATGTAAAAGTCAGTGTATTTTGTATAGTAGTGTTAATAGTTTTTTTATTACCGCGTTCTTTATTAGTTGAGTTACGTTTTCTTCTCACTCAAGAATGAGAAAATTTGTCAGGGTTTCGTGGACACAGATGATGCGTCTGAGTGATCAAGACAGAGTTTCGTGGGCACATGTGGTCGAATAAACCCTGACTTGTGAGGATGGTCTAGAGGCAGCTGAAGGTACAAAATCCTGCATTCTGGAAGTTTTCTGGAACTAAAGTGAATGACTAAAAAAGGCAATTTTTATACCTGACTAGTTGACAAAACAGGCATTTTTTATTTCAATGTACAAACAAAAAACAAAAAAACACCAAACGGTTTTCCGTACCTGCAGTTTTAAGTGATACTGTCGCTGAACGGGTCAGAGTCGACCTGGGTACTACATTTGTATATCAGCGTACCCAGGGTACTTAAAATTTGAGAAATGGTACCCTATCGGACTATTTCAGATGTAATGGTCGCTTAACATATACGTACCCTGTGTGGTAAGTATCGCGAGATTACGTTCATTTCCTTCCCGTATTTGGTTCACAATTATAAGTAGAAGAATGGCGGTTTGTTACATTATGTACAGTTTACAGTTAAATTTGTTTTGATTATGTGCATGTTTATGAACACTGTTGAAAAATAATGGATTTGATTCAACAATATTTGTCTGGGTACGTTTATGTAAAGTCTTGAGAATTGAAAACTTGTTGTTTTAAAGAAGAAATAGGTATTCGTGAAAGAACGTTTTGCCTAAAATATAACTAAATTTGCAATAGTCATCATAATACATGTAGATAGCGTCGGATATCCTATAGTTAGATGGTTTTAAACCTTAATTATTGGTCGTAAACTTATTTTATATCAAATGTTTTACTTTTGTGTGCTATACATACCAACGTTGATCAATTATGAAATGCAGAAAACCGTTTGCAGTCTTAGGGCAAGTTTTTGACACCGTTTGTGACACGAGTCTGTGTCAACAATGAAAGCCATTTGTTTAAAACTCACCCCAACCCTACTGCGTTATTTGATAATGTATTAATGTGCAGATTTATGATATTTGGATCATTGATCTAAAACTCCTGTACAGTTTTTTTTACCGATCAGCGCTAAAGAGAAATAATCGGTGTTATTCCCGACGGTAGGCGAATTCTAGCACTGACTTCCCGTTTGGGTCTGCATAGTACAGGTGCTTTTAATTACGTTAGTTATATTAAGTTCGTCGCACCGTACCGGTCTTGCAACAGTTTAACATTACTTAAAGAGAAATAATCGGTGTTATTCCCGACGGTAGGCGAATTCAAGCACTGACTTGTCGTTTGGGTCTGCATAGTACAGGTGCTTTTAATTACGTTAGTTATATTAAGTTCGTCGCACCGTACCGGTCTTGCAACAGTTTAACATTACTTAAAGAGAAATAATCGGTGTTATTCCCGACGGTAGGCGAATTCAAGCACTGACTTGTCGTTTGGGTCTGCATAGTACAGGTGCTTTTAATTACGTTAGTTATATTAAGTTCGTCGCACCGTACCGGTCTTGCAACAGTTTAACATTACTATTTCCATTTCATTTTTTAAGAATTTATAAGCAGCAATATCTATTATGAATACTAAAATGTCCCGCTTTGTATGACAGAAAAAAGTGTTTGTTGGAGTTTCAACGCTACTTTCAAAACTTTTTCAGCTTTCGCATAAAATACTTTTTACTACTGCTGGAAACATTACAGTCCTTGTAAATTGAGGTATGAGTCAAGCACGCACTTGAGGCCGTAGGTCTCGAACCTGTAACGTCAGTGTTGACAATAGTGAATTTATGTAATGGAACACAAATTATTACAATTCTTTAAGAATGTAATAGCCAGCGACCTTCAGTAAAGAATTTATTATATCTGTGTTTAACAATCAATACGAATATCCATAAAATGATAATAAATGTAAAAAAATCTCACTTTGACTTGTTTGAAAATATTTTGTTTAAAAATGGGAATTAAAAAAAACATATTGCAGAAATTGTGCTCTACATACTCCAGAGCTTGCATTTCTGTTGGTTTGTTTAATTTTCGATGCACTATTTTTTCAATTCTTTTTTTTTCTTTTCCTATACTAAGTGTTGACGTATTGTGGAGAGGGGTTTTTGCGTGAAAAATGAAAACTGCATACCGCGTATGGTTTCGCTCCTTTTATAGATAAAAAAAGCTACTTTTTGAAATCAATAATTATTTCCTCGAGATATTCAGCGTTTTTAAATATGGAAGTTTATTAATTTTGAAAGGGCGATTTTCCATACTAGAATATGACCTTAATTAGAACGGAAGTGTACTTTAGGAACAATCGATTGTAGTCTGCTCGAAATCCTTCGTGAGATGTCGTCTGCAGTTAAGGCTGGAAAAGTCTCGCGGTTTGTCCGAATACCATTGAGCGTCACGAAAGCAGACAAATATTTGTAAAACTCGTAAGGTCCCTTTAGAGACAAAAAATGGCTAACGTATTATGTATAATTCCCGTAGAAAAAGTGAAGGACGATTTTTAACAAATTAACAACAGAGGAATATTATAAAACATAGACAGGTTATGGTATCTACATTTTGCTACTAAATTTTCGTAATAAAAAAGTAAAATATAGAATAATGAAAAGATGCAAGCAAACAAATTTGTCCAAACGGGGTTGGCATTTAGTAAAATTGCTTATTTTTCCTTTTTTGCAGATTTGTGTAAATTTACATCAGAATAAGAAAAACGAAAGAAATTATATAGCTTAAAGAGGGCTAATAATGGCGGAGAAATATAAAAACATGTGTCAAGCAGGATTTTAACACAACTAAAAGATAGTTTTGAGTTATTCCAACTTAGTTTAGTATTAGTAGACAGTGCTATCTCCCTAACAAGAGACATGTTTTGCATTGCAAACAAGTCGATGTCAACAAACGATGACTGATTCCAAATGTTTGCCCATCCCAGTGACGTCATCAGAAGTGCCATCCCTGCCCGTTGGTCCACTACAGATATCTGATGTCTATGCAACAGAAGCTAAATTGTCATGGGAACAAAGTGAAAATGAGGGTGGATCACCTATCATAGAATACATTATTGAATCCCGAGCGAAAGGAAAATTTACTTACACAGAAGCCGGAAAAGTAAAACCTAACCTGACAACCTTTCAACTGACTGGATTGAAAGACGATGAGGAGTACTTTGTACAAGTGAAAGCTGTAAACAGTGTAGGTCAGTCCAAACCACTGGAGGCATCATTTAAGACCCAGAGACCTAAACGTAGGTGTTGCCAGTCAGCGCTAGCGTTAACATCAAATTTTCAACACATTTTTTTTCTTAATATTGCACTACATACAAACAAACTGTGGTTTTTATTTCATTGTAGGCGTCCCGATCCATAAATTTTAGCCTGCCTAAAATAGATCTATAAAGAAGAGAATCTAAGTCAAGTTATCTGGATACTTCAAGTGCTTATTAGAAACTCTCTTTGAACTATTGCATTATAGTCTCCTGGCGGGTGGGAGTAGTTACTCATGAAATCAAAGCAAACAAAAATTACATATTCGTATCAAGTTGAAACTACATATATTAAATTATTAATAAGATTTATCATGGTCTTTCAGATGTGCCATCAAAACCTAAAAATTTCCAGGTCAAGGAAACAACGTCTACTACAGTGACCTTACAATGGCAGGAACCTGAATCTGACGGTGGTCTGCCGATCAAGTTATACTCCCTTGAGAGGAAAGAAAATGCCTTAGGACATTGGGGAAACAAAACGACAGTTAATGCGACGTCTGCAGAATTTACAGTAAAAGGGTTGCTAGAAGGAGTAGACTATTTCTTCCGAATATGTGCTGAAAACGACATAGGTACTAGTGACCAAGTAGATCTCCCAGATGTTATTCAGCTTACAAAGGAACTCTGTAATGGTATGTAGTTTTTAATAATTTTTCTGATATTGTTATAACCTTGAAAATCCGGTATAGTTTTCTAACAATTATTCACCAGTCTTTTATATCACTAAATATTTCTGGTCATAAATATCATAATTTCTTAATATGTGCAAACATGATTTTTGGGGGTTGGGGTGGGGGTCGTGTTGGCTGGAATCATTAATAATATTGGAGAACAATTAAAATGATCATTGTTAAAGAATTTTTGCTTTTGAAAACGCAAGTTCTTTATCTCTAAAGATCTTTTCTGTGCTAAATATATTTGCAAAGTAACATATACATGCCAAAAATATGCAACTCTTCTCGATTTTTCCATTAAAGAGCAAAATGAGACATAAGAATTTTATTTGGTAAATATTGGCTAATATCAAATAATGTTTAAACGATTTCGAACAATCAATCAATTACTTCATATTATAATTTTTCAGATTTTATCATAAATATTAGAACAATCGTCTACACTACAAACTTTAATATTGATATATCTTGAAAAATTCATACATCTCGCGATATAATGATTACATTTATTTTGCATGTGTATAAAAGTGTATGGAGCTGACAGAAATGTAACACAAGAACAAGAAAACTTTTACCGACATTCAACAGTAATTGTAGATGAAACAAAGGATTCGTTCCTATATCTACTGGATTTCTATCTGGCCAATCAAGGCATAACGCTGTACAGGTTCATTGAGAAATATGAACATGAGATCTACCACCTGTGTTATAATCATTATCCATGTTGTCAGTGTCCTCCTGGCACTTGGAAAGGAACTAGAGGCAATAGTGTTTTACATCCAACAGAGCTGAACATATTTCTTGACAAAACTGGCAGTAAGTTACCGGGACACAACCCTAGAAGTAAGTCAGCTCCACACTGTTGTTGTCCTGTCAATCCTTACCTCCAGCTACATGACCTTGACTTTACCCTTGCTAGACTTCTTCTTGTTAACTTTACAACACTTGTTCCAAAAGGATCATTGGAGAGGAATGCTCTTGATTTCCTTGTTAATTCTAGGAACAAGTCTTTTGCTCATGCCAAAGAAGGGAAAATCGATAACAATGAATACAAAAAGGCAATGACAGATATCGAGAAGCAATTACTAGTTTTAGCAAGAGTATATGGGAAGGAAGCCGAAACAATGCAAAGACTGAGAGATATTACTAAACAACCATTTAACGCCGCAATATGTCAACAGTTACATAATACGCTTCTTCAACAATGTCGGATAGAAGAGGTACGATTTGTTTCATTGTTTTCACTGAAATGTAAATTGCGTGTTCATCAGAACTAAATACAAGTTGATAAATATTCTATGTTTCAAAACTGGTAAAGAGCGACATGAACATTCTGAAATTGAATAGTCAGGTTTGGATTATTTGAAACATGCAATGAAAGCGAAAATTAAACACACAACAATCCAGCTACCTCCAAATAAGACAAAAAAGTCGTGATTTTGTACATAACACATATGTATGTGTTTTAATGATGAAGAATAATACACTAGAACAATTATGAATGAGAGCAAATGGTTAAGAAAGATACATATCTATTAATAATCACTAACGTACTAACATTGAGCTTGCGAGTTAAAGCAGGGCAGAATGTATTAGATTGTAATCTTAGAAGACAATTATTGAAATATTTTCAGACGAAGTTATGAAGGTTTTCACAGGCTTCCTCTTTTATAAAACTCGTCACCATAATAAATCTGAAATTGCTGAAATGGGGCGTTTAACCTTATTTACACAAACAAAGAAAATGTACATAATTTAGGTTTTAAATTGATCCATTGTCTATGTTTCACTACTTAGTCGTCAGTTATTTGGAATCAATAGAAGAAGTAATAATTACAGATCAAATAAAATTAATTATAAATCAGCAGAGACCCGTTTTGCATATGGGAATGATTAGCTTAGGTTGTTATCAATGTCATCTGGATTCCTTAAAGTATAAGCATTGCGTTAAGTACATTTAATGTTACATTAATAATCTTACATTAAGAAGAAAATGGGAGGGAGAACTGGTAACAGAAAAAACGAATGTTATGAAAAATAAGAAACTCACTACTTTTCCATAGTGTCAATAAGTCATTTTTCAATTGATATATGCACTGGTTTGAAAGTAATAACTATTTCTATACCATAAAATGTTATGCACATTTTGTGTCGTCCTTGATAACTCTGCGTTCATTGATTTATCTCTTGCAAAAATGTTTGATTCTAAGTTTTTTCTATGTAGAAAGTGTTCGGATTTGGCATAGACTATTGTCCCTAAATGACTTTAACGAAGTATATAATCTTGATACAGTATAGTTTTCTTATTAAGAAATAAATAATTGGGGAACGAATATATACTGACTTTACCACCGATTCACCCTTTATGCTAAATATTTGTAAAACGCGGTCGTAAGGACTAACCCTTGGTAAAACCAGAGTATATTCTTTCCCCAATCAATTATTTGTATTTAGGACAAAAAATTATAAATATATATTTCTAACCACTAAATTCGATAATAGTATTTTTTCACATCAAGCCATTTTGTTTTCAGACAAT
Source organism: Limnoperna fortunei (assembly GCA_944474755.1). Classification (NCBI taxonomy): domain Eukaryota; kingdom Metazoa; phylum Mollusca; class Bivalvia; order Mytilida; family Modiolidae; genus Limnoperna; species Limnoperna fortunei. Next base: position 96,341,224 of record OX104114.1, on the reverse strand, counting down.
TAATAGGCTTTTGATTGAAAGGGCAATACCAGGTAAGTGTAATTAAACACTCAAGCTAAATTCCTAGGTAGGTTGCATGTTTCTGGGATAGGTTTATTGTTAGCATTGTATCATTGTATGCCATGGATTTTAAGGGATCGTCGTTTGCATTGATGTTAAATGTATTCATTTAATCCATAACATAAGAAATAGTGACATAGAAATGCATACTTTTGTACTAATATTGTGTTAGTTAAATTACAAAGCTATATCAATTATAGATACAGGCCCAGATCAATGAGAGGAAGATGCTATTAAAAAATCTTCGTTACATTTTTAGCTAACCACTAAACTATCTGTACTTAGCTTGTGTTGTGTTGTTAAATTTCTTTTCTTAGCACTTACGATGATTGTAAGTTTTCAAAATATATAAAGGTTACTGCATAGAGTACAAAACATATCTACCCTATGCAGTCGATATACTAATTCTTTTGTCAAACGATTTTAAAAGTATAATTCATTGTACAGAAAAAGGTTCTTAGTGCAGGACGTTCTTGAATAACAATCAAAATCCCCCATCAGATATAAAAATCCAAGTAAACTATTGCAAACATCGAAAGCAGAAAATCCGAGGTCTGGAAATTATGTTGGAATTACATTTCCGCAAGACTATCAAGTTTACTTAAATTAAAATAACCAAGAATTGACAGAACATCGTATAGAAGCTATAATTACGGACAATGATCCTACAATTTTTCGAACAGTAGTGCTCAGAACAAACAAAGCGCATAGACCATATAAACTAGTTCGTAAAATGATGTGCGGATAATATTTACAAAACTTCAAAACAGAAGGAGAATAGAGGATTTTACAATTGTAATGAAGATCAATGTTAACGAAGATGACTTGAAATATAAAGTCGAGACAAATAAACAAGTTCTGACGGCAGGAACTGGAAAGGTTATGTGCCATATAACAAGTCAAACATAACTTACAATATCAGAACTAAATCATTCATTAATATTTTGCTTTATATAGCTTTGTTAAGATTGTTTACTTGGCATATGATGTGTGGCTAGTACTTTAAAGAAATTTTACAAGCATCTGATGTTTGTATGATAACTGAGCACTGGTTGAATATGTCAAACATATCATATTTAAATCATTTTGAGTATTTTTTAGGTCTGGTGGAACCGCTTTTTTGTCAGAAAATCGTTAGGTTTTAGGTTTTAGACATATATATATAGATGATTTGTCAACATTTTATGGTATTCTAAGTGATGATAGTGTGACTTTCTAAGGTGGTGAATTAATATTGACATCAAATATTTGTCGGACTACTGATAGTGCCACAGCATAGGTTTGACATTAAATATTTGTCAGACTACTGCTAGTGCCACAGCATAGGTTTGACATCAAATATTTGTCAGACTACTGCTAATGCCACAGCAAAGGTTTGACATCAAATATTTGTCAGACTACTGCTAGTGCCACAGCATAGGTTTGACATCAAATATTTGTCAGACTACTGCTAGTGCCACAGCATAGGTTTGACATCAAATATTTGTCAGACTACTGCTAGTGCCACAGCAAAGGTTTGACATCAAATATTTGTCAGACTACTGCTAGTGCCACAGCATAGGTTTGACATCAAATATTTGTCAGACTACTGCTAGTGCCACAGCTTAGGTTTGACATCAAATATTTGTCAGACTACTGCTAGTGCCACAGCATAGGTTTCTTAGACTTAGAATGATACAATTTATATTCTTCTCAATTATTACAAATTCATAGTAGATGAGATCCAATTTATACTTTTTAGAACAATAAATATGCGGACAAAGACTTGTTAGACTACATTCGTATCCCGGCTTCGTTGCCAATGATATTGTGACTTATCGTGCATGATTCATTGTCCTTATACTGCACATGTAAACACTGAATTGCTGGTAATCACACAAAGAGGTACAGGTTTAGCAGAAACGTTTTAAATGGAATTGACTATGAGAAAGAAAAGTATCAATATGAACTAATTCTATTACTGAGTTTCTACTATACATAAGCAAATGTTAAATAAAATAACTTTTCCTTTGCAACAGATCTGATAATAACTGTTCCTAACTATGACAAAGAGTCATTTCAAAAAACATTTATTAATGAGGTGTTTATCCTAAACAAAGTCATCCAGTCAATAATCGCAACTCAATATATATCTATTGATGAGAAGTTTAAATAGAAAAGATCATTACAACGTCGATCAGAACTATGTCATTACTCGAAAATTCATGGGACGTTCAAAGAGCATAGTCTTTTGAGGCTGTCTGTGAATACCCCAACTTTAAGAAACGGACTAATAATACTTGTTTATCTTGAATCGCTAGCCATAAAGAGAGGTGAATGTAATCTATGCTCTTAGTTACTAATTATATTCTTAAACAACTAATACTTCAGAGTTCGAATCTTCTTTTATTAGGAAATACACTAATTTATTCAATCGTTGATTTGCTGCAAGTACTCGAATAAGTTTACTTCATTAATCGAGATGATGAAGAGATTATGATTACCGTTCTAGGCGGTGTCACAGCCGTTTTGAAAGATCTTAATTCTGACACAGGTCTGTGCTGCCGTTCAATTGTTAAATATGTATACGGAATTTAAGTCCGTCATTCAGTTGCATAGATACATTTTGGTCATGATTAGAACTTGCTTTGTTGCCATGTATTTCCCGACTGTGGCTTTTTGTATTGTTTATGTTTTATACCTAGAGAATTCGTTTATTTGATAAATTTAACATACATTCTGTTGAGTTTATAGATGATACAATTTTTTTCCCACTTTAATTAATTTAATTTTCAATGATGAAATGTGGGTTTCCTGATTAATAAAATACGAAACGCATAATAAATTCATTTAAGTCAAAAGTATTTATTTATTGAAACATTTAAATTGGGTTAATTGATGGCTTGATTAATAATAATTAATGTCATTAATAATACCTTACTACAATATACCAAGTCACACGCGCTTTTTGTCTCCAACGCAATCGTTCTAGGTTAGAATACTTATTATATTCAAAGCAGTAAGAGTACATGTTAAGGAGAGACATAAGCATTGACAGTGTAAAAGATGATTATTTAATTAATGCTTGCAGAGTATCTAACGAAAGATCTTGGAGATGTTAGAGTCCTCGAAGGCTGTGATGCCAGATTTGAATTATGGACTAGAGAGATAGATGTTAAAGTTGAATGGTTCAATGGAGACACCAAAATAGAAGAATCTGACAAATTTGTTGTGGAATCGAGGGGCCAGATTCACAGACTTGTTGTAACCAAAGCTGACCTAAAAGATCGCGGAATTTATGCATCGGAAATGTCAGGTGTTAAAAGAATTGCAAGGCTCGATATTGAAGGTACAATGTATATACTTATGATTAATAGTAGCATTTTTCCTATCCTAGATTATTTTAATAACCTATATATGAAACTTACATTTTGCCAAAAATCTCATTCATACGTATGATATTAACATTTTAAAAAAAACCAATGTGGTTTATCCAGATTATAACAGTGATTATTATTCGAAAGATAAGACTACCATCCATATCTTACTGTCTTCATAAAACTATGGGTAAGCCTGGAAATTTTTTTATATAGTTGTATGATTTTATTACAGAATATTTTACAAACAATATGAAAAGCACACTTAAATGCACAGAAGGAGACAATATTGAACTATCATGTGCTGTCTTGGAGGACAATGTTACAGCTCAATGGGAGAAGGATGGTGTCGGTGTTCAACAGTGTGAGAAATACAACATAAAAGATGAAGGGAAATATCATAAGCTGTCCATTATACATATAAATCCACAGGATGCTGGAAATTACACTGTAAAAATCAGTAATAGAATTAGGTCCACAACAGTCCAAGTACAAGGTTTGTTTAATGTGTTCATGGTAATAAAGTTCGTACGACAAAACACTTTGGTGTGTCAAGATGTTTCCTTGTCACACAATAAATTGAATTATGTTGTGTATCTCGGATTTCGCAGTCTGTAAACTTGTTGACTATTAACTCCAAATCCAATTTTTAGCAGTTTACATTTATGTTGAACTAATATCTTTACTAGGCACATGAATTATATTGTTATGCGTCCCAAAGGGGACTATTTCTTAAATGCAATGTTCTTTGCGAGACTACGCAGTAGATAATTGGAGCAATCTTGGCAAGAACGTTCATTCGATGAACAACAAACTTTGAAGTTTTGGTGCTAAAGTTAGTACAGTTTGGAAATTTTCATCATTTGTCATTTATCATTTTGTCTTGATTGGCTGAAATTAAAAAATATTTTCGATTAAATTTTGATCGAGTAGAAATATTTCTCAAATGGTCTTTTAATAAATTAGAATTATGATTGCCCATTATTCCTTAATTGTTCGGGAAATAAACAAACTCCTGCTACTAAAAATTGATTTTTTAAAAATTGTTAATTCATTGACATCATAAATAGAACTTTAAAATATGTAACATATTAAAGAATGAAGTAAAATTGGACTTACAAATGTTTCAATGACTTTTTTGGAAACAAACTACAAAGCTGATTAAATACTGTCTATAAATGTTTATTTATTTTTTACTTTCCGATCAGAAATGCATGTTCACTGGGCTGCCACCGCATGCGCTGTTTTAAAATAGAAAAATGATTTAAGTGGCTTCTTGAGAAAAACAGTGACGTCACAATCAAAATGTACAAAAGAGGTTAAATATGTAATGGATAGTCCTGTATAAAATTTACATCGATATTACCAAATTTGACACAATTGGAATGCCTAATGCTGCATATGTAAATCATTTATAAGCCATACATGCTGTTGCAAGACTCTGATAACCGTATCTTGTGAACTACAAGACAATTGTAACTATATTTGCTAGGTTTATCCTTGGATGATCGCTTGATAGTCCACCATCAATCCAAGCTATATAACAAAAGTTTTTTTCACATACATATTTTTAAATAATAATTTTGCCGATTTTTATCAATGATTCAAACTAAACTTACTTTGACAAAAACCATTTAAAGATCTCTAAAACTATCTGACCATTGGAAACCTAGCCGAGTATCAAAAATCTTCCTGAATTTTGCCTTGAAAATAGTCTAAAATTTCGAAAATTCATCTAAGATGATCGCCACGACTACAAGCACACATTTCATTACAAGGTTAAAGCCACTTCTTTTTTTATCAGAATCGGCTCAAACGTGAAATACAAAACTCACGTGAACATTTACATTGGTAACAATGCCTTTGCTGCAATTTATTTTGACACAAGAGCATGTAAAAATTTCTGAACATATCTAGCCAGTACAACACCAAACTTTGCTTGGACAGAGTTAAAATCCATTTATAATGTAGTTATCTTGCAATGACAAAATAATTTGGAGCTGATTTCTTTTAGCCTCTTGTAGAAACAGTTTCAAGGCCTAAGAGTGAGACTATGGCCTTATAATCAAATTTTATACCGTGCTATCCTGCAGTGCAAAAGCTCATAGGGTTGAAACCCATGTTATGTCAAACAAATGATTACAGTTAGTACATGCTACCTCTAGGGTAAGCAACCATCATTAATGAGATTGAGCCAATATTATTTGGGTTAAAGTCCAGATAATTAACTTAAGTTGAATTATTTAAATGAACCATATTTAATAGACAATAATTTTATTTTAAATGCTGAAATATTATATTAACAACATTTTTATCAATAACGATGACGAAAAATTCCAGAATATTTCACTAAACCATTGGATACCAAAACTTGTATAGAGGGCAGTAATGTATATTTTGATTGTGAAGTACTTGAGGACAACCAAACAGCTTTGTGGTTCAAAAATGACACAGAAATAAGCACATCACACAGATATAAAGAAGAGAGCCACGGGAAACTACACAGACTTGTTGTATACCAGACAAAACTTGATGATCGAGGAGAATATTCTGTTCAAATTAAAAACTGTGTTCGACGGTCAGAACTTATAATTCAAGGTAATACATTAAAAATGTGATCATTCGCTGTGCTTTTCCATTCACTGTTTAGCTAACATATATAATTGATTGATCTTTTACATAAAAATCCTCAAGTGTCAATCTGTTTGCCTATAAGGAGTAAACATCAAAACAGCTTCTGCTTACAAACAGGCTTTCGCATAATAACCTTAAAAATCTTCAACTTCGCTACATTGGGATTGGCATTTCTGTGGGTCAAGCAGTGAGAACCATCACAACATGGTCAAACATTTCAAACTTTAGCAATTTAAACAAATTAACGTAGTAATAAATTTGTCCTAATTTGCCTTTAATGAATACATCTCCGAACTTTTTCACAATTTATAAGGTGATAGTGCTGTACACTGGAATTAATGGTTCTTGTAATGACAATTTATTCAAGAACAGCAAAGATCAGTAATTGAGCGAACGGTTATTTCTAATGAGAATCTGTTCGTTAATGATTTTTATGATTTTCTATTTTTGTTTGAATTCAAGGACGAAATAATAATAATAAATATAACCACTCCATACCAATAATTTAAATATAATGTCTATTTAAGACATGTTTGTTAATACATTAACAATTTTTATAAATATAGTATAAAATCATTCCAAAATATGATAGTTAAAAGATATATAATATTGTCACCAAATTTCATTATGTTATACACAAAATGAACAAGTATGTGTATAATGTTATATTTATGGTCTAAAGATATGCAAAATGTATTGTATGTGCTAGAATTCTTATCATTTGATTCTGAAATTGATCAATATTGTTTAACTTGTAACACAAATTTATTTGTTAATACGGAACAGTTTTTATCCAAATAATTAATATTAATATGTGATTTTATACGTGTATATCTAAACATATCCTTGTTAAAGCACTAAAATATAAAAATGGTGTACATATACTAAATAATAATATTCAAGAACATATGCGTCTGTTTAAAGGTCTTAGTTTTAATTATGTTATCAGATTATATAATAAATATACTTAAGGTAATTATTTCTAATGCATTCTAGGGCTGGTTTATATGTTCAAATATTTTAAGTGTGTCCGTTGTGTCTCAAATGTTATTTCACATGTGCTATAAGGTGTTAAATTTTGGCTTTGTCTCAGGAGAAATTTTATATTTGTTTTTTTATATATATACATCATATCCAAGATATCATTAATAAGTTTTTCCTTAATAAATAAATGTAGCCATGAACACAAAAATAAATATAGTGATACTAACAAACGTTAATTTGTTATCAAATTGTAAAAGTTTAGGCTTTATACTGAAAATATGATGAATACACAGTAGAATTACACGAAGAGTTCTTGGGCTCGATGAATTTGAACTACAATGACGCAATATAATAGTTATTGAACTAAATTACTAGATTCACTTTTAGTGTCAATATAATGCTACGTAACACCTTCCACAACAAAATATGCTTCATCCTGTTTTACAATGACACCGCTGACTATATTGTTGTATGTATGTAATAATGTGTAGACGAACATGCTAATGTCAGCTCTTTACAGTTAGCCTTTATTTTATTATTTTGTGCGTCTTACTAAAGTCAAAGCAGAAGACTTATTAAATAAGCGACATAAATTGTTGCAGAATATTTTACGAAGAATATGAAAAAAAAAGTTGAATGCATTGAGGGAGGCAAGGTGTATCTATCATGTGAAGTCCTGGATGCGGACGCCACAGTTGAATGGACGAAGGATGGTGTTATTCTGGAAAAGTGTTTGAAGTATGAACTGCAAGTGCTTGGCAAAATCCATACTCTATCAATTGTGGAAGCTGCATTGCAGGATACAGGAGTTTACGGTGTTAAAATAAACAACATACTGCGATTGACTTCACTACAAGTCAAAGGTTTGACAGTTAAATATATTTTTTGTAAACCAATCTTTATCCATATATTAGCATACATTTTAGTGGCTTACACAGTTTGTAACAATATTTAATTATTTTGGATTCAGAGCTCATCAGTTTCTATTGTACAACTAGCTTAATTGATTGGAAAGGTACTGCTGACCTTGTATAAGCCTCCATAGCATAGTATAATTTATAGCTTGGTCACATATAATGCAAGACTTTTGCGTTCGATGCACGCTTAGGTCAAACCAGAGCCATTAAACTTGTTACCAGTTGCTTTTCAGATAAGCACAAACCAGTAACATGATAATACAAACTTGGACGGCTTGTAATAAAGATAATTTGCCAGAGCATGCACGGACGGTGGGATTGGTAGCATTTCAGACTGTGCTATGTAGAGACGGAAAAGCACCTAATATTTTATTACTAATACACATATATAACTGTTCTAATACATACACTTATTTTTGCCATGATTTGCTTAGGAAGTACTTGACTGATATTAAACAATATAACGCTAATCATCAAATTCTAAGTATAACACTTTTTTAGCCTTACCATTTATCCAAGCACATACATAAGTTTAAACATATCTTATTGCTCGAAAATAAAAACAGCTGCAAACGGAGCAGAAACAAGTTATGCATCTTAGAATTGCCTTCTCCATTCAATTAACTTAAATCAGAACAACATTATTTTTATAAATATGCACGTTTTATTTAATAAAATTATATTATCTATACGGGTTCTAATAAAGCCAAGTTCTCACTTGCCAAAACCATTTTTTTCTTTTTTTTGGCTGCTTCATTTCCTCATATATGTATTAATACGTGTTATTTGCAGCTATTAAAGCTGGCTTTGATTTTCTTATTGTGTGGCTTTATGCTATAGTGAAAAAAGTCTAATGAAACACCTGACATGTTTTGTTAAAGAATATTTTACAAAGAATCTGAACAGAAATGTTGAGTTTATTGAGGGGGACAAGGTGAATCTATCATGTGAAGTCCTGGATGATGATGCTACCTCTGAATGGGCTAAGGATGGTGCTGTTCTTCAAAAGTGTGGGAAGTATGACATGAAAATACTAGGCAAAATACACACTCTATCAATTTTGGCAGCTGAATTGCTTGATGAAGGAGTTTACACTGTTACAATAAACAACAGAATGCGATCGACAACACTCGAGCTCAAAGGTTTGTTCAGTCAAGTCTCTTTTTGTAAATTAAACTTTATCGAACGATATACATATAACCGCGCTGTTTGTTACGGTATGTTATTAATTTAGAATTAATCATTTAAGAGTTATGTAGTTTATGTCTCTGTCGCAAAAATTGGCAGCTTGCTTCATCAATTGCACGATATCATTAGTTGATCCTTGCAAAAGTTTAAATATATATACATGTATAAGTATTGAAAAATGTGTCAGTGTGTGACATATAAACATACCGTTCTCAATTCTATACTTCTGTACTCTTACAACGAGTTTTTTTTATAAACTTGATGTGTAGACTGTGATTGTTGATAGAATATGTTTTTTCATTCAAGTTCAAATTATGAAATAATTCATTGCCGCCCCATGTTTATGGATTATTTTAATATGGATAGGCATTATATTCATGAATAATTTGCATAAACATAACGCCTACCCATATTTAAATAATTCATAAAATTGGTGCAGCCATGAATTAGTTCGATTCAACTTATAAAAATATAGAAATTTACATTTCTCGCCTACATAGGTAAAGGTTTAATTTGGCAGATCCAATTTCCGAGATTGTAACAAAATTATTATTATTTTTTTTAAAATCAAACTAACTTATTTTTTAACATTAGCAATATAATTCAACAATTAGAACAAATACCGATAAATGCTTCATTGTATGTGCTTATTACTTCAGTCACCGTATGTGTGATTTTGTTGCTGTGTTTGCGTGACAAATGAAAACTGCTCATCACATTTGGTCGAGCTAATGCTTCTTTGTATATCCAAAAAGTGCAAATTTAAATCAACAATTTATTTACCACAGTTAATCAACATTTTGAAATTAGGTTGCATTTCCATTTTGATACAGTAAATTCGTTTGCGATGGAGGCGGGAAAAGTCTCGCTGTTTGCATTAAACATCATTGTAAACAACGCATGGTCCCTTGAAAACTTAACATAGCAAAAGTCAAGGAAGATTTGTGACATGTAAACAATAAAGGCTACAAATAGAATATGGACGTTTTATCGAATAACAATATTTCTATTCGATTTTCATAATACAAAGGTAAAATATGGAAAGCAATAAAAGGCAAGCAAGACATCAGCACAAGGGGTTTAATTTTTGAAAATGTTATTGAATATTTAAATAGAGGTTTTTTCTAAAGCGTTCAAAGGACGTCAAATAAGAATGATCAATTGAAGGAAACACAACGCAATATACGTCAAAATTCAACCAAACATCGTTGGAATTGGGAATAATAACGTCAAATTTTTAGTGTCTTAACCTACATGTATGCGGGATTTGAACTAGCACCAATGAGACACGGTGGAACTCATTCATCTGTAATATCGTCAGTGATCACTATAACAAATCCGCCATAAAATATTGCTACATAAATATTTTCCTCCTAGGTGGACTGGGATCTTAAGTGGAGTGGGATGTTAAATTAATAGTTATTATTATAAGTATTATTAAATAATAATTGTAATTCATTAATCGTTAAACAAATCGTGAATATAGGTAAATACTTACATATTGCCTACCTATCTGGATCGTGATCTTTTGCATTTTTTTAATACGTTGAATTTTTGATATAACAGCTAAATTAATTTGCAATTAAAGCGACTGTTTTACGTTTTAATTATAAATGTATATATCTCTATCTATACGTTATAATAAGTGAACAAATTTGTTTGTAAAGTTAGCAACTCACTAGTGGAGTTCGTTCGTTGCTAATCCTAATAGGTTAAATTAAAAACAATATAAGGCACAAATTAAAAACAATATAAGGCACGAACAATCTGGCAGCAATCAAATTAAAAAATTTACAAACTTTTGATATATTATTTTAGAAATCCCTGCAATCATCCGTCAAATGAGTGATAGAGATAAAAGTCTATATTTAGAAATAATTAAATCTGCTACAACAGCCAGATTTAATATACGAATTGTGATCACTGGGGAATATGGAGTTGGTAAAACTTGTTTACTGCGACGACTGTTGGGAGAAACCATTGAGGATGTGACAAAAACTGATATGATAGACATTGACAGATGCAAAATTAGGTTACACGATGGAAAATGGATCATTGATCAAGGTCATATATACTCATGGTATTCTATAAATCCAAACAGCAATTGTCTTAATAAATTTAAAATCTCTATGTACCCAACATTTCGGCTTTAACTTACAAATAGATTAGCATATTAATGGTCAATTGCACAATTTTTTATGACACAAAGCTCAACATAAAATTACATTAATGCAGAATCGTATGTAAAAATATATAAGTGTTTCTGAAAACTTTTCTAATGTTTGCTGAACTTTCTAATTTTGCTTTTTTTGTCAATAAGGCATTACCTTGACGTAGTAAAATAAATCATAGGACAACATTTTCAAACGATCGCTAACGTAAACATCCCAAACACAACAATCATCCTGCAAAACATATAGCACAAAAGTATAACGGAAAAATCAAATCTTGATATCAAGTGTTCTATGAGGGTGAGCAATTTTGTTTCACTATCGAACACCAATGTATATTGGTTCCAGTTATAAATGGTTATAATTATAATATACGATACGTACAGCCATATGTTTGCTTTTGACTAAACCTAGCTTACATAAACTATTTAATAAACTTAATGTGTTTTTGAATCATTTCGACTACAGATAAACATTTATCATCTGGATAGTGTATGCTGACTCTGCTGGTGGTAAGGTTCCCATAAAAATTAAAAAAAAACATGATAAAATGAAAGATCTGCTTTTAAGTTGATGCAGCTGCATTTATTGCATATAAAAATGTCAAGCTCGCATAAAATCATATAATTGCATAAAGGGTGTATAGATGGCAGATAATTTATCACAATTTAGTTCGTTGTTATTGGGAATTTTTTCACAGATACAAATAACCAGAAAGACAGGATAAAAAGAATAAAAATGGCATTATACGGAAAGACACTTGAGACGTCGTCAAACATTCAACACAACAAAAACAGTATCCTTGTCTCATCTGAAGATGTCCAAAATTGGCCTGCTCCAAGCGAAGAGGGTATACAAAAAGAAGTTCATAGAAAATCAATAGAAAAAGTTATAACTGAGGCAATTTTGAATGAGCTGTCTCAATTTATAAATGATATTGAGAAGTATGATATCCCCAATGAAGTCTTAGTGGACTGTGTATTTTTGGATCTTGATGGACAAAGAGATTATTATCCTACACATCCGATTTTCCTCAATCCAAATTCTGTACATCTACTAGTTGCCGATATATTGAAAGATATAAAACCGATAAGCACTGAAGGTGGATATGACAAGATTGGTGGTCAGTACTTGTTTTAAATATATACAATGCATTATATGCCATAATGTACAGGCTTCATAGCTAGTGTTTTTATGTAGTTTCAGTGTCACAATTTGCATGTATGATTACTAAAACGACTTCAAATTATCTTCTACGTTGACTTCTTACTGCATACAAATCATCTTATGGGGTTTTGTTTGTTTCTAAATTCTTTCAATATATGTACGACGTTGACATCTGTGATGTAAACTGTATTTTTGAAACAAGAGATTACTATCCACAGAATATATACATTCATTAATTATAACTGCAATTGGAGATAATTAATCCTTCATTTTTTTTAGAATACATCGATTTCTGGTTTGATGGTATACATTCCTGTGCAGCTGCTGAGGCTAAAATGAATTTTACAGGAAATTATCTTAATCCTCCTGTCATCCTTGTGTGTACTGGTACTGACAAGTGTAAAGACAAGGTATTTTGGAAAAATATCCGGATATAACTATCTCTAACAAATCAACAAGAGGGAAAATAAACGTAGTGGTATGATACGGATTTGATCATTGTAACTTTTCATACATCAAATATTAATTCAGATTAGAATATTAAGTTTAGTTTATATTACAACCATAAGAATAACATTTATTATGGTCAATGTAGTGTGTTCATTTGCAACAAAAAAGCTGCAAAACAATTTGCCAGAACATACACAATCCATGATATTATGGAAAATTTATTATTAATTAGCCGGTCAGAATAAATAAAAAGCAAAAAGAAAAAAGCTTAAATATAATAAAAACATGAATAGATCATGTCATCATCAATAAACAAATAGTTGTTTCTAAACTATATCATATTATGAATCCAATATAATGAACATAATGATAAATTTTTTCCACAGTCCATATTTGACCTTGTACTTGCATTTAAGAGGTCAACATTTCACTACGTAACAGATAGTGTCTTGGTTAAAATATAATGATAAATGTTGTTATCCCATATTTGATCAACTATTGATAACTGGCATGTGAACACTTAAGTACCCATTAAAAACCTCACATGATGTAGGGTGTGCTAGGTTTCAAACTTAATTTCATACGATTGTTTATTTTCTGGCTAAAGACAATTAGACACGACGCAAAGCTATAGTTAAAAAAATTACAAAAAGGTGAAGTAAAACATTATTTAAACAAAAATCTATTATTATCTCGTTCCATAATATTGAAAAGTTATGGTGTCAGTCACTGCACGACACTGTGTCACTAAAAACTCCCAATATATATTAACTCTTGAGATAAATAATGGTATTTTTACAAAATTATAACGCTATAAATACCTCTAGTTGCATTATAACTATAGTCAGTCAAGTCGAAATAAAATATATAAACAAAATCCTCATTTAAAAGAACTAATATATTTAAGTTGGAAGAACAAAAGAAGAAGTTTCGGCAACAGCTTATTTTAATGCTGCGTAATGAAGAAAAACAGCAACATTTACGACGCATTTGCTGGGTCTCAAACACAGAGCCAACAGATAAAGATTTGGATCATTTACGCAAATCCATCTTTGAGTTCGGAAAGAAAATCGGAACTTTTGGAGATAAATTACCTTTACAATGGATTCGCTTAGAACAAATATTAGATATTGTTCGTGAAGCTGGTGTGCATATTTTGTCTTGGAGTGATATAATTGACTTGTCATCTATTTGCGCGATTAAAGATGAAAATGAAGTTAGCCTTTTCCTTAGGTATTATCATAAAGTTGGTAGAATCATTTACTTTCAAAGTTTAAAAGAACCAATTATACTAAACCAGAAATGGCTCGCAAATGCATTTAGCTATTTTTTATCTGAAAAATATGATAATGATCTAAAACTGACAAAAGAATGGGGAACACTAGAGGAAACGGGAGAGCTTAAGCCAAATTTAATTGAAAACCTTCTTCAAAAAGAACGTGAACTTGAATTTTACAGACATCAAAATTATCTGCTAAAATTTATGGAAATGTTTGGTATTATTGTTAAAGTTACAACCTTGATTAGAGATGGGCAAACAAAAAGTTTACCAACTTATTATATGCCATGCATGATTTCTGGAAACACCTCTATTGCTCAAATATTTTATATGTTCGGCGTACAGAATGACGCTTGCACACAAACACCATGGTTGTGTATACAGTTTGAGTTCATGCCATTTGACTTTTTTAACCATATACTTTGTCACTATGTCAGAAAATATCCAGTTTGTGCTGAAGCAGTATCAGGAAGGAACGCAATATATCATGGTATGGGAGTATTTTTCCTGGATGAATTTAGGAAATTTGTTTTGTGCTTTTCTAAAAACACAGTAGCACTGCAAATATGGCAATGGAAAAAACTAAAGCCCGGAAACTGTCATGTAATGCTCGAAGAATTGAAGTCAGTGATACACACTGTGAAAAACATATATAAACCTGGAAAGTTTTTGTATACTGTCAAAACTAAATGCAGTAATGGTAACGTACACATCGTTGATGGAAGAGTAAGCTACACAGATTTGATTAATCAAGAACGTGAAGAATATTTTTGCAGAGAGCACAATGTGTGTCATGAAACTAGAGACATCTTTCAGACCTGGTTTGAACATTACTCGGTGGTAAGATATCCAATAATTAAATTACTCCTACAGCTGAATCACTATATACGCAGTAGCATTAACATCAAACTATGTCTTTAAACAAAAATGTCACTACAGAAAAATTTGAACACTAGTCCCTATTAACAAATGTTCAAATTGTTTTCTCTGGGAACCAGTAAATTTGAAACTGAACAGAATGACTGAAACCATGCTATTCATTACATGTAGTTTGTATTAAGTGGTTGTTTTTTGAAATTGTGTGCTTTGGTTTGCATACTTTTTTACATAAATTTTAAAGAAAAATGTTTTAATGCCTTTTTATGAAACAATTAGGTCGATTTGTAGTGGGCATTGTTTTGCTGCACATCGAGGATGGGTGAAACAATGAAAGTGAATTAGCGCTTATACAATGCTTTTTAATGTTGACCTAATATTAATCATGACCTTTAGGATAATTCTTGTCTTTTATTGACCAAAACTATACAATTGTACCTGGAACGTCATTATTAACTAAATTGTATTTCGGCAGATGGAAGTAAAGATGAAGTTTAACAAAAAATTAATGCGAACTGTACAATATGTTAATTTAAAATTTTAACAGATGAGTGATTTTATAGATGTTTGTACCCTATTTGCTAGCCATATGAAAAAATATATAATATATAATACATACATAATACATGATAACAAAAACATAAAACAAACTCAAACACAACCACATAAAAAACATTAGATAAACCAAAGATGACTAAACGACACCTTTAAAAACTGTGAATAAATGACAGTGTACGCAAATACTTATCTTTAATCTGTGCTTTTTTACAGAATGACGACTCCAATCTAGGAAAGATGTTGATAGGTATTCATATTGTTTAAGTTTATAATATTCAGAAATAACTGATAGTTTTTACGGGCAAAATTTTTTATTAATTTGTAGTTACGATATAACGCTGTCTACTTATTTATTTTGATATTAATTATAAGTCATTTTTTTGTTGCACCTTTTCTTATTGCAAATCTGCTCTATCCGGTATTTGTTAGTGTCGTGACCACTTAGAATCATTGATAAGAAATCGAAAGCCACACGGAGGGTCTTAAAAGAGCAATAATCAAACTTTTACGGAACTTCTAGGGGATTCAAGAAAAATTATATTGATTTCAATTCTACACACTAGATGTCGTTGCTGAGAAAAAAATCTGTTGAAACTCAAAGAAAAACTTCAGGATCAAGCTTTCAAAGACGAGATCGGAAAGGAATTTTTTAGACTCAGTTTAGTACATGTTCAGTTAAGACTTTAAGTGGAGACACATTTGGTCCTTGAAAGATTCATGTCCAGGAGAATACGCTCTACCAGCGGTCAGTCAGTCTAATTCCTTGAATTCGCATTGCTGCAACCACACAACCAACCGTGGCTTCAACACAGAGTATTTTTACGTACCAACCTATTATTTTTACATGCAAAACTATGTACAAAAAACTCACATTTACAGTCAACAAGTCAGAAATTCAGCCTACGTATGTACATCTTTGCTAGCCAAGTGTTGCGATTCGATCCAACCTCTCTCGAAGTCCTACAATTTGACATTTCTTATTGCATCTGATATCTAAATAATTTTATTTCAAATTTGTAAATATCTAGGGACAAATTAATAATGTTGTTTTGAGATTAAATTACAAATAGGAGTTGTTTGTAAGCGCATTAAGTTGATAGCATATTAATCGTTCTTTAGAGCAATGGAACATATATCTGTTATTACTATTCGTATTACTATTTTAAGTTTTTCCGCCAATTCTGTACTGCTTATTTGTTGTGTAACATTAATATGTTGCGTGTGTGACTGGAAATTGAAAAGTTGATCTGAGTCCTAGGAAGTATGTCGGTACAGATTTATTTTCCCAAACACCGGAAAGCTTGTATGCGCTTTTCCTCTTCAACTTTAAATATGTCGCTTTGCAACCGCTTTCGAAATCCTTGGTCTAGTTATGCTCAACTTTGTCACATGTCGCAGATAGAAATTCGCGACCCCTTATGGGAATTATCTCGCATTATACATTGGTTATAAGACACAAGCTAATGAATTTTAAAAACCATAAGACATACCGACCTGGAATCTTCATCATAGATCCTTATGACCTTTGATCTTAAAAATTGTCACAAAGTAAATCGTCAAGGACATTCCGATTTTGACCTCTGATTGAGCTCAATACTCCTCTTAACCATAATAGATACAAGAAAGCAATGCTAAAGGGTCAACTTTGTAACATTTACAAGAAAAGGATTTGAGTGATCTTATAGGAGTTATATCTCTCATTATAAATGTTACTTATTGTTTTTTCTCATATAACTATTAACGTATTGAAGATGTAGTGATGGGGTGTTCTCCATTGATACCATGACATTTGACCTTAAAAGCTGACACCAAAACAAAGGTCAAGGAATGTAACCTCCTCTTATGTTTTCTACACCTTTGAGACAAAAAAGAGATAAAGATAAAGCGATGAGTACAAAATGTTGCTCTCTGGACTGGACGAGTAGACTTTGACATATAGAAGAATAGGGATTTTAAGTCAACTTATATGTGTTATCTCCCATTATAAATGTCAATTATTAGTTTTTCACATATAAATCATAAACAATTGATTATAGACGCATGGGGTGTTTACCATTGACCATCATAAACCTTTGAAATTGAAACTAAACACAAGATCATGGGTAAAGATCAGGTTCCACAAATTTGATCATGTTGGTCTGCATTGTTTAGCACCATTCTGAGAATCGAACAGCTCATCGTGAAAACAATTTAAGGGTCAACAACGTGCGAAAAAGCCCTTAATTTTTCTTCGAACATTTGGATCTTTTCATTCTTGCAATTATTTTACTTCTTCAAGTATGGACAGCAGCTCTTTTTGGTTGTGTTACTCTAATATTTTGTATATATGAACAGATATTGAAAAGTTGCAAACTTTGTCGTTATGGATTTATCTTCGCAAACATCGGCGAAAAATACCGAAGGAAACAGACCGAGCAACAATAGTCGATAGTCAAGGGACAATTACAAATCCAGATATAGACAAACATATAGAGCGCAACTCATACAATTTCACGACATCTTATCTACCCTTATTGTTGTTAATAATATTGTTTGTTGTTGTTTATAGCCACTTTTAGCATTTGTCAGCTTTATCACGGCGTCCAGTTTGTAATGGGGAGGAAGCCGGAGAAAACCCCCGACCTTCGGTAGGATAATTGGCAATCCTTGTCAATTAAGAAAGAAGTCGAGAGCACACTGTCGCAGTGATGGTTAATAAACTAGACAAGCTAGCAAATCACAAGAACTAGAAGAGATACAGACTTAGGGTCTTCACAGTAGGCCCTCATGAGATTTGACCTTGAAAATGGAGACAAGGTCAAAGGTCAAGGTCAGATGCTAAATTTGACCTCTGTTTGTGTTTGATATTCCTCTAAAGACAAACATGATACAGAAAAAGCGAATGGTGCAAAATGTTGATTTCTTAAAAAGTCAACTTTGTGACGGTGCAGAAAAAGTATTTGGCTTCATATTTCCCCTTCTTTATTTCAAGTTGATATTTTAACTTTGTTAATCATGAGCCAGATAATTATGATGCAGGATTGGTAAACACTACTGGACATTATTGACCTTGACCTTGAAGAGTTACAAGGTCAAGTGAAGGTCACATTCTAATTTTTACTTGGTATTGTCCGCAGATCTCCTCATTAACCATAACAACAAGAAAAACCTTCACCACAATGTAGATTTTGTAAAGATCAGGGTCATACCATTTTTTTCCAATTTTAATAGTGTGTGCAGATCTCTTTTCAATCATAAGAAATATAGAACTGACAAAAAGCCAAATGTAGATACCCTTAAATTTCATATATACACTTAGCCAAAAGTTAGGGACCACAAGGTTTTGATTCAAAGAAATAAAAAAATTAATTGTTTCTGGTTCTTTGTACATATGTTATCAACAAAAGTTTGGTTTATAGATACTATTGTTAAAATTTTTAAATCACTCGTTTCACGATACAATTACAATAGAGATTTAAAAAACACTACCCTCAGCTTTTGAAAACCCAATTTTGGCGCCTTTTTTCATTTCATTATGTGCACGTGCGTAACAGGTAAAATTTATCTTGTTTTGAAATCATTGCAACATGGTACGTCAAAAACTAGCAGATGCAGAGAGATGGCAAGCAGTTGGTATGATAAGGGCTGGAATGACACGGCGGCAGGTTTCAGATATTTCTAATGTCAAATTTTAATTTAGGCTTCTATCTAATGATCGTCATCATTCAGAATAATAATCACTGAAAAGGATTATTATGTTGCATTGTGACGGTTGTTATTGGGCTACTTTGTGGTCTCCTGCGTTTGATAACTGAAACGATTGGATTGTAGTTGTAACATGTTTGTTGTCACTGCTTGCTATTTCAGAACACTTGATATCAACCTATTTGTTCAGAGAAGTTTAATTATTTGTTTGCTGTATGTTTTGAGTGTTTGCTTTTTGTCTTCGTAATTTTTCTGTTGTCTTTGTAATATTGTATTTCAAATAAATTTTCTTGAAAACATTTCGTTTGCTTTTGTTTACATTAAATGTGTAAGTTTAATATTAACACAACGTGCTTTTACTTATGTCGTCTATACTTAATTTTGCAGGAATACACCATCAAAGATTCAACCAGAAGTAAGTAAAGGTAAAATACAATAGATTTCTACAAATAGAACGTTGAAATTTATCCCCCATAAGTAATTTATTAGGAAAAGGCACATATGTATGGTTTTAAAAGCCGCACTGGTATTTATATAGATTGGAAAATAACAATTATAACACGTTACACTTTATTCGAAGAGATACATCAGGTGTGTCAGAGTAATCATATACACCATCGTAATTTAAATTTACCATGATGCACTTGAGCCCAAGGTAAGTTTAAATGTACAACAAAGGATAAAAGATGGTTTTAGGTGCAAACATTAAATTTATCACATGCGAAATAATATAGATATTTGTATTCTTGTTAAAAGATGCAACCATATATTTAGCATACGTAACAGTAGCTTTGTGAGGAAATGCACACATGGGCTAGAACGTGCAAGTGAGCCAGTTATATGTAATGATACTGTCGTAAATTAGGTTATTTTGTTCTAGTTATACCTCCGCTTATACCTCCGAAAAGGGGGTATACTGTTTAACCCTTTTTCGTCCGTCCGTTACAGAAATTTCTGCTGCATTTTTCTAAGAAACAATACGATGCAGAAGCCTGATATTTTGCATATTTCTTTAACCTATAGTACTATATGGTGTATAGCGCTTTTATGCTCGTTTGTCATCTACTGTTTACCGATTACTTTATATTTATTTTTTTTTGTTTTATCAGGCGTGTAAAAATTAAATACACCAAAAATAAAGCAAACACAAATAGTTCAAATGCACAAATTGCGTACAGTTATGACAATATCATTATTTTACTGTGCTTAAATGATAATCTAGTAGAATGTCAATCATAAATAGTAACAAGCAAATGTGCGAAGTTAGTAGTTTTTTTAGCATTTTCTTTAGTCTGGTAGGGAGACCCGAAAAATAGTTTGGTTTTCATTGTCCTGCATTGATAATAAATCGATTTCATTGGTTATGAAGCAATTTGTGTCGAATCGAGGCGAGATAAGGTAATAAACAAGAAATGGAACAATTCATGTAAAAACTAGGACTGATTATTGATTATTTATACGAGTGAAATTGAGACCCTCGAGAATCAAAAGACGCCTTTACAAATGGCGAGGCAAGATAGTAGCCAACCTAATAATTTCGGACACAAACGTTTAAACTTTTACAAGAGTAACTCGTTGTTTATTGCAATTCAAGAATCACGAAGAATAGAAATGCAGTATTCTTAACTACATGTTGTAAACACACACATGTAGATTATTCGTAAGGTTTATTTTCTTCAGTTTTAGATTTATTGTTGTTGTAACCAATTATAAAACCCCTTTTCTTAGATATTCAAAAGGAAATTTATGTCATACTACACGGTAGAGCTACCACAAATATTACTCCACCACAGCTAGTAAAAGCAAAGAACGATGGAATGTAAACAAACAAAACCGGTTTATTCAATCAGTGGCGTGGCATTAGATGTTTTATTTAACCTTGAATTTGTTGACTTATTGAATATCGATAACGCTGATAGCTGTTTAGCGGAGAAATATATCAATAAAGTTGTTTGTTCGACTGGAGACATTTTTTCTCAATGTTCTCTAGATACATGTACATTCGAGAGAAAATTTCTATAATAAAATAAGACGGTACAAACACAAAATCATGGTGCAATAAAGATTGAAATACAAAACGTTTTCACAAAGCTAGAAGAAAGTATAGCTTTTTGAAAACCACTGAAAGTCGTTATTTGATGAAAAAACTGCAAGCAAAGACTAAAATACTACTTTGAAGAAACGTTTTCGTCAATTTTAATCTAAATTCGAAAAAGCGTTGATTGATTGATACCTCATGAACGTCTCCTAAAGGTTTTGGGGTATTCTGAATCAGTTATGGAAATCTAGTGAAAAAGATAATATCTCTACTGATGATTTGTACAAATGTGCTTACGATTTAAATGAAATTGACAAAGAATCGGAGTATGACATAACCTACATGAATGATATTTTGAACTCCTCAAGTGTTAGTGACACTGATAATTCTCTCAACTGTCCGTCCAGTAACTGAGAGGTAAATCTGTGACATTTTTTTTAATTTGTACAAGAACACGAAATCTTGCATATACCACTGTAGTCGAATTCAAGTTTGTCCACTTTTAGTTTTGGAGTAAGACAAGGAGAAAACCCTTTCCCTTTTTGGTTGTGGTATTTTTAAATGCAAATGTCAAATTGTTCGTATTACTGTATACCGATACTACGGTAGTGTACTCTGTATCAAGGATAAACCAGAATGAATGTTTAAATAACTATTGTAAAACTGGGCATTTAAATGTTAATGTGAGGGACAACAAATAATGTTTTCTCAAAAAGAAGTTATAAACTTTATAAAATTTAAGATTTTTAATTCAGTAACAGATGTAGAAGATTCTTATACGTATTTATGTATTGATTTGTATATAATGATTATTGCACTCGGGCAAAGCAAAACCTCTCAGATCAAGCAGTACAGCTTTACATTGCCTTTAAATGAAGATAAGAAATATTGCAATCTCTGTGGATTTACAACTGAACCTATTTGATGCTCTTTTTATACCAAAATTGTTATACGGTTGTGAAATAGGGTGTAAATAAAATTGTGCCTTAAAAAATAATGCATTATTTTACTGATGTAAAATGATCTTATATGTACAAAACAGTACCACATCGTGTATTGTGAAATAGGAAGAAAACCATCAGACAAGCAAATTAAACAAAACATGATAGTGTTTTATTCAGTGTGATAGCAAATTATCGAACAGGCTTTAAAAATTAATGCTTAGATTATCCGAGCATGAAAATAAACAATTTAATATGTGGTCAATTTGTATGCTATATAGCAGGATGGTACGATATTTTGTATATAGGACACATGGAATAAAATAACCAGTACACAGTTTGGTCCATATCAGTCTTCTAGCTCTTCCGAGTACGCTGATATCAGTTCGAATAATTAAACAACTTATTCTGCACTGAAGATCAGAAGTCTTCACATTTCAAGAAATATATTTTAAAAAATAAAAATACACAACATCTTGAAAACATTCCCAATGTACAAGTTTGAAACGGTAAGAAACAAAGATACGACTTCATCTTTTAGATTTAACAGAAAAAATGCATATTATATATATTTAGTTGTTCTGATAGAATTCAGTTCATGTAAAACAAATAAATAACAGTATTTTTATCGCTGATTTCTTACAAAAAGATTTTTTAAATAACATTTAAAATGTGATAAAAAAAGAGGAAAATGCGAAATGTGATATAAAGAATGAAGTTGTAGGCTGTATTATAACGCGTAGAGACTAAAAGTGTGTCGTCATGTTAAGGTAATATTGATATCTCACTCTGAAATGAGTACAGACAGTATAGTTTAGTCCTAATATCACTAATAGCCTTACTAATTTCCTTACGGGTGATCACACTGACAGGTTGAAGTTGACATGTTTAGTATTAATTACACATCAAGATTAGTATAAACTGTACAGGCACCGATCAAAAAAATAGTTAATACACTTCCATGGTACCAATGTAAAGAATTTTAACTTACTGTTATTTAATTATGTTATTTATTATTTGCACAGTTTAATTGATTGGCAATAAATTAATTTATTGAAGGTGTCATGACTGCGACAAGGAACCATCTCTATTCTGGTGTCACATTTGTCAGAGTTCAATATGTCAGGACTGTAACAAACAACACATGGAATCAGAGGATACTAAAGATCACATTGTACAACATGTACAGGACATGTATTCACTAGATAATAACTTTACGGTTAATGTAATGTGGATGAAAGATATTAAGATATTGCATGATGGGTTGCTAGTTATAGCTGTCGATAATTGCAAACAATTACTTACGTGTCATATAACAGGACAACAACAAAATACCATCTTATTATCTCATTGCCCATACCGCCTAGGTGTGGTTGACAACAACAAAGTTGCTGTCACATTATTTGGCACTACTACTCTAGTTATAGTAGATGTCAGGGAGAAACAAGTTATACAACATATTGATGCACAGGTTGAGTGTAGGGGTATCATGTACAAAGATAACCAGCTGTTTTTAGGCTGTCGTGATAGTACAATACGGATAAGGAACATGGAAGGGGAAGTAACGCGTACAATACCAGTAGGTGTAGTGCCTATGGACATCTGTAGTTGTGAGGGTGGACGCATTTGCTATAACGATCATAATAAGTTGTACTTTATTGATACAAAAGGAAACGCTTTGTTTACATTTACTGACCGTAACATGAGGGAACCACTGGGGATTACAACAGATGACGAAGGACATGTACTTGTTATCTGTAATCAGTCTAACAATGTACTCAGGATTAGTCCTAATGGTACACATAGTCAGGTCATTATTACAAAGTTACCACCATCATATGACTGGCCACACATATGTTATGATTCTATGTCTAAATCAATTGTTTTTAGTAGAGTTGACAATGTTTATATTTATAAGAAAGTATAACTAATCATATTATTAAAATCTATTACTTTGTACAGGATTTAGTTATTCTACCCAAGCATCAAGAAAAAGATAGCTCTTCAAATAGTCCGCCTACCTCTAGACCCAGCATAGACGAGCATCTCCGTGTTCTTGACCTTCCTCTTTTACCTAGAATAGGCTGTTCGTTTCGAGTTCTCCGCATTCCCCGTCGGTACAAATCGGCGCTTCAGTCCATACACTTCACTTAACTCTTCTATGTCGACCAAAATTTGCGGCCTTAAATTAAACAAGCTATTAGTGGCGTAGCTCAAACACCTAAACATGGCTAAAATGTTAATTCAATGCAGTCTATCTAATCAGCTTGTTGTGAAGAGGTTATAATTGTATATACAACAAAGAAGTTGCTTACAAAAACATGATAACCATACCAAATTAACCATACCATACCAAAGTGTCGAATAAAGTATCGGAAAAAATGAACAGTTCAAAAAACAAAGTAAAGATTATGCATCAGCATATGGTATGTAATTAATAAGAATTATATATAATTAAAGGTTAGAATCAAATAAGCAGGTTTTAACATGGCTTATAGAAACTTGTTATGTCTAAAGTGGTACAATTACAAAAATCACCTGAATTATCCAATGACAGACCAAATCATATTTCAGAAAAATCTAATTACCCATCTAAATCAACAAAATTTACCATCATATCGTAAATACTGTTCGTTTTATAATATAATTACAACAGCAGACAGCTGGTGTCATTCAACATATCGTGTCGAACATATTCATATTTGATAAGTCAGACTATCACACCGTATCAATAGTACCACATATCAATGTTACAATACAGGACCGCTGGTGGCAGACATATACTTTATTATAAAATTTAAAATATAAAATTTAACAAACTATCAAACCGTATAATTTGTATTATTAGAATATACTTACAAACCACTGGACTATATTAACGCTTTCGTACTACAAGGTGACGTTGGAACGGTTTGACGCGAAGCAAACTACTCTGCCTAACTGCTCACAATTCGGATAATATATGCTCCATTGGAATTATGTATCAGATACTAAGATCGACTGGGATTGACCGCTTTATTTGGGACCGCTACCGGAACTGATCGGTTAACGCTATTGATTAAAGCATTAGAAAAGTTAATGGTTGTCAAAGGGGCCTCGGTGGCCGAGTGGTCAAGGTAGTTTGTCTACTATTGATCACGTGGTCTGTCAACACTGAGATTGCGGGTTCGATTCTCACTGCAGGCAGGGTGTACTCGACTCCAATCTTAACTGACAAGGATTGCCAGTTTTCCTACCGTAGGTCGGGGGTTTCTCTCCGGGTACTCCGGCTTCCTCCCCCAATAAAAACTGGACGCCATGATATAGCTGAAAAATTGCTGAAAGTGGCGTTAAACACCATCAAACAAAAATAATGGTTGTCAAAATAACATATACGTTATACGCCATTCCAAACTCCATTAATTCTCTTGCTGTGAATTGAAATTCGAAGAATCTTATCCCTCTTTTACTTATCTCAAGGCGTGTATTTGTTAAGGTTTCAAGTCATATTGATTAATAAATTAAGTGCTGCCATAAATGTATACACAATGAAACCTACATTTAAAAGCGATAAACCAAGAACAAACCTCCCAGTTCAATTGAACCCTATAAGATGGTACAACAAATCATCACCAACTAACGGAAACAAATTATAAACAGGAAGGAAAAAACAAGTTAAAAATACTGCCCTTATGTGATCAGTTACATACAACATGTGGAGTGTTGAACCGTTGATACCATAAATATCCGACATACATGTGTATATCTAGTAAAACCCGCTAAAGATTCATTCCAGTGAATGTCTGCAATTTATGTGACCGAGTGGTTAAGGTAGTTTTTCAGCTATTGATCACGTACTCGACTCAAATCTTAATTGACAAGGATTGCCAGTTTTCATACCGTAGGTCGGGTTTTCTCTCCGGGTACTCCGGCTCCCCCCCCCCCCAATAAAAACTGGACTCCATGATTTAGCTAAAAAAAGGTGAAAGTGGCGTTAAAACACCATTCAAACAAAAACAAAACGCTATTTACGTATAAGTAATAACAACATGCCATGCATGTGTATACAGTAAATACCTGCACGTCTAAGTAATAAAAATCAGCCAAACATTTTACGCAATAAATACTTTCCATATATCTGCCAACAATCATTATTTGCCATTCAGTTTACCTATAAATAACATGTACAACAAAGCATACATGCATATGCAAGTTTGGCTGTAACATATTGAGTAAAATAAAAACATATATTGGTCTACCTGCTTGATTTGATTCAAGTCACAAATTAAAAGCTTATTTTACAAATTACACTGTGTATACTAGAACCGGAGTTTTTCCATCTCCTTCCTTCATTTAACTATTACTTATTTAATAATTCCTTATTTGGATCAAATCCAATCAACGTAAATTGTTTGTTGTGGTCAATCAATCTCGAACTGCGATCACTAAATGTCGCTTAAGCGTAGGTTGTCCTATCAGTAGCCTTTAATGTCACAATTGTGATTTTTCTATCAGCTTGCATTTTTCTATCGCGATACTTTTTAAAGCATCGCGATACTTGTTAAAAGCATCGCGATACTTTTGAAAAAGCATCGCTATGCTTATTGAAAGCATCGCGATATTTATTAAAAGCATCGCGATTGAAAAATTTCATGAATAGTGTAAAAACTTTCGGCTTGGATGTTTCATCTACCTGACCGATCGTGTCACAATTGTAATGTTTCTATCGGCTTGCTTTTTTCTATCGCGATACTTGTTCAAAGCATCGCGATGCTTTTGAAAAGAATCCCTATGAAAAAAAAACATCATGCATAAAATAAAAAATAATCGCGATACATGTCAAGCTTTTTCACAAGTATCACAATGCTGTTTTATTTGATGCATGATTTTTTTCCGCGATAGAAAAGTTCAAGCCGATAAAAACATCACAATTGTGACATGAGCGGCCACTGATAGAAACATCACAATTGTCACATGAACGGCCAATGATAGAAACATCACAATTGTTACATGAACGGCCACTGATACTGATAGTTGTCTTTCCTCATCCTATATTTTCCATTTTGATAGACAAGATAATGTGAAACTCCAGCGATCGTCTAATTAGAGGCAGGCACTGCTAATCCATCTGAGGCATTCGAATGCACACAAGGTTAAAATTGTGGTGCGTATTACTCACCTTTGTGGGTGTTTTTTTTGAGTTTCTATTGTTTGGCGAGTTTGTCTGTCTATTCACGGATATGTGTCTATCGTTGATGTTATTATGTCAGCTTGATATTCAAATAAAAGATGTGTATTAATAAAAAAAGAGTAATAATTATAACATTTTATAAAATGGGCCTCGGTCAAACGTGTTTCTAATTTAAGACAAATCTATACCTTTGTAAAATTTTATCAAATAGAAGTGTTGATAAAATTTTACAAAGGTATAGATTTGTCTTAAATTAGAAACACGTTTGACCGAGGCCCATTTTATAAAATGTTATAATTATTACTCTTTTTTTATTAATACACATCTTTATATTGAATACTCAATATGTACAAACATTCACCTGTCGTGAAAACGGTTATATTGTGGAGGAATTTTTATTAAATATGAGAAATGGCATATACAGTACAGTGTAAAATGAAAATATTTTTGCGGTTCCAGTCAAGCTATGTCAGTACCTTAAAAATGAATACCCCTTAATGGATTTCGAATACATTTGTTATCGTTAAGACATGTGATTATTCGGAATGAAAGCTAGTATCTCTGATGTAAACAATAGATCTTCAGCAAGAAAGCGCCAATCAAGATTGAATTTATGCCCACAATGCCTGAAATCAGACCCAAACTTACAAACCAAGTGTTGACACGCATATGATCAAAATAGTCTTATGACCCTTCGGCCCCAAAGGCCGCAGCATAAAAAATTGGCATGACTCCGTTGATCATTTTAATCAAACAAATACAGAACAATGATTACTTCGGGGTTTATGATTATACAAATACACAGTCCTCTTATTACGGGAAAAACTTTGTATTTTATTCAACGGGAAAAAGGTCAGAAACGATAGATCAATTTTTCAAACTTGATGGATGCATGAAGAGGAAATGTTATGCAAACGAATGAAAAGCTTAGTATGGACAAATAACTTTGCCCTTCAAAGCTGCTACAAGCCTACTCTTTTCCACGTCTAAAAAAGGTTTATTAACCTGATAACATTGTGGCACTATCTTACGACAGCACCTATAATTACATGTGGCCATGCTCGATGTTTTTGTACTTGAAAACCCTCAATGGGAGGGGAGTGCATCTCCTATCCTCTATCTAAAAACGCTCTGGGTAGCTTTCTTGGTAGATCCCTGGGAACCGTCATCAGTCATGTTCTTTATATTAATTTATATCTGTGTTTTTCAAAGGTTATTATTCTAAAATACACATGGGCGTATCTTTTGCGATGTCCGCGTGTTTAAAATGACACACTAAGTACGATGAAATGACAAATAAACTTCATTTTAACGCCTATAATAACCGAGTCCAAAAACTAGAAAATAGCATATTGATACAAAATGTCATCGGTAATATCGATACACATAACTTTTTGTGTTCAATCAACCAAACTGGGGATTCGTTGGCCAATTGGCTAAAGTACTTTAGTCAACTACCATTGACCACGTGCTGTCAACAATAAAGCTACGGGTTTTATCCTTTCTGCGGACATAATTGATAATGAATAGCAGGAGGTATAAGGTTCTTACCGGTACTCCATCTTCCTTCCAATAAACGCTATAATATAGCTAAAACATTGTTAAAGTGACGTCACGCCTTGTTCAGCCAACCAAACAAAATTAATCTTCACGTGTTAAACAGAGACTTATAATATTTTCCAAACGGAAATGTTTTCCTTGACCGTGACCTTTTTTTATACAGTATATGTATTATTATTCCCGCCAGTTGTTCTCGGTTTGTCTTCCATGTTTTATAGGCCTCCTTGGCTATTATATGTTTTGATAAAACATCCATAAATTTGACTAAATCTGCTTAGCTACTTTGCTCTTTAATAAAAAACGTCCTTTACTGAATCTTTTGTACCATTAGTTATATATGTACTAGCATTGCAGTACACATTTTTCCATATTAGCCTCTTTTGTGATCGTTTTTTTTGAAAAAGTGCAGAAATCTACAATTTTTCTCAAAAATTAACTTTTGTTCCTATTTCTTTAGAAATTCATTAATAATGAAGATAATAACAAAAAACCGAACACAGGCGAGACTGTCAAAAAAGACAATCCACAAATCAAAGTCCGAGAAACTATTTTTAAAAGCTTCGCAATTGTTAAAACCACTGTTTTTAGCAATACTAGATCTCTGTCATTGTAATGTTTGTATTAACCAACATTTGTCAAAATAAAATGATACTTGTTGCTATTTGTCTTTTGTTGATAGATTTTTTATTTTTCCAAAGCTTAATTTCAGTCTTTGTCCAGCTTTATAGAACTTAGTGTTATTATATGGCTGTAAATTATTTTTGTCTAAACAAATTGTAATCATATGTTCTAGCTGAAACAATTTACAGGAATAAATAAGTGCGTAAAACAATGACATATACATTAGTGGTGTATCCCCAGACTATTGGACTTCTTCAATGCTATTAAAATGTAGATAAATAGATAAATGGCATCAGTTAAATATTATAAAATTTGTTCGTACGCTATACAAATTGTATAGGATACCAAACAAGGTCATATAATATAGACCTGGAAAAAAGTTAAGCAGTCCCTAGTTTTTGTCAAGTCATACATATTCGAAAACATTTGGACTAACATTGCACTGCTATTCGTTTTAAATGTGTACAGCAAACACAAAATATAGACGGTCTTTGCTCTTTCACGTATTCTTTAAAAGTATTGTAACCGAAAGCTCCAAACTTTTATTTAATTGTCTAATCGCACTTGAAAATTTCAATCATAAAAACCAAATTCGGATAATTAGCCGTCGAATGGTCGAAATCGGGTGCATCCACCTCTAGCACGAATGACTGCTGCAGTCCTGCATTGCATGCTGCCAATAAGGCGTCTGATTTGTTGAAGCGTTCTCTGTCGTCATTCCCACGGTAATTGAGCTTCTAAGTGTTGCAAATTATGTGGAGGAGCTTCCAGGGCGTGTAATTGGCTACCCAAGCAATCCCATAGATGCTCAATTGGGTTGAGATCT
This sequence comes from Limnoperna fortunei, assembly GCA_944474755.1. Classification (NCBI taxonomy): domain Eukaryota; kingdom Metazoa; phylum Mollusca; class Bivalvia; order Mytilida; family Modiolidae; genus Limnoperna; species Limnoperna fortunei. The sequence goes on along the minus strand of OX104114.1, from coordinate 96,310,744 downwards.
GGACGTCTTGCAGACCACGGGAGAGTGGTCACAGATTCGTTCTCCAGCTATATGACAATACAAAGCGCATATTCTCGAGCTATGATTGACTGAATCTTTGCTGAATGCCCAAAATGCGGTATTTCAGTTTTATTTAGGACGAGAACAAGTTAACGAACACATTGATTTTAAAAATTTGATAGATCCATAGGAAAGTATAACGCGTTTTGTGTAGGGGCGGACAATTTTATTTGCATAAACATGCTGTTTTGGGATATATCTTATTAGTTTTAAAAAATATTACCATTGAACTTCTTAGAGCCGCCTTAAAATGTTAAAAGATTTGTTAGACATATTAGAATCGAAAAAGATTGTTTCAATTGTTCTCAATGCAAATTAGAACATAACCAGACTTTATATTTGTCTTCCTTTTATAGTTCGCTATCGCTCGGTATAAAACATTAACAAATTTAAGGTCTGACCATGTTCTAAATAGAGCCCATTCGCAATAATCTATTTCTTAATTAAATTATGGGGTATATCTCAACTTTATAAAAAATTATTTTTGTTGATTATCCATCAATATCATGGGCAGAAAATAACAGGTTGTTAACAGTAAAATGAAGCATCAAACATGTAAATTATTTTAAAATTTTAAGTCTTTTATTGATTTTATTCTGTAATCTGTGCATTGGAACTTTGCACTTATAAATTTATATATGCATGTATTTACAAACTGTTACTCGATCGTGTCATTTAAATTCAGTTATTTGATCTGTATAATAAAGGCCGTACGAATCAGTAATTTTCAATAAGATTTAGTGGTTTTATAAGTTCATTGTGAAATTGCCGAATAAAAACCACCACAAACAAATATAGTGCAAAATGGGGAATTCGTACTGAAATTGTAAACGTGTAAGGTGAGTATCAGTTTATAATAACGATTGTTTAAATAACTTTAGCATCGTGTTTATTATGAAGTCCAGTCTTTATATTCAAGACAAATTAACGGAAAATAAGTAGCAACTTGTCAATTAAGAATGGAGTCGAAGATACAAAGTCGGGTTCTTACTAGCAACCTAATGTTAACACGCCGTTGATCCTTATGAAACTAGGTTTTCTGGACTTTCTAACTAGTTTATGTACTAATTAAGGCTTTCCACTCCTGTTATTCTTCTGTTTTTTTTTATTATTATTAAGACTGTCCACTTTCCGAGTGGAAAGCCTTCCTGCTGTTATTCGTCTGTTTATTATTAAAATGATTATAATTATTTCTACTATTTTTTTTTTCCGCCGAATTTCTTTTTCCTTTATAAATTTTGTTTCGCGGCATGTTGCAAAGATATTGTATACTATATGTGTATGAGACATTACGCTTTCTCATTTTTCAGAATTGCATTATATCACTATATCTCAGTAACTAGAACAGATATTTATATGAAAGCCTTTATCTTTGGTTATTATTGACCTTGAAATGGACACAAAGTAAAATGTCAAGGTCACGTTTAAAATTTTGACATTGTCTTGTCATCGCAATTCCTTAGAAACGGTAAAAGATCGCCACTATGAACCAAAATAAGGACTGACAATACCATACACAGTTCAAATTAGATTGATAGAAACTGATAGTTACTGTAAATGTACTGTTCACGATCTGTAAATCACTGTATACAATTCATACAGTTCACGTCAGTCATTTACAATTTTTATCTTTTACTGATCGCTCTGTCCTGAACTGAAACAGTTCATGACAGTTAAGTACAGTACTTTTGTAGGACTGAAAAGAACTGTTAGTCACTGCATCAGATCGTGTCAGTACTTTTAAATTTTTACCTGGATTTAGAATGACTGACATTCACTGTACCAGTCCTTGACAGTGATTATCAATATTTACCTGTATTTAGAATGACTGATAATCACTGTAGCAGTCCTTGTCAGCCATTATCAGTTCTTACCTTGATTTAGAATGACTGATGTTCACTGTAGCAGTCATTGTCAGTCATTATCAGTTCTTACTTTGATTTAGCACGACTGATGTTCACTGAAGCAGTCCTTGACAGTCATCACCAGTTCTTACCTTGATTTACCATTATATATATAGTCATTTGTAAACAAAGACCAACAGTGAAGACTTGATTAAATGAGAGTTTTAATGGATAAAAAATAGGAAATGTGTAAAATTAACCCCACAAGTCCATCTGTTTCCTAGTACCAAAATATTTTCGTTTAAAATCATTGTTCTCCATCCTAATATTAACTCTTCTTTCTTCTCATTTCATATTTGAATTTACATACTGCGACTGTGAACATGTTTTGACCAATGTTTGTAATAAACATGGTGCGATAAATTACCGGCAAAAGCAGCTACATAACGTTACACCTGTACATATTTTTAATAAATTCCACAGGGCTGCCCAGTGCATCCACCAGGTGGACAAGGGACGCCTTCTCGTAAGGGGTGGTCAGGTCATAATACGGAAACCCTGACCACGGACCACAGTGAGCAACATGTTTGGAGAGTGCAACGCTCCTTGCATGATCTAGACTTTTTGTATATGTCAAAAAGAGTAGGCTCGTTGTAGCCGCTACAAAATCCCAAATTTTCCGGCCGCCGTACCTAAACCCCTTACTTTTCCAGTGGCTTTGAAAATATTTTTTCTTTCGGTCCATTTTTCCGGAATTGTTTGTTAACATGTTCTCGTCCTGAATAAAGCTGAAATTATACTCGCAGGATGTTAAGCCAATCAATCAATCAATCAATCAATCAATCAAGCATCATATCCTCTGGACCAACTTTATTGTTTGACATGCGCCTTTTTGGATACCGAAATATATTTATTCCACAATACATTTTACTTTGTATATTCCTAGATTTGTGTAAGACTTTTGTTTTTAAATAAAGGAGGTTTTAGTTGGGAGTTGTCTCTTTAAATAATTACAAAAGTTATAATTTCTGGAAGCATATTTTGTATACTCCTTATTTACAAATATATTTAAGACAAACTAAACAAATGTTGTAGTTTAATCCTTATAACATGTTTAAGGTGTGGGGTGGGTCATTATAGTATCGTGGTTTTATTTCAAAAATTTAATGACCAATTATATTTCCGACATGTTGATGCAAGTGAACACAGATAATTAAGTTCCAGCTGTGACAGGATGTTATTTACATCTACATGTATATTGCATTTCATCTCCAGCAGTGTTATGTAACACCTGTGTTTATCTGTTTTTGTCTTTTCTGTACTTAACTTTACAAATTCAGTCACTAACGAGAACTTACTAAATTGAATGGTTTGTTTGTTTTTTTATTGTCTATATGCATCAGTATGGTAAATAAGTGGTCATCGCCTAGGGAATAAACCGAATAAACCGGCTTTTCTCTTGAGGGTGGGTGCGTGTGTAAAAGGGGGGGGGGGGTTGCAATACAAAGGTTTAAACAACGTAACACTGTAGTCATTGCAAACGCTTCTTAAATAAAATAATCTTTGTTTTCTTTTTGATTATATGCATCAGAAGGAAAAAAAATGTGTGCATCGCCACCTGAATATGCCGATTGTAAACAATGACACGTTTTGTCAGTTAGGTAACAGGTAATTGTGCGCAATCATCCTGAACAAGGATTCAGATTTACTAATTTTGTAATAACAATAATATAGATTTGCAGTTATGAAAGTTTCTGGTAACATTAGAACGTTCGATCATCTCCGTTTTTGTAAATATCCGACAATTGTATTTACAGACAACGACAGGAGAATCGCCGACCATGGTTAAGTAGAGTACAAACTTAAATTAGAATCGAGTGCACCATTTCTTTTCATAATGCAAAGTCAAGTACAAAGCAATGCCTCCGCATTTATAAGAGAAAATTTAGTTAGAAAAACATTTCGGCAACTCATCCACTCTTGAAAAGTAACAATAATATATATGGATTCAAATGAGACGAAACTTGAAAACATGTTAAGATTTCAGTAATTCTTCGAATAAAAAAACGCAAGTCATCTTTCCAAACAACAAAAATTTAACGCGTTGTTAATACACGTAACACATTATTTACACTAAAGTTTACCATGAGTTAGGATATTTGATTATTTGGAAAAAAAACGTTTTCTTGTTTGAAGCTATACGCCAATGTTAGCATTTGTTCGTCCAATTTTTAATGTCAGAAGAACCTATCGGCTATTTAAGTCGTAATATAGCTATTAGGTCCAGTAACTTGTTTTAACATTAAAGAGAAAGTTTTTGCATGTATTTGTATAATTTCTTCCCTGTCCTCTTGCTTTTTTATTGAAACAGACCTTCGGTGTGTTATGTATTTCTATGATATAATTTATAAATTTTAATATAAATTACAAAAAAATTAAATACGCAGGAGACCTTTGTATCTTTATGCATTAGAAAGTGGTTTTTATTACGTATAAAATTGGTTTCCGATTTTAATATTTGACAGGTGTTTGAAAATGTGTCGTGTACATGTAGCTACCTGGGGTGCAAAGGTAAACTAGAGATGTTGATTGTTAATTTGTTTATTGCAATAACCACACAACGATGATATGGTGTTACTTTGAAATGATTTTATGTAAGTTTTATAAAAAATGTATATCTTGATAATTACTTTTAATTAAGAGTAACGTTGTAGAATCATATTAGATTGAAGAAAAGGTGCTGGAGATACATGTATTTCATGAGATTAATAGTAAAACTTCATTTGTTGGAGAAGACAATTTAAAAAAACGTCAGATGTTCACAAAGAAAAATATCTTTCGTATATATTTCATCATTTTGATAAAATGACAGGGCATTCTAGTTAATATTCTGGATAAAAGTTATAATTTCAAATCAATTAGGATGCAAACGGTCATATTTAAAAAAACTAAAAAAATATACCAAGTTATGGTTAATTACCAATAAACATAGATTAACAAATAAAAATGTCTTCCTTTTTAGAAATATCCCATCGGCTAAAACTCGTACATTACATAGGTATAAACTTATTTTGTAGCTGTTAATGTTTTTTTGTATCTGTATCCTCTGCTATAAATATTTAGATGTATATCTGTTTAGTGTTCAGGGGCGTGCGTGGCTGAATGGTTAAGGTAGTGCGTCTACTATTGATCACGTGGTCTGTACATACTGAGGTTGCGGGTTTCATTCTGCGGACTGGGTGCGCTCGACTCCAATCTTAATTGACAATGATTGCCAGTTTTCCTACGGAAGTTCGGGAGTTTTTTCCGGGTGCTCTGGCTTCTTCCACAAATATGAAAACTTGACACAATGATACAGCTGAAATATTACTGAAAGTGGGGTTATATCATTCAAACAAACAAAAACAAACTATTCAGTGTTCTATTTTATTATCTATTTCAATTCAGCCTATATATATATATACTGCCCATATATGAACATGTTCCCAATGACTAGGTCAGTAAAAAAGCTCATGAAAGAGATTTACTTTGCTTATAACCGCACTAACATTGAACAAACTTCTTTTTATTTTCCCGATGAACTCATATTGACTTGAAGGGGCCTCGGTGGCCGAGTGGTTAAGGTAGGTCCTCTACTATTGGTCACATGGTCTGTCAATACTGAGATTTCCGATTCGAATCTCACTGCGGGAATATGCTCTTGACTCCAGTCTTAATTGACAGGGATTGTCAGTTTTCCTACCAAAGCTCCGGGGTTTTCTACGGCTTCCTATACCCCCCCCAAATAAAAAATGGACGCAATGATATAGCTGAAAAATTGCCGAAAGTGGCGTTAAACACCAAAACAAACATATCGACTTGAAACAATGTTGTGACTTTTAAAAAAACCTTTAAATATAGTGTTAATGTTTATATGAAAAGCTGACATTCTTGGATGGATTTTGCATCACCTTTAAAAAACATATTTTGCAATGCTAAAATAAAAAAAAGCTCAAATTATTCTAAATCAAGGTAAGAACTGATGATGACTGTCAAGGACTGCTTCAGTGAACATCAGTCGTACTAAATCAAGGTAAGAACTGATAATGACTGACAATGACTGCTACAGTGAACATCAGTCATTCTAAATCAAGGTAAGAACTGATAATGGCTGACAAAGACTGCTACAGTGATTATCAGTCATTCTAAATACAGGTAAATATTGATAATCACTGTCAAGGACTGGTACAGTGAATGTCAGTCATTCTAAATCCAGGTAAAAATTTAAAAGTACTGACACGATCTGATGCAGTGACTAACAGTTCTTTTCAGTCCTACAAAAGTACTGTACTTAACTGTCATGAACTGTTTCAGTTCAGGACAGAAGCGATCAGTCAAAGATAAAAATTGTAAATGACTGACGTGAACTGTATGAATTGTATACAGTGATTTACAGATCGTGAACAGTACATTTACAGTAACTATCAGTTTCTATCAATCTAATTTGAACTGTGTATGGTATTGTCAATCCTTATTTTGGTTCATAATTAGTTATAATGGGTAAAATTTTGGACTTATCAATGCGCAACATCAGCAATTGATAGTAGAAGCATGGGGGTCTTTGCCAAAAACCATTATTGAAAATTATTAAAAAAATTGTGGGCAGATAAACTTTAAAATCGTAAAAGAAGTCGAAGTCCCAGGTCATTAAAGTTGAAGATTGGTTTGTTATGCAAAAATCGAAATTTTCAGAAAAACCACAAACCTTCGCTTTCCGAAAATATTGCCAATCGATTTCGAATGTCGATTGTCCCCCAACCAAGTATATCGGATTTGCATAAATGTCAACAAACTTGAAAATCGGCAAAAAAACCTAAATACAGACCGCATCGGGACCCCCTAGATTTCACGCGTTGCACTTTTATCAGTCGATTAATCCTTGACATATACATCCGTATTCGTCAGATGTTCTAACTGTAACAAACATTTTTTTACTTGCATTTATTTTGAAATGACTGTAAAATCCACGCCATCTTATCGTCTGGTATAAACGATTTGTGCATTTCACAGAACACAAATCAGTTTCCTTTTACAACGGATTGGAAGTAGCCTTCCTTTGAAATACACTGTCACAACTGTATCGCTGACGTCCTACCAAATGATCTTGATGAGACTTCTATGTATATGGCAATCATCATATGTAATATACGTTTGTATTGAACGACAAAAACAAAATTTAAGTCCGCGATAATATCCATCAATGTCCCGTGACGTCAGACCATTCAGATCAACGCGTTCTTTATGTATTAAATAAATAATTTTTTATAAATTTGTTATCTGTCTTATTTATTTCATTTGTAAATACAAAAACACACAACAAACTGTTTTTCAATTTCAAAAATAAACAATAAATCAAAACGTCTTATCTCCTCTTTTTTATTGCCACTATAGTCAACGGACATGTTTTTAATCCAATTACTTGTATTTTAAGAGACCCAGTGGCACTGGGTTGATGGGTTCTCACTATTTTGTTGTTTTTTCTTTTGTGTTTTATTAAAAAGTCAATAACTCCAAAAATATACGTATAAGGCTATTAAACAAACAAGCCAATTCATTTTAAAGCCTTTACTTGTAATAGAAAATAACTGGAGAACGGCGAATTTAATCCCACTCAATCGAATACACCGCAGCACAAAAAGGGGCGGGGTGTTATCTTGATTACCGTTTTATGTTAACTTTAAATTCACAAAAGACGTTTTATGAATGCAAATGGTTGCATGTGGTACAGAAAGTGAAATGTACTCAGGATGGTCGCTTTATACAAGTGGTTGCATTTAACAGGTCATTTTAAGCACATGTGTACCTATGGTCTGTTTTTCTGGGTGGTCGCAATATAAAAGTGACCGATGAAACCAGGTGGTTGCATGTGCTCCAGAGAATAAAATGTGCTCAGGTTGGTCGCAATATACAGGTGGTTTCTAAAAACAAATGTGTTTTTTAAGCCGAGGTGTTAAACATGTGGCTTAAAGTGGAAAGCCATGATTTTTTTGTTCCGAAGGAACAAATGAAGCTATATTTTTTCCCTTTCATTTTGTTTGTGTCTATCTATACCGAGGTTGAGAATAGGTACGCGTATTTTGACCTTCAGTAATAATGCTTAACCCAGAAAAAATTTTAAAAGCCGTATTATCACTACCTAAATTGTGATAAATATACTGACTGCCAATCAAAATTTACTATGTAAATACAATTTTATATAGAAACTTCAGTTTTAACAACTGGTGTATTTTACAGTTCTGAACAATATCAACCAATCGACGCAAGTGTTTGAAATTAATATTTATTCTTTTCTGTTCAAGGAATCACTTAAGTACTGATAGTTCATTTTTAATTTCCCATAGCCCATAACGAATGTGTGCACCATTTGCTGCGTCGCTGGCGCTACATCTCTGCGGCATTGTTTTGATAAGACGAAGAAATCTTTCTTGTGGAATATTGTTCCATTCCCCTTGCATTGCAATTTCAAGCTGACGTAGCGTGATCGGCGGGGGTTGGCGTCTTTTTACAGCGCGTTCAAATTGATTCCTAGGTGTTCCATCGGAAAACGCTGCCCATGGAAGAGTGCGCACATTGTTTGCGTTGAGGACGTCACATGTGACTCGAGCGGAATGAGCGCGAAAATTGTCTTGTTGACAAACGTCAACATAATGATGTCCACAATACCTTATCAATGTAGCGTTGTGCCGTCAGATTTCCATTAGTCTCAATGAGATTTGTCAGTTGATTAGAGGAAATGCCTACCCAAACCATAACGGTTCCGCCACACAACTGTCTGTCTCCTGAACACATGGATTAGCGTATAGTTCACCTCGACGCCTCCAAACACTTGATCGTCCGTCACTGTTTCCCACGTGAAAACGGAGGTTCGGAATCGATCTCGTAAATGCTGGAGGCATATAGGTACGTCCCGCGACAGTTATTCGGCAATATTCAGGACGCGAATAATTTAGCTAACAATAAATCAAAGGAGGATTTAGGGTAACTGCCAGGAGAAGAGGATGTAAAATTGTTGAGTCACAGAATTCTGAACATCGTATCGGGTACAGTTCGAATTACGCTTTGTCAATGATAAGCATTCTGTCACCAATGACAGATGACTGCCTTTCTGTATTATAAATGACCAGCATCTAGTAGACACATCGGAATGCGATGAGAAGTTTTGTATGTTGAGTAGTGATATTAAATTGATGTTGTTGAAAGTTTTAATTGGTATGTGATTTTTAATTGTCAAGTATATATACTTAAATGGAAAATTCGCAAGTATGTACCTTTTGTTTCAAAATGTCATATCATTCTGTATTGCTTGATCACTGATAAAATTAAACAAGTCATTCTGCAATATACATACCATGGCCCGTAATAAAACAGATGAACTGATAGATAAACACATATCTTTGCGTTGTTTTGCATATACATTATTCTTTCCCTTTTAAATACCGAAACGCAAACGGTTCAACAATATACCATGTCAATTTTGAACTATTGCCAACCCAAACGCTAATAATTATACCCGTGTCTTTATATTATAGACAAAGCTTTATTACATGGATTTTAAAATATCTTAAACAAAATATCGGCAGTTAGAAATTCAATATATTTTAGTTAACAATACAAGCATTGACCCGGAACTTTCTGTATAGTCAAATAGGTTAGTTTTTTAAAACTGTTAACGTTCTCTCAATTCAAGCAATTTCAAACAGCCGTACTTTTGGCATTGCTCACGATACAACTTGATTTCATAAAATTGTATAGAGGTCATCCCCCCACCCAAAAAAAATTCAAAAAACCACTATAACCTTGCAACATTTAAATTGCTTTAAGTTGTAGGATTCAAAATTGATCTCAATAGTTGATAGATGAAAAGTAATTTCAACATTCAACATTTTACTGATTAAAAACCAATAGAAGAATTTAAATCAACATTTGAAATCAGTAAACTTTGCTAGGAAATTCCCGGGCGAGAAGTCACTATTGTCATTGGCTACATCAACATATAAATAAGGTTGCCACTAAAATGAGCTTTTCGTTCTTCTTGTAAGCTTTCTGGTTGTTGTCGGCTCTTAAACAATGAAGAGTTTTAAGAATGTAAATCATGTTGGTTTAAAGAAGAAATAGGTATTTGTTAAAGAATTTATTGTCTGAAATATGAATTTGCAATATTCATTATCATAGATAGCTATAGTTAGATGGTTATAAACCTTAATTATTGATCATCTTATCTTATATAAAATATTATTCTTAGTCGTGCTATAATACCCTCGTTTACCAATTATGAAATTCAGAAAACCGTTTGCAGCCTTAGGGCTAGAGTTTGAAACCGTTTGTTAAAAGAGTCTGTGTCAAAAAAGAAAGACATTTTGTGTTAAACTCACTCCAACCCTACTGCGTTATTTGATAATGTATTAATGTGCAGATTTATGATATTTAGATCATTGATTCTAAAACTGCTGTACATTTTTCTACCGATCAGCGCTCAGGAGAAATGATAAGGGTAGGCAGGCGAATGAAGCACTGACTTGTCGTCTGGGTCTGCATAGTACAGGTGTTCTTAATTACTTACGTTAAGTTCGTCGCACAGTACCTGTCTTTCAAACGTTTAACATTACTTATTCCCATTTTATTTATTAATAGAATTTACAAGCAGCAATACCTCATATGAACACTAAAATGTCCCACTTTGTATGACAGAAAACGAGTGTTTGTTTGAATGGAGTTTTAACGCAATTTTCAATAATTTTTCAGCTTTCTCGTTGCCTCTAAATTTTAGCAGAAGTAAGCAGCATTACTAGTCAAAAAACCTTTTACTACTGCTGGAAAACTTGCAGTCCTAGTAAATTGAGGTAGGAGTCAAGCATGCACGTCAGGCAGTAGGGCTCGAATCTGTAACATCAGTGTTGACAATCTCGGATTAATAGTAAATTTATGTATTGAAACACACATTATTACAGTTCGATAAAAAATATATTATCAAACGACCGTCAGTAAAAATTGTTTATATTTGTGTTAAAACAATAAATGTGAATATCCATAAAATGAATAGGCACAATATGAGTAATGACCCGAAAACTTTTAGCTGTCAATGTACCTACACACCTTGTTATCTGCACCGTTGCTAAGCAAAACAGTATACAATATCTTTAAATTGCATTTTTAATTAATAACGTTTTCTTTTGTGAAAAATGTCGTCAAGATAAAGTCGACTGTTACTTTCGGTATTTAATCAAGTATTATATCAAATATTAATAGTCTCAAAATACTTCAGAACTTGTATAATCTTATATTTGCCTCAGATTGCACAGCTTGCATTTCTGTTGGTTTGATTTGATTTCTTAATTGCTTATTTTTCTTTTCTGTGGAAAGTTGTGATTCTACCTCAGAATAAGAAAAATGGAAGAAATTATATAGATTACAAATGGCTAATGATGGCGGAGAAATATAACAACCGGTGTCAAGCAGGATTTCAAAAGGACTAAGAGATAATTTTTATTCCAACTTCTTTTAGTACAAGTAGACAGCGCTATTTCCCTAACGAGAACCATGTTTTGCATATCAAAGAAGTCGATGCCAACAAACGATGACTGATTCCAAAAGTTTGCCCATCCCACTGGCGTCATCAAAAGTACCATCACAGCCCGTTGGTCCACTACAAATATCAAATGTCCATGAAACAGAAGGTAAATTATCATGGCAACAAAGTGAAAATGACAGTGGAGCACCCATCATTGAATACATTATTGAATCCCACGCGAAAGGAAAATTTACTTACACAGAAGCAGGAAAAGTGAAGCCTAACCTGACAACCTTTCAACTGACTGGATTGAAAGAAGATGAGGAGTACTCTGTACAAGAGTAGGCTAATTGTAGCCGCTACAAAAGTCAACATTTTCCTTCCATACCCCAACTCTATTCCTTCAAGTAACCCTTTTACTGTAAATTCTGTAGGTACCAACAAGAGTAGGCTAATTTTAGCCGCTACAAAAGTCAAAATTTTCCTCCAATACCCCAAAATCCACTATTTTTTCCGTTTAGTGTGTGCTTGTAAACAAGTTTACAATAAAGCTGAAATGCTGCTCGCTGGACGTAAATCAAACAATCAATCAATCAACAACGCTTTAAACTGTTAAAAGACATTGTGACGATTGGACATTTGGAAATGTGAAATGCATTTTATTGACTAGGAGGATATTACAATCATTAAATGTTTGAATAATAGTGTGCTTAAGTGTTCGTAAGCCATATTCATGAGGAGAAAAGGAATGGGGCAAATGAATCCAAATTTGACTGCCAGAAGAAAAGTATGAAGTATAGGAAACAGAACAACAAATAAGCATTTTGTAGCGACTACATTTTTTTAAATGTCGACAATTGCACGCTACTCAAAGCCAATGTTTCAGGCATATCACAGCAAACAACTATGGTATAAACGAAGCTCTAAGTTTATAGACCATTCTTTATGGTAATATCAAAGTTATTATTGTCCGACCAACTGTAACTATTATCTGACAATGAGATGATGCATCCATGCTTACACTGCAGAAATACTACATGTCATTGTTTGAAACCGAAACTGAATACACTTTACGATCGATAAAATGAAAATAAACTTTTTATGATCATAGGTCAAAACATTAACAATTGATAGAATACGAATGACTACATACTATTATCGAGTTTGTTTGTAAGCTGAATAACTTGTGGAAGATCTACTGACTCCTAGAACCTATGTCATTTTCAGCATATATTCGGAAGAAATACTCTACTCCTTCAAGTAACCCTTTTACTGTAAACGTCGCATTAATTTTCTCTTTGTTTCCCCATTGTCCTAAGGTATTCTCTTTTCTCTCAAGGGAGTATAACTTGATCGGCAGACCACCGTTAGATTCAGGTTCCTGCCATTGTAAGGTCACTGTAGTGGACGTTTTTTCCTTGACCTGGAAATTTTTAGGTTTTGATGGTACATCTGAAAGATCATAATAAATTTGATCAATTATTAAATATATTTACCTCCATCTTGACACGACTTGTTAATATTGTTTTTGGCTTTGATTTCATGTGCAACTACCCTGACACCAAGAGACTTTTATGCAATAATTCAAAGCGGGTTTCAAATAAGCACTTGAAGTATCAGATAACTTAATTTAGATTCTCCTTTTTATAGATCTATAATAAGCAAGCTAGAATTTCTGGATCGGGAAGCCTACAAAGAAATAAGGACCACTATTTGTATGTATGTAGTGCAATACTAAGGAGAAAATTGTGTAAAAATATGTTCAATATTTTATGTTAATGCTTGCAGCGCTGACTGGAAAAACCTACTTTTAGGTCTCTGGGTCTTGAAGGATGACTCCAGTGGTTTGGACTGACCTACATTGTTTACAGCCTTTTCAGGACAAGAACAAGTTTACAAGCACACAATAAACGGAAAAAAGGGTGGGACATAGGGAGCAACATTTTTGACCGACACGGAAAAGTATGGATTTTGGGGTATGGGAGGAAAATGTTGAGTTTTGTAGCGGTTACAATTAGCCTTCTCTTGTTGGTACACAAAAAGAGACTTTTAGCGTGCAAGGATCGTAGCACATTCGAGATTCATTACCTATTGTAGATCGTGGTCAGGCTTTCCGTATTATGACCTGACAACCTCCAACAAGAGGGCATACCCTATCCGCCATCTGGGGACGCGTTGTGCAGCTTTATTTAGTTGATTTAACTTGTGTCATTTACGTGTTGTAAAGGTAAAATTGATAAGAGATTTTAATTGATAATTTGGTAATTGAATTGACCACGTGTAATATATGTAAGATAACGTGTTCCTTTGAAGTGATTATATTTAAGGTTAAGTCGTATCAAAAAATCTTTTGATAATAACTCTAAATTTGCGGTAACAATGTCATACGGGAAGTATCACATTTGGTTGCTAAGAAGGTGCAGATACATGTACAATAAAATAACACACGCACGATGTACACTTACACAAACAGAAAACCATGCGACGAACGATAAAATAAACGATAAAACATACGATGGACGATAAACCATAAGATGTAAGATATAACAGACGGAAAACCATACTATGAACAAAAGAATAAACGATAAACCGTACGATAAACTATTGAAAAACGATTCATGAAATACTACACGTTATAATGTACGATATACTCACGATGTACGAACGACGTATGGACGTTGTACGAACGATAATCTCACTTTGTACGAAACAATCGTTAACTTATACTTTGAGAGACTGTAATACTGAATGCAAACCACAGTTGTTAATGTTTTTTGAAAATGCCATCATGCGCCTTTCACAACAAAGTCTCTTTAGAAAAAATAAGATCATTCTAACATAAAAAAGGCTAAATAAATCGTCCTTACCAATGCTCCGTAGTTTAACAGTTCTGTCAAAATTGCGTTTACATCCTCTTACAATACTGAGGAGGTAAACAACATTTGCATGAATGTATTATAAATAAATCAATATATCACAGAGTCGAAGTTTCTCCCATTTGTTGTTGACACGCAAGATGTATGCGTAGCAGATGTCAATGAATTGTGTACGATTTGATTGGACGAATGATTTATTAAGATGGCTACTCTGATTGTCTAACTAAAACATAAAAACCATGTCGATATCGGATTCAATTTGATACAATGCAACGGAATCGGGTAGCGTACAAACATTTTATATAATGTCAGTACTGTTGCGATTTTATCGTGACCCGAAAGTTGTTTTTGTTAGACCAATAAAAAACACGCAAAATTATATTTATGTAATAATATCATTTAGCAGCATTTTAATAGTGACAAATTCAAGCATTCCTTTAGATATCAATAGCTGGGAGGTGAAAGCAGCGGCAAAATATGGATCAAAACTTGCAAAATGTTCTGTTGATTTTCACACAAAAATCTGACCATATTTTTCTTGTGCAAAGCGAAGAAATAAATAAGAAATAACTTCACATAGTTATCGTTGTGACATTGTTAGTTATTGTTTCAATGTTTATCCCTAATAACTCTTTCTTTCGGTTAATTGGTTAATTCTTTCTATTTTTGTCATCCTTTGTGATTGTTTTTTAGGTCTGTAATTAATTGAATTTATGTGATAAATCTATATTAATATATGTTATATTTTACTGGTATTTGTTTGTTTGAAGGAGGAATAACGCCCTTTTTATGTATTTTCTACATCATGGCCTAAAAACTATTAGTGTTTCTTTGTTTACACATAATAGGAAGATCAAACATGTAAATTATACATTTTACTTGCCAGTCTGTATTAAATACCAAAACATAATTCATGAGATTACAGTTATATCATTCTGTAATCTGTTAATCAATTACAAATATACGGATTGTGAATTTGAATATTAATCTTAAGTTGAATGTATTTACAAATTTACTTTTACTCGTGTGCCATTTAAATCAAGTAATTTGAACAGCATGATAGTCCATACGGTTGAGTAATTTTCCATAAGATTGTTGAGCACTATACGAAAATGTGAGTTAATTGTTATATTGACAAAACATATGATGTACACAAATGTTTGGAAACATGGGGAATTTGTGCTGAAATTATAAACCTGTAAGGTAAGTATACATTTATATTTGTATAAATGAGGCTAAAATGATATTGTTGTGATATCATATTAGGCTCCTAGCAACATATTTTAACTGCAAGAAACATTTTATTAAGTGTTTAATAAATAAACTCGGCATGAAAAGTTAACTTCCCAATTCTATTTAGCACATATGCATCAAATAAGTATTTCTTAAAAATCACAGTTCAGTGTAGGCATCAAAGATTGTGATCCTTGTATAGGATACCAAACCTTCATACAAATCCATACAAGCGATTCCTAGCAGGATAACCTAATGTGAGAACAAACCTCTATAGAAACTTTATTCTTACAGCAATTTTAAGGGGCCTTTTAGAATGTAGTGACACTTGCTACTCATGGGGTGGCATAAATGAAATGTGGATATTAAAACATTCTCCACACCTGATAGACATCTTAAGATTCGCATGATTTTCCTTATGTAACAACATTAAAAACCTTTTTTACGACAATCATAATGCTCTTTCCCATATGCAGCTTACAACTAGGTTTAAAGATCTTATTTAAAGCTGCTTTTTGAAGGAAAACGGCATCAGACAATATATTGTTTGCTTGAATGGTGTGTAACGCCACTTTCAGCAAATTTTTAGCTATATCATGGCGTCTAGTTTTTATTCGGGGGAAGACGCAGTATCCGGAGAAAACCCCCGACCTTTGGTACGAAAACTGGCAGACGATATATAAATACCTAAAGTGTAAAGTTTATCTTTGAAGATTATTGCGTTAAAAGTTTGTACTTGCAAATATACTTGAGCAAAATATCAAATTAAAAATATTGACAACTTGTAAGTAAAAAATCTATGAAATATAAATAATGTCAGATTTCAATCTACCAGAGAGAACGCTTGTAATAAAACCTGGTTTAACCCACCATTTCATTTGCAATTCCTTGAACAAGGCAGCATATTGACCATATTATGGGTTATTCTTTTGTTTTGTAAATTGTATTATGGGAAACAAGCAACCGTGGTTTCTTAGCTTTTGATTTGTGGATTGAATTTTTGACAGTTTCTTAGTGTTAGGTTTCATTACCCTCCCCCCACACCCTATTCAAAAGATAATTGCCATTAAATATCTACACTTCACAATTCAACGCTCGTCTTAAAACATAGCAAAGAACAGTTTAAATTCGCACAATTAAAATGTCGTAGTACAGTTACAAGCATTATTTTATGCCATTTATAAACAATCAGTTAACCGCATATATCAGGTAAAATGTTTCTCCAATTTCATTCCAAACGCTAGTAAATACTTATGCCTGTTTTAATATTTCATTCTTCATTAAATAATTTAAAATCACTTTTACATGTCTTTTAAAAATAGATTCATAAAAGTTCGGAAGATAAGAATTTAAGATATTTGTGTAAAAAAAAGAATACAAAAAATTGATCCGGAACGTTTGGCTTTCAGTACACAAAACACCTTGTCATATGCACGTCATATATATACGTCTACAAATTAAGCCTAACACTGTCAGAATTAGATTTTATCACTGTCAAATTTTAGTTTTCCCTCAGCGGGATTCGAACTCACAACGTTGTGACACTGTGGCACCAATTCGCCTGCACTATGTCTAGCGGTCTAGACCCCTCGGCCAAATCCGCTATATAAAAATATAGCTTCATTAACCGGGACGAATCGTGGACATAGAAATAGTACATATGTACTAGCGTGTGACGATGGAATTTTTGTAACCAATACGTATTAATTTGACAGTAATCTAATTCAGCAATTATGTATATATTATATAGGATGACAAAGTTACTTGTCATACTGTGACAGTAAGTAAACTATATCCAAACGTTTAAGTATTGTGACAACCAATTGTTCTAAAGATCCAATGTTGAAATACAACCAGATGTTGGGCAAATAGAAATAGACATATATAAATATATATTATGGAAATACAAGGAAAAGGCAGCCACTTTACATTTTCTGTCTTCAATAACGTCAATACCGTCTTTTGCTTAAAAAAATCAATATGCCAGTTTCGTTAAGATTTCTTATTTCCGATTATAAAATTTAATAATGCAATTTATCAAGCTTGTCACATCATGATAATTATATTGAAAATAGTGAATACAACGCATGTAAATGTAACAAGACTGCATTTTTTACGCTGCCTGTAAAAGTCACACCATGATATGGCTGGTCAATTGAAAGTGGCAATAAACATCATCCATCCAAAAAGCCGAGTATTTTGTATAAACATGCATTAAAGTCTAAACATCGTTTTACAAAAACTTAACTTCAATACCAGTTGAGGACAGATTAATCACGTCTGAATAGTATTTCCTAACGGGTAATGATGGAGCGTGTACATGTACATTATATAAACCAATAATGTGTTTAACTGATTGCTTTTTGTTTTGTTTGTTCGTTTGAATGGTTTTTAACGCCACTGTCAGAACTTTTTCAGCTATATCCAGTTTTTATTGGTGCGAGGACGTCAGAGTACCCGGAGAAACCCCCCACTTTCGTTAAGAAAGCTGGAAACGCACCCTGCCCGCAGTACGTTTAATTTTTTTAATTGTTTAATGTTAATTGTGTATTGTGTTTAATTGATGTTATTAACATATATATGAAGACTTTCTGTTCTGCACTTAAAAAATATTCTATCTGATTTGAAAATATGGTTATAGATAGTTTTCTAAATATTTGAATTCAGTATACAGTGTGAATGTGCTACGATGATTGTTGGGGACACCTATTATTTACTGGTGGTATATGATACCTATCCCTTTAAATCAACTAACCAACTCAAATACTACATTAATGGAAGCGGGAGGTTTGGCAAGCCATAAAACCTGGTTTTCCCATCATTTCGTTTGAAATGCCTGTACCAAGTCGGGACCATTGC
This sequence comes from Limnoperna fortunei, assembly GCA_944474755.1. NCBI lineage: Eukaryota > Metazoa > Mollusca > Bivalvia > Mytilida > Modiolidae > Limnoperna > Limnoperna fortunei. Next base: position 96,292,325 of record OX104114.1, on the reverse strand, counting down.
TGTAGTAACTATATTTTTGGTTATGGGTTCTGGACGTACCGGTTTCTCGGACTTTGATTTGTGGATTGTATGTTTTGACAGCTTAATCGATGTTCGGTATTTTGTTATTACTTTCAAATATGTATTGTAGATCCTGTAAACTGTTCTATGAAAACTATTGTATTCAATCGGCGGTTACTGGTTTTTTAAAACGTTATTTTGGCCTTTCAAAACATTCAGTTGTTTCGTTACAAATAGAAAAACAATGAGTGTATCAGTTATTTAAATCCACAAAAATGAACTACGATCATATTTGGTGAATTCCCTTATGCCATATCGTAAAGTAGAGTTGACCAATATGATCGTTCAACGCAGAACCTGCAAGGTTTGTGTAACGTTATGGCGCTAATAAACATGTTTGCTTCTGATTGTTGGTCGTTCGTATTCAGTGGTTATGCACTTTTAGGATATTGGATATCAGGAGCAATGGATCACTAAACTTAATAAAGATACTGCATGCAGATTACTCAAATTATACCAATAAACTAAGTAAACAGTGAAGTATATACGCTCTTTCCAACAGTTGGTATAACGTGATCAGGAGTGCACAGGAGTAGTATATGTATCATTCTTTATCATAGTGAGGTTTAGAAAATTTTATTTGGTGTAATTATCGTCTGACCTGTAGTATGATTAACTTGCACTAACTGGGTCATCGTACACTACGTAAAATGCAATTGAATACCTTTAGACATATGTATGTTGGGCTAAGGTGTCAATAAAATTTTTTCACCTAGTTTTTATCAAGCCGTCAACTTTTTATGGTACAAGACACACTTTAATGAACATAGTGTAAATAGTATATATGGGAAAAAATGTAATGTTCGAGGATTATTGAAATAACGTAGTATCCAAGAAATTGATGCTCTATTTGGTTAAACAAATCATTTATAAGAAACTGAGAGAAAGTTATGCATTGAATATTATTTAAGTAACTTTATAAAAGAGTCGTATAATTAACACTTCACGGTATTAATTATTTGAGTGGGATACCATACGTTTGTAGTGAGTCTGAAAAAAGATATTTTTAAAATAATAAAATAGTTATTGTCTGCAAATATACTGAGTAAACCAGGCATTGCACAAAAATACCATCTTACATCGAAATAAGTCAATGGCCATTTGGACTGTGATAAACCTATCTTTTAATTAAAAAAAATACCTTTTTTTTATACCCTTAAATTTCAATGGTAACTATTAATTTCAAATGAAGACGCTTTAGAAAAACTGTTCAAATGGCTAGTGCAGACGACATTTAAAGTTAAGTTTAGAGTAATTTATAATTAGAACTGATGAAATCTATTGCCAAGCTTGAAAGGGCGTAAAAAAATGCGGAAAATAACATGCGATAAAAGAAAAAATGCACTTGATTGTTAGAGGGCATTATTATTTTAAGTTTTACTACATACGTCAACTTTGCCAGGTTTGGGTTTTGGTTCTGTATAAAAACACGCAAGTAGTAATGCACATGACAAGCAGAACTAAAAATAAACCTTACCAACTAAAACACCTTACGACGTGTTTGATTCATTATGTATTATGCTACACAACAGACAGGTTTATCATTTTCTACGGTAGCGTATTGTGGATATCTTATGCATTTGTTTAGCATTAACCCTTATTGGGAGTTTCAAACATTTACCAACACAAACCGAAAATTTAAATATTTATTTGCAATGATGTTCGTGACTTGATTGCTGACAAACTAGCCAAATATATTTCACATTTCGGTTTTTTAAAGAAGACCTGGTTTTTACGGCCTTTGGGGCAAAACGGTTTTCTACTCGTCGTACACAACAGAGCCGAATGTTGGGTAATTTGAAGGTCTTAAATGCTTTGCCCTGCACAACATGTCTGTACGTCCCTTTTATGTCTAGGGACTTTAGTGAGCAAAGTGTTTGGATACGGCTATGTTTCTTGCATGATACGACTGCTTTGTAGGTTACAATAAAGACATACTATAAAAGGCGACACAAAAGCTTCATTTTTCGTTTCTAGCTAACACGACATACTTTTCCGGTGACATTCAAAGCTGGTCCTTCCCGTTTTCGGAAATGGTTTATTATTAAAAATATTAATATTGATCTGATATAAAATGGGTTCAGTGTGCTTTTGAAAGGTCATGGCACGCTGTTATGTGCAATATTAACACAATTCAAAATTACCTTTATGTATCATGTGTAAGTTATTACAATAAACGGAAAGCGTAACAGCAGTGTATTTTCATTCACAGTAGAATGTTTAATGCCGCATCAAGGGTGTTATCAGTTTTTGTTTTTATATGTTAGCCTTTACGCAGGACGAGTACCAGGAGCAAGCTATCACTATCTATTATAAATTTATTAATTATAAAGACTAATTTACTGTTATTGTTTCAGTACATTTGAGTTAAATCAGGCAGAATGTGTTTAAACAAGAACCATGAACTGACCCTGGAAGTTACAAAACTCACTTTCTATTAATTACGGGACAAAAGGTAGGAACAATAACTACTTGTTTAATATACTCACGCTTCCAAGAAGAGGCGGTATCTTGTTTGTTGGTTCGATCATTCGTAGGAAAAATACAAAAGCCTGATATTTTGCATATTGCTTTGAGAACGCTGAATAACAAACTTAGTAATTCTAATATGACGTCATATTAACGTCAATTAATGTTTTACCAGATATATCCAACTTAAACCTATGCGTAGTTTGTAAAGAAAATTCCAAAACATTCTTTCTGTCGTAACTATATATATATATCTTTATATATACAAACGTCTAAGTATTGTGACAACCATATAATATATCTATCCAGCGGATTTCTGAAACATCAGAAATACAGGGTTAATATCATATATTTATATATACGTCTACAAATTAAGCCCAACACTGTTTGAATTAGATTTTTAACACTGTCAATTTTTTGATATCCCTCAGCGGGATTCGAACTCACACCGTTGTGACACTGTGGCACCAATTCGCCTGCACTATGTCCAGCGGTCTAGACCCCTCGGCCAAATCCGCTATATATATATACAGACAGTATGTATATATAGGACAGTAGCAAGTTAAAAATACAATAAATCACAACGAGGATCAGGAAATAATTATGGCAACTTAACATTTTTGAGTTTTATAATTCTACACATTGTGTCTAATTGATGTATTCTACTCCCGCCATCAATGTAACACTAAAAGTTTCAAAGTCGTTACAATTTTAAGATAATTCATTATTTATATTTTTTAATTAAAACTGTATTTTTTGCCTTTGATTGTAATTTTATAAAAAATATCTTTAGGTTTTATTGCTTTAAAATAGTGTGCTTGAAAATACTAGACGGGGTTGATAGTTTTTAAAAAAAAATATCAAAATAGAGCTTTTTTGAAACTTTTAATTCAAAACTTTATGTAGTATAAATAATTTAAGATTTCGGTTTTGATGGATCAATCATAGTGGTCCTATTAAATGTGACGATCAGTGCCAATACCAGATTTCTTGTCGGTTTCTGCGCAATAACGCAATTGCTTTACAAATAATATCACTCTGGTCAAGTTATGCTAGTGTTTATTATATGGTGTTATCATATTTGTTATTATTTCGATTCTCAAATACTTACATTTTAGTGTATCTGAGACTGAAGTTGAAGGTCCAAACATTGTGGCTCTCTTTCTATAAGCTTGAATAACCTGTCTGTAGGTAATGGAAATTTCGTCATATTTTTACTAGGTCTTTATTAGCGTTTGCGATCCCTCTCAATCCTTCTATTAAACCGTGTTACGAAACTTCTAAAATTATACTTTGTATTATTTATGTTTGGCAACCTTTATTGTTAAATTAATTTTATTGTTTCTTTATATTGACGCTTGTTGCTAATACGATTTACAAAATGAACTGAGTTAGTGACCATTATACCAGTATAATTAAACGCAACGTGAAGTCATTGGAGGACCGGCCCTGTCCTATACCGTAGATCGACACCATATGTATTAGGCCAGGCGTTCTGTATTATACTTGACATCCATTCGAAGGGACACCGAAGGAAGAGCTGAGTAGCTCTGTATGTTGAGTCTTTAAAAGTATAGTCAGTCTTGAGATTTCTAATTTTCAAATATACCATATTATTTATTCGATACAACTGAACATCAAACACTACAGTAGCGGAAGCGGGATGTTTGACCTGGTTTAATCCCCTATTTCTTTTGAAAAGACTATACCATTGCTGCATTTGCTATATGTTAAGTGTTGGTTCTCAAGTTTGCCGGTTTCTAAGACTTTCATTTCTGGATTGTCTATTTCTAGACAATTTCTTTGACGTTCGGCATTTTTATTACATTCATTAATAACTAATCTATCATCAGACATCTACGTAGAAGTCAAAGCTCGTCATAAAACAGATCAACAGATAGTTTACACTCGCACAATTAAACAGCGTAGGTCCATACATTATTTTATGTTCTTTTAATAAGTCAACTAATAATAGTTAACTAGTTTTACGAAGTAAAATATTAATCCAATTTCAAACAAAACGATAGCAGTTATTTATACCTGTCTTAACATTTCATTGATCCCTTTTAAATTAGACAAGACATTATTACAAGAATTTTAACATGAATTTACAAAGGATCTGCAGACAGGAGTTTAATATCTTCGTGTTAGTAAACTGAATACAATAATGATCCGGAACTTTAAGCTTTAATTTGAAATAAACCCCGTCATATGCACCACTGCCATCTCAAACACTACCTTGTTAAACCATTGTCAGTCGATACCTATCTCTTTATGTTTTTAATTGTAATATCAGACACAAGTAAACGTTCTTTCCATTTCATATATCTCAAGATTAGAACACCACAAACAACTGTAATATTGTTAACGATAGAGCTTATATATAAAATAGCAAATAATAAGGAGAAGGTCGAGACCTTCCCCCATAAAAACACCAAAACAAAAGTAACCTATTCTTCCCACTTGCCTCAAAATTACGTTCACAATAATACTGTTTAATAACGATACCACCCTATTTACATAAGTTTGTTTATTCATATGCCAGCTTTATTCGTCGATATTATTATACCAGACGATGCAAGTATAGACTAAAGTCTTAATCATAGAAACTGTTTGAAAAATCATAATAACCTATTGGGACAATAACTATAAATAGAAAGTGACGTAATGTACATAGCAATACTTTTTACTCCTACCGTAGGTCAAAGGTCTCTCTGTATACTCGGTCTTTCTCCCCAATAAATACTGTATGCCATGAAATAGCTGAACAATTGCTGAAATTAAAGTTAAACATCATACAAACAAACAATTTATATAATTTTTTTACCTTACAAGGCGACGCTGGCAAAACGTTGGAATTGTTAATGAGTTTGATATATAGTGAAACACCACGCTTTGGTGCTAGAGTTTGTCCAATGAGAATGCGAACATAGGGATTTCTGTAAGGAAGACATTTGTTGTACAGCGGATCCATGTAGTAACTGTAAGGAGTAGCCTCAACTGATTTCACGTGTTTTAAAAAATGAGTTAATAAAAGTTTGATGTTCTCATTTGATACGCTATATTAATCAATGGCAAACTTTTTCAAATAAAGTTCACCTAACATATTTTACACAATTTTATTTGTCATGACTTATTTCGGTTTCATAGTGACTAAAAAACTTTGGTCGCCATCACCAGAACTTTGTCACCGGCATCGCTTCTGTTCCGGTCATTACCACTAATTCTAATTTAATTTATCGTGTATACCGGCGCATGCACCTAAAACATGTCACCAAAATGGTTAGAAATAATTTAAGTACAAAACTTCTCTACAAGACATGTATCTTAAAGATCCCGAATAACAATATCTTTAAGCAGGTAAATACGAATAATAATTTGACATTTTAGGTTTAAGTGTTCTAATAACAAAACCCGTCATATGCACCATTGACAACCTAAACACTGTTAATTCTCTTTAGAATTGCTTTTAGAACCGACACCACATTTTATTTTTTAAAATTATTGTAAGAAAGAGGTAATCTTTATTTTCGCATTGTATTTGTGTCCAACTTATCAATCAAATGAACAATATCTAACATGGCTTTAATTTTGTTATAAAACAAAATATTAAAAGATGCATTTTTACAATAAACCAAAAAGCCAACCATGAATCTTACAAATGCATGAAAACATTAAACTACTCAAACAGGGCTTTGTTGTATATAGGTTGATGTTATCTCTCCAGAAGTTGTATGGTCGTGACTTAATTAATCATTATGGGTAATCAATGTCTCAAATACGATACATTTTCGCTGACTCATATGTAGTGTTTCCTATTCCTGTATTTGACTTTACCCTAGACACGACAATGAGTAATTAGACGGGTGTCTAATTAGAGGTAGGCACTGCTTCCTTGTCCGGAGCAACTGAGTGCATCCTTGGTTTTTATTGGGTCTGGATTAGTCTCTTTTTTGTTCTTAGTTTTCGTGGTGCGTTTTTCTATGAAGGTAATAACAAAATACCGAACACCGATGAAACTGTAAAAAAGACAATCAACAAATAAAAATCCGAGAATCCATCAAACTCCAGAACCAATAACCAACATAAAGCAACTATAGCAATGGTCCTGACTTGGTACAGGCATTTCAAAAGAAATGGTGGTTTCAACCAAGATTTATGGTATGCCGAACCTATTTGTATTCAAAATGGTTTACGTCTGACTCCAAAAAACATTTATAATTAACAATAAGTCACAAGAATTTCGATTTGGGGCAAACAATATCTACCTTAAATAAAACGTGGAATAAATGATATAACTAAACAACTACAAGCAATTGAAAAACATTACAACAAGTAACGGACATTAATTAAAATGGGTTGAAATATTAAACGTTTGGAGTCTTCACGAACATACTGATGAATTTGAAAAACCACCAATCGGAACAAACACTCCAACGAATGTATACGATCTGATCGTAACACAGGAAAGCAAACGTTTATTTGTGCAGATAAGGAAAAAAGTCGTATATCTGTTAAATATCAGCAAAAAATAGAGACAAATATTGTGGTGCGATGCAAGTGATGACACAATTTAATGATACAATAATAGCAATAATGAAGGTGAAATAGCACTCACCTTCAGCAATAAACAGCAAATAACACAATCAAATATAAAAGCAGACAACGTCAATAGTGGAGGATAAATCAAGGGGCGAAACTCTACACACTACGTCACAGGTACGGGAAACACTAAAATGTGGACTGGTTACACGGGACGGGAACATAAACAGCACAACACTATAATTCGGCAACTAGTTTACGCTCAAATATACGTATGTTTACTTTAAAAAAGTAAATAAAAAAAATAATTAACATTAAACTGATATTTGTTTTGAAATCAAATGTGAAGGTCTTTCCCGTTAATGTCTACAGTCACAATATATATGAATGCTTCGACTTTTTGTCTGTTGGTAAGCACAAAATGTCACTTTCAGTCATGAAAATTAGTTATTTGGTCAAAGAAAGTAGTTTTGCGTCGAACAATATATGGTTGCTAAGGATTTTAAACCCATTGTTAGTTTCAAAATGCCACTTCCCTCTTATAGTGACCTATTGAAGTAAAATATATCATCCTTATTCTAAAAGCATATGGTTGCTAAGGACTTTTCATAACGTATTCATTGTGGCTATGGTATGAACCCGACCCCTGACCTTCGACCATGAGCTCAAATTTAAGCTCTTTTTCTACTGATTACTTTAAATCTTTCACTAGCTCCCAGTTTTGTTATTGTCGCTGTGAAGACCTAACAACATCCAATTACAGGTCATCTCAGGATGTTAGGGAATCCTCTGCCATTGTTCGGAATCTCTCTGGCAATATTGTTTCATTTTCATAACTAAACAACAAGTTAAGATAAAAGTGTACGTTTGATTGGTAAATATTTTGGGGAATATCAAAATTTGTCATTGGATAGTATTTATATAATATTTTCTGTCTAAGATGACCCGTAATGGCATGTTGTTAGATCTTCACACCGACAATAACCAAAAAGGGGGAGCTAGTAAAGGTTGAATTTAAATTGAGTTATACGCAAAAACCGATTCACCTAAATCAGTCAAGGGCTGTAACTCGAAAACAGTTCATCTCGTGTTTGGAAACATAATGTACCAAATGAAGGTCTCGATAAGAATTGTTTCCCACTTACTGTCTGCTTCTATCAGAGATGTTTTTGAGATATAGTACTAAGTGACTTGACTCTTAAGATCAATAGTGGTGTTCTCAAGACTTTATGACTTGCTGTATTCGAAAATTGTTTACACTTTTCGGGTTAAAACGCGTAAACAGAATATTGACTGATTTTTTTTTTGCATTTTAAATCATTGCCATAAGGCAGCCGACATTTTGTGCACTTAAGATTTTGAGAATAGTTTACGGTTTATAGTTTATCTGCTAACAAGGGTTTTCATGTTAGAGCAGATAATTCTGTTACTAAAATAGATAGGTTTAAAACGTGAGCAATGACAACCTTGGATAAGACCGATTAATTGTACCAAGTATCGAAATGATATGTCCAACCTCCGAGGAAGAAGAAAACATAATATTCAAGAAATACAAGAAGATAATAAAAAATAATCTCGCTATTAATTACTAAACAAAATAGATAAAAACATTTCGTATTGTTTATGACAAATATTTACTTAACGTAATACAATAAATACAACTGTTTTTACGTACGTGTAGTTTGAATTTGATAAAACTAAATTGTCTGTTCGTTTAATGATACAGACATGTGTTGGGACAATCAATGTATACTCGTGAAGGAGTAAACGTTTCATCTGTTTCTGTGTCCAGGAAGTGAAAAGCATCGAAGATAGCGTAATAATGTGACAGCGATTTCTAAGACAGACCTGGTACATGTCCCAGGCAGTTTAACGCCTTACGGAGACGAGATTTTCTAATCTTACTTAATGTGCTTAATAGATTGACAGATTAAAATGTTCCAACAGTAAAATGCCAGACCTCACACAGCGAGCTTAACAAGGACTATCTTGAGCAGAACAATGTTAATGTGCTACCATGGACTCTCAAAATAACCCAATTCGAATTCGTTTGTACACTTTATGAGGGGCCAGATGGATAACCGTGTGCCCTAGCGCTTCCCAAATATTTTGAGCACACAGACTAAGTAATGCGCTTAACGTAAAATGTATTGCACGTGCGGACGCACGAACGGATTATGTTTACTTGTTCTGCATATGCGGACGAAAGAAAAAATGAAACATAAAACAAATGATTTCATAATTATAATATTCAGCTGCTTCAACTAATAACTTTCCGTTTAAGCGATACATCGCTCAATATATTTGTATCGCCAAAATTCGAGTGTACTGGCTTCATTTTTTTTCTCTGAAGCGTACACGACACATGGCCGCCATATTTGTTTTCGTTTAGCAGCAAAAAAGTAGTACCCCAACAGTCGTTCATCAAAGTATGAACGAATCTTGGAAGTACCGGCTTAAGGCCTTTTGTCCAATCAAAAATAACTATAAACGTAAACGAGTTGAAGATAAGAATTATTATGTAATCGGAATTCCAATGAGCACAAACTGGACCTCATTCTTTGCCGATTTGTTCCTGTATTCATATGAAACCTAAGTTCTTCATGGGATTGTTAAAAACAAGGAGATAGCAGAAGCTAGTTCCTTTAATGTCAAATTGAGATATATTGATTATGTCCTTGTAATAAGCTCAGTTTGATGATTGGCTTCCGTTAATATATTCACTCAAACAAGAAACGCAACATACAAAAAATGAGAATTTTACTTCAAAAAATTGGCCCACGTTTTGTTCATGAGTTCTTTTACCATGGAAAATAACATTGTATCGCATATTGTCAATAAATCACACAAGAATGATGTCAGTATCTGTTGTGCTAACCATTTGTTTGTAACACAGCCCTTACTCTTCCTTGCGTGGATTCAATTAAACGTTGAGTACGAACACGCGTTATCGTTTGCCACTCATACTGAAATGCCTGCTCTAATTGTTGGAGATTTTGCGGCGGTAGTTGTCGTTGGCGCACGCGCCAATCCAGTCCATCCCACAGATGTTCAATTCGGTTAAGATTTGGAGAGACAGAATGCCAACGGATCACACTGACATTCTGTTGCTCTAAAAAATCTACTGTTACACGTGCTGTATGTGGTCGAGCATTGTCTTGTTGAAAAATTTCTCTTTGAATGTCAATTACGGGCAATAAATTCGGCCGTATAATTTCGTCTTCATATGTATCAGCTGTGTGTTCCTGGCGTAAGAAATAGCGCCCCACATCATAACACTGCCTTCGCCGAAATTGTCTCTTTATACAACACAGGTTTGCGCAAAACGTTCATATCCGCGCCTGTACACTCGTATGCGATCATCTCGCTTTTCAACTGAAAACGTAGCTCATCGCTGAACCACACTCTTCTCCAGTTCTGTAAATTCCATACACGAACGGAAGTACACTATCTAAGCCTTGCTCGACAGTGTTGGCGTCTCAGTGTTGCTCCGACGAAAGGACTTCTTGCCTGCAATCTATGAGAGCGTTACCGATTGCGTACTGTCTGTTGTGATAAACGGCGCAACACAGGAACGTTTACAGCTGTTTCTGTTGCAGCCTGTTCTGTAGATAGATTAATCTAATGTAACGATCATGCGCCCGAGTTGTAACACGCTGACGCCTTGAACGTAGTTGGTCTGTCGTAGTACCAAGCTTGTGGTAGCGTCTCCAAAGTCGTGAGATTGTGCTACGATGAATATTTTACGTTCTGGCAACAGCATGCTTTGATTCCCCGGACTTGATTCGACCGAAAGCGATATTCCGGGTAGAAGCATCTAGCCTTGGCATAGCCTCACCTCATCAGAATTTTATTTTACTAATGCAGTCAAGAAAAGAAATAGCCTGGTTTTATACTGATTGTCTAAGTTAAAAATATATCCATGATTTTCACGTGAAATTCGACCCTGTTTTAGCAATGCGTAATTCATAGTGTGTTCCAGATTTCGACCACAGTCGTTCACAGGTGGTGAACTTAAATGCTTTTACCCTGAAACCTTTACTTGAGGTGTCAATATGATGTTATGTATATATATATATTTGAATATTTATAGATTATTTGTCCGCAAATAATATTTGAAAAAAATGTATCCGAAGTTGCGTTTCTTTGTTGAGTGAGTATATATTCTTCATAACTTGAAACTAAATTACAACCTCTGGACTGGTTCCCGAATACATGTACATGCAATAACCATAAAGAAGAGAAATATTGCTGTAATGGGTATTATGTGGCGTGTCTTTAGTTTTTGTCGTATTTGGAAAGAAATTAAATTGAGAACTTATTTAATATCTCTTTTAAGGTGAGTAGATATTTTTTTCTACCACACATTTTTTTTTAAAGTTTTAAGTTGAAACATCAAACTATCTATTCCATGAATATTGTTTGTTATTACCCATCTACATATAATCATTAATAGTCTGCAGTAAGACATATCATTCCTCTCCGTACATTATTCTTTAATTCTGTTTGCAAAGCACAGATTGGTAGATTGTGTCCAGCGAGCAGTGTTTTAGCTATATTCAGGTTGGGAACATGTGAACAAACAATAAATCAATTATGAACATAGGATGGAAAAAAGGGCAGAAAATCAAATGCCACTTTATTTTATGGAGTATTTGAGTAGATTTTGGCAACTTTGTGGCTTGAGCACTGGGAATCCTCCAAGTAATGTCATAGTCCACTGCAGCAAGGGCCAAAAATGTGTTTAGGCAAAATCGAACAGGGTTGAACCCATTGAGTTGTATAAGTCCACTAACATGGTCAGAATACTTCTTGGAGCATGCTTAGTTTTATTTTTATTGTGACTTAACTTGCCAGAAAAGGACATGCCAATAAGTTCTTTAATTAGCACTAAACTGCAGCTCCTGACAAATATTCTAAATGTGACAACCAGTGTGTTTCACATAGTAAATAAAAATGTAAGAAAGTCAAGGTAATATATTGATGGATGGTTGAAATCCAACTAAAATGAATAGATGAGAATCACACTGACTGTTTTTTCTACCATTTACCAATTGACATTTCTTTTGACACCTAAACAAATTTACACTGATGTTGTCTTACACAAATTCTGCAATTAAGAACAAATAAAATGTAAAAAGATTGCCCACTCACACTCTCCATGACGTAAATTTGACCTTAATTTCGAGAAAAAAGAAACCATAAATCAAGAAAGGTGACCTTAATTAAAACACAATACTATACAAATGACTAGAAACATAACATTAAAAAATGAAAATACAGTTGTCTACATAACTACTTTAACAAGTAAACTAAATTGACAATCAATATTACAAATGAATCTTATAAATTTAATTATCACATTCAGACCATACATTAAATGAAGCCAATTTTAAGGCCAGGCCAAAAACAAGTCAATTTTTTTGCCAGGCCAATTTTAAGGCCACCATTTTAAAAGCAAGGCAGGCCGACTTTAAGACTTCAAAATAAATTTGATCACTTTTCCTTCTACACAGAGAAATATATAAAATCTATACTTTCACTACATTCTGTACCTATTAAAATAGAACAGACTTTAAATCTTCATGGTCAGGGAACCCATTGTCTTGTTTGTTTATTTAACTTAATTGATAATGCAGCTTATTAAATGTGGGCAAACCAGGACTAAACCATTTATAAATTTACGCTTTATACATATTTTTGTACTAATTTAATGATATTGTTTCAGTCTATGCGAGTCAAATCAACCAGTATGTGTCTAAATTAGAAGCAAGAACTGACCATTGAAATTGCTGACTTAGAATCTGTTACTGGACAAACGGTAGGACAAATACTACTATTTTATGTTTTAAATTATCTTTTTGTTGTATAAATAGAGAAGACAATATAGAAAAATCCATATCACTTGCTGCATCAAAATGAGACACAAATATCAGACCGCTGGACATAAATTTTGTCTTCCATTGACTCTTTGTTTAAAATGGATCAATCTTAACAGTTTTTGGCTCATAATTAGTTTAACATAAATCGTAAATGGAGAAAGAACTGCTTACATTTTAAAAAATCGCGAATCAGTCCTAAGTAAATCTAAAACGGCAGTTATGACGTATACACGCGAGACCGTTCTGATATTAGATATATATTTGAACTTTTTATCGGGAGGTTGTTAAATCTTTTGAACAAGGGGTTTGGGGTTAGTGACTTTAAGAAAACAAATATTCACGATAAATCATTATTTGGTGCGTGTCGCATCGGTAAGAGTTTGAAACCGCTGGTGGTAAGCACAAATTTGACAGTATTAAAATAAAATAACAGTGTTGGGCTTAATTTAGACGTATATAAATATTTGGTGTTAACCCGTAAGTCTGATTCTTCAGAATACAGCTAGATAGATATATTACATGGTTGTCACAATACTTAGACTTTTGTTTATCATTTACTTACTGTAACTGTATGACAAGTAACTTTGGCGTAAGGAGTAATGAATTTGTCATCTTGATAATTTTGATAATATTTTATTTGGAATTTATTAATAAAGCCAATTTAAAGCTCGTCCTCGGGGAGTGGATGTTAAGGCAAACTTAAAGTGAGAAAATTAAACATTTTAAGACTTGACGTTACTTATTTTTACAATCAATGACTATGGCCATTCGTTGGTCAATCTTTGTCTCTATAATTTTGACACTGTCATTTGTATCTTGCATAATCTTATATACTTGTATATTATTTCTTGTTTATGCTGTACTGTTATGTTTGCCAATCCGATACTCAGAAAGTGTACTGGTTGGTGGCTTTCTTTAGACCCTTTATAAATGGATTTGTTTTTGGCCTGGCCTCTAAATTGGCTTCATTTCATGTATAGTCTGAATGTGATAATTGAATTTATAAGATTCATTTTTAATATTGATTGTCGATTGTCAATTTAGTTTACTTGTTGAAGTGGTTATGTAGACAAATGTATGTATATATAATAAGGACAATAAGAAGTTAAAAATACAATAAATCACAACGAGGATAAGGAAATAAATATGGCAACTTAAAAGTTTTGGGTTTTATAATTCTACACATTGTGCCTTATTGATGCATTCTACTACCGCCATCAATGTAACAATAAAAGTTTCAAAGTCGTTACAATTTGTAGATAATTCATTATTAGTATTTTTTAATTGAAACTGTATTTTTTGCCTTTGATTGTAATTTTATAAAGATTATCTTTAGGTTTTATTATTTTAAAATAGTGTGCTTGCAAATACTAGACAGTCAGGCTTGATATTTGTTAAAGAAAATATCAAAATAGAGCTTTTTGAAACTTTTAATTCAAAACTTTATGTAGTACATTGTGGCTCTCTTTCTTTAAGCTTGAATAACCTGTCTGTAGGTAATGAAATTTCGTCATATTTTTACTAGGACTATATTAGCATTTGCGATCCCTCTCAATCCTTCTATTAAACCGTGTTACGAAACTTCTAATATTATACTTTGTATTATTTATGTTTGGCAACCTTAATTGTTAAATTAATTTTATTGTTTCTTTATATTGCGGTTTGTTGCTAATACAATTTACAAAATGAACTGCGTTAGTGACCATTATACCAGTATAATTACGTGTGACTGAATTAAACGCAATGCAAAGTCCTTGGAGGACCATTTGTATTAGGCCAGGCGTTCTGTATTATAATTGACATCCATTCGAAGGAACACCGAAGGAAGAGCTGAGTAGCTCTTTATGTTGAGTCTTTAAAAGTAGAGTCAGTCTTGAGATTTCTAATTTTCAATTATACCATATTATTTATTCGATACAACTGAACATCAAACACTACAGTAGCGGAAGCGGGATGTTTGACCTGGTTTAATCCGCCATTTCTTTTGAAAAGACTATACCATTGCTGCAGTTGCTATATGTTGAGTGTTGGTTCTCAAGTTTGCCGGTTTCTAAGACTTTCATTTCTAGATTGTCTAGTTCTCGACAATTTCTTTGACGATCGGCATTTTTATTACATTCTTTGAAAAGTAATTTATCATCAGACATCTACGTAGAAGTCAAAGCTCGTCGTAAAACAGATCAACAGATAGTTTACACTCGCACAATTAAACTGAGTAGGTCCATACATTTTTAAGTCCTTTTAATGAGTCAACGATTAGTAAACTGGTTATACGAAGTAAAATATTAATCCATTTTCAAACCAAACGATAGCAGTTATTTATACCTGTTTTAACATTTCTTTTATCCTTTGTAAATTTGACAACACATATTTACAGGAATTTTAACATGAATTTACGAGAGATCTGCAGACCGGAATTTAATATCTTTGAGTTACTAAACTGAATACAATAATGATCCGAAACTTTAAACTTTTAGTGTGAAATAAACCCCGTCATATGTACCGCTGCCATCTCAAACACTCCTTTGTTTAAACATTGACAGTCGATACCTATTCCTTTATGTTTTTAATTGTAATATCAGACACAAGTAAACGTTCTTTCCATTACATGTATCTCAAGTTTAGAACACTATAAACAACTGTAATATTGTTAATTATTGAGCTTATATATAAAATAGTAAATAATATGGAGAAGGTCGAGGCCATCCCCCTTAAAAACACCAAAACAAAAGCAACCAACTTGTCACAAAATTAAGAAATAGATTATTGCGAGCGTGCTCTATGCGACTTAGAACATGGTCAGACTTTATATTTGTCAATGTTTCATACCGAGCGATAGCGATGTATAAAATGAGGACAAATATAAGGTCTGACCATGATCTAATTCGCATAGAGCCCATGGCAGTAATCTATTTCGATTCTAATATGTCTAAAAATTGTTTCGAAATTTTGAAGCGGCTCTGAGAGGACGCTTTTTTTAAACTAATAGGATATAAAAATAAAAGCAAATAAAATTGACATAAAAATATATTGTCGTCATTTTATTGAATATACGTACCTTTTAAACAAAAATATTGCGAAATCTGAACGACATTGCATTGTTTCAGTTTGAAATTTTCAGTTGAGTGAAATATGACGTCTGAATTCCAATTTAGACGTCATTTGAATTCGAATGTAGAATTGTAAAGAAAATAATGTATCGGGAGAAGTTTTAATCATATAAATCTCAGAATTCAGACTAAAGAAAACTGCATTATTAACAATAACGATAATTAGGGATAACACATAACAAACTGCATTTTTAAGTCAGTTTTTACATTTACACCAAACACACAGCTTACGTGTGTGCGAACTAAACTTATTGGAATTTCGACACGGCTTTGTTTACATGGCTAAAGCAGGATGTCATATTAGAATTACGTACACACAAATACTGTTTAATAAAGATACCACCCTTTTTAAATAAGTTTATTAATTCATATGCCAGCTTTATTCATCTTTATTATATCTGATCGTTCGAAATTATTTATACTAGACGATGCAAGTATAGACTAAATGGAAATCCAAAATTCTAATGAATCAAAACATATTCGTTGAAATTGTTTAAAAAAATCATAATAACCTATATGGACAATAACTATAAATAGAAAGTGGCGTAATGTAAATAGCAATAATGTATATTCCTACCGAAGGCCAGGGGTCTCTCTGGATTCTCCGTCTCCCTCCCTAGTAAATACTGTATGCCATAAAATAGCTGAACAATTGCTGAAATTGACCTTAAACATCATACAACCAAGCCTAAAACGCGACGCTGGCAAAACGTTGGAATTGTTAATGAGTTTGATATATAGTGAAACACCAAGTTTTGTTTCTAGAGTTTGTCCGATGAGAATGCGAAGGAATTTGTTGTACAGCGGATCCATGTAGTAACTGTCTGGAGTAGCCTCAACTGATTTCACGTGTTTTAAAAATGAGTTAATAAAAGTTTGATAGTTTATAATTAAAAAGGATTTTTTGTTTTTCGTGATTTATTGTTCTCATTTGATACGCTATATTAATCAATCGCAAACCTTTTCAAATAAAATCTCACCAAACATAATTTACACAACTTTATTTGTCATGACTTATTTCGGTTTCATAATGACTAAAAAACAACCCATTTTTATGACTGAATTCGGTGACCATACATCTAAAGTTCACGCCAGTTATCTTAAGGAACCACTATTATCCCTCATCATTTGGCACCGTCATCGTCACCTTAAACTGGCACTTTATCACCGGAACAGCTTTGGTTCCCGTGACTATCACCAATTCTAAATTAATGTATCGTGTATACCGTCACATGTATCTTAAACATGTCACAAAAAAGTTATACATAATTTTTTTACAACACTTCTCTACTTGGCTTAATGTATCTCGAACCTTACTGAATAACATATCTTTTAGCAGATCAATACTTATGTTAATTCGACAATTTAGCTTTTAGTGTTCTAACAATAAAACCCGTCATATGCACCATGGACAACCTGTGCACTGTTCATTCTGTTAAGAATTGCTTTTAGAACTGCTACCACATTTAATTTTTTTTTAAATATATAAGAAAAATGTAATCTTTACTATCGCATTGTTTTTTTCTGCAACTTATAAATCAAATAAAGAAAATCTTACAGGGCTTTAATATTGTTATAAAACAAAATATTTAAAAAATACATTTTGACACTTAAAATAATTGGCCAACCCTGAATCTTAAACATGTAGCAGCGTGAAAGCTTTAAACTACTTTCTATGGTCGTTACCTTGACTTAATTGATCGTTATAGAAAATCGGTGTCTCAATTACGAACTGAAGTTTTCGCTGAGCCATAGGTAGTGGTTCCTATTCCTGGATTTGACTTTTCCCTAGACATGACAATGAGTATTTCGACGGGTGTCTAATAAGAGGCAGGAACTGCTTACTGGTCTGGAACACCTGAATGCACCCATTGTTTGTATTGGGTTCGAATTATTCTCTATGTTTTTGTGTTTTCGTTTTTGTGTTGCGTTTGTTTATATCCGTATTTGTAATTGTCCAATGACTTTTAGCTCTTGTTGTTCGGTCGGTTTTCTTTGCTATTTAGCTAAATATCTTAATTTACTTTATGCTTGAACGTTTTATCTAAGATTTACCAAGAGAAAAGATGAGCCAATCTTCCAGACAGAAACAAGAAGCGACAAGACTATAAACATTGAACTTTATGCATTGCTTTCTTGTGACTGTCCAGAACTTTGCTTATCTATAAGCATTTGTGTTTTTTTTGAAGTCGATTTCTTTTGTTTAAATAATGTATAAAATGGGCATTTTAAAAAAAATGGGATTCGTTGGCTGCGGAAATGTTTACCATATTCAGAAAATGCAGTTATTATATTGTTTATGTTTGAATTTTTCACTCCTTACTGCAACTAAGGTTGTAAGAAAACGTATATAATCATTTACTTTAACATATAGAGTATATAATGTGTAAAGGATGATCACTTTTAGTAAATCTCACAGGTGACCAACCTGATTCCTGATTATATTATTGCTTAAAATTGAATTTATTGATAAATGGATGTAATTACAAAATACCGAACACCGATAAAACTGTCAAAAAAGACAATCCACAAATCAAAATCCGAGAAACCGTCAAACTCCAGAACCAATAACCAACATAATGCAACTACAACAAGACCTTAACATGGACTATCTTGAGCAGAACAATGTTTATGTGCTACAATTGCCTCTCAAATAACCGGATTTGAATCCGATTGTACACTTTTTTTGAGGGGCAAGCTGGATAAACGTGTGCCCCAGAGCTTCCTAAATATTTGAGCACACAGAGTAACTTAAGCGCTTAAGGTATAAACTGCACGTGCAGACAAACCAACGGATTATGCTTATTTGTTCTTTATATGCGACGAACGCACAAATGGCAACATTTTACGTTTCACGGCTGAAGTAATTGCAATGTTTGCAAGTACAAGTAAAGCGAATACTCTTGTAACGCGATAAACAATATGGTTTCAGGTATATTAATTTTTTTATTAATATTACAATATTGTTTTAAATTAATATGTTTGCAGAAAGGAAATAAACTTTATTCTCAGCCTTTTATTAAAATATCAAAATAATTCAATAGATGCAAGTAATATCATTGTGTAATGTGTTTGAATAATTACACAACCTAATTAAAATCTTCAGTTTAGTGCTTTCAAAAAGTATTTTTTGTGTACTTTTTTGATATGTATTATATCTGTAGATTTTCCACAAGAGCTATATTTATTATTGCAAAATTTGAGCTCATTGTGTGATTGACAAAATAATCAATGGTACCAGCTGTATCATAACGAACAACTACTAACTGTGTTGTTTTGTTTGTTTAAACGACGAAAACATTACGCGTATAGTTATATTTGTTTTTAAATTCCTAGTCTTTATTGAAATATCCAATTAATTACTATCATTCTTTAAAACATTTCGAATATTAAAAAAAACCAACTTCACACTTCAGTTGTTTGCTTTGGAAGAAGTATTTTTATGTAATTTAATGTCTTTATTTTGATCTGTAGGATACCTATTTGTTACTGTGATCCCAAAGATATTATTATTCCATATACACACCTTCTAGATCTTCCATATGAACCTAAATTGCCACGATTCATGTTTGGGTATTAGAGTCTATATTATTAACATTTCTAATATACTTGGCAAGTCTATACTAAAGGTTACATTTTTAATTATTCAATATTTTACCTATTTATAACGAAATCCAATTGAAATATTTTTCCACGATAACCTATCCATGCCTCTTTTGTTTACAAGTCACAAATTAAAGCAGTAAGCAGTATTTGAGTTATAATCAGGACGAGGCTATCATTAAAATATTATGCAGGAAAAATATTTAACCAAATATAAAAAATGTTGATTAAATTTAATAAAATTTAATTGCCTTTCACCCTTGTTTCACATTTCACATAATAGCACCCTTTGACCCTGAGTGAACAATAGCTTAACGTACATGTACAGTTTGGTAGCAGTATTTATGAAGAGAAAAGCAGGATTGGACAAGAAATTTTGTACTTTTAATTTTGTTTAACATAGGTTTGAATGGGGCATGGTACACCTGATACACTTCCTATTACTGTCTGAACTTGTTATATACAAAGCCAATTAAGAGGATATCCCCAATATCCCACCCAGGAACGCAACTATCAGTTCTTGTCAATCTCTTTAAACCGCCTTATTAGGTTGATTTAATTTGTTTATAAGCTATTTAGTATTACTTAAACGGTGTTACTATTAATATTCTGGGATTGTTACCAAGGGAATGTTTGTTACTAGTTCGATAACGTTACGGAAAGTTAGAAGTGCCGGTTAACGATATTTGGCCGTTAATTTATAATTGTGTTTAGATCTTGTTGTAGCTTATAGATTTCATTTTAGACGATCAGTGCTTATGACAGTCCATTGATCAGAACCAATCTTGGAGTGTTGTTGATGACGTTGTAACATACTTCCGTTTTTAACCTTTACTGTACTGTTATAGCAAAACTTAGTCTGGAGCTGACTAATAGATAGTTTCAATATATTACAGTATTGTTAACTCTTGACTATTCTCAGGGAGTGAAACTGTGGTACAAACTGTAAGCTGTTTGTCTTTTCCGTATTAGCACAAACTTCTGTTACACCTCATCTTATCTCATTTACCAATGACCCTGACATGAACTGTTTAAACGGTTTTTTCCTGGTAACAGAAAAAGTCATTCTGCACATATTGAATATCCATGTTCACATGTTTAATTCATCATTTTAGTGGGTTGTTTTACCTAGTACCTTCTTTTAAACAATAGCTTATGCTATAAATAATGCTTGAGAACAAATATATTTTTCTGTACCTACCTGTTGGTCAATGGATAATTAAAAACACAACGACGAAAGAGTAATATTAAACAGTAAAACGGAAAAATTAAACCATTACTAGAAGGTGTGTATATGGAATAATAATATCTTTGGGATCACAGTAACAAATAGGGATACCTTCGACACCCACTGCTTTGTTTGCAAAGTTCAATTTAAAACGTTGTGTAAAGTTATTTCTTGTAGAACACAGATTGACAATTGCCTATACTTGCGTCAATAAAAGTTAACTTCCATGGTTATAAACTTTATATACGTTAAAATTGAATAACTATTACTTTTTAAAATCGAAGATGACTTGGGACTTCGCCAATGTTCTCTAGTTAACCTTACAATTTCGTTGAATTGAGGGACCTCGGTCGCCTAGTGGGTAATGCAGTTAAACTAATATGAACCACGTGGTCTTTTAACACCGGGGTTGCGGGTTGGAGTCTCAGTGCGGGCAGGAGTACTCGACTACAATCTCAATTGGCAAGGATTGCCAGTGTTGTTGCTGTAGGAAAGGGATATTTCTTCCTTCCACAATAAAAACCTGGCGACCGTTTCACTAAAGATCGTATATCGTAAACGTAGACGTAAGTGCACTCTTAAGAGTTACGACCGTTTCACTAATAATTAAAAGTTACGAGTTACAATAAAAGTTTATCGTAAAGTTACGAGTGGTTATAGGCACTCTTAACTCGTAAATCGTAAAACGTAAATGAACGCGCACTTTGCAAAAATGGCCGCTTTGTTTGCCGTTTTGTATCAAGAGGAAAGAGGAATTAAAAGACAAAGAATATTTCGGGACCACACTAACCCGCTAGACTTTCTTTGCGATTCTGAAGTAATAGAACGATACAGAATGCCAAGAGAACGGATTTATTTCCTATGTAATATACTACGGGTGGATATTGAGTACACATGTGAAAGACGTCACCCGATTCCACCCATAATTAAAGTAAATATGCTTTACATTTCATCTACTTTCACTTTCCTTATAGTAAATAATATTGTGATGACGTCATCAAGGGCGCGCTTAATTTGGATACATCGGTGCACCGTAAATAAATGTCTTGATTTGATTACAGTATTCCAATTTTTCTGCTAATATTCATTAAAAAAATTACACTTCATAGTAACACACAGTTGAACCTTTGTTAATAAATGTCTATTGTATGTAACAACAAACGTCAGATCAATGTCTGACACTTGCATTGCTGCTCACCAAAAACACAAACACCTAAAACATGTATTTAATTAATTTATTCAATTATTATTTGCGTGATTCTGTGGCTCTGTTGAAATTACCTACCATGCTCCCTGCAACTGTTAGCAATATTTTAATGACTAGTCGCGATAAACTAGTGGTTGCTGATTATGCTAACTCACGTGTGCTAACTTACGTTGGACTGCTCGGCGCGCTTAATTTAGATACATCGGTGCACTGTAAATAAATGTCTTTTGATTTTGATTACAGTGTTCCAATTTTTCTGCTATATAATATTCATTAAAAAATTTACAATCCATAGTAACACACAGTTGAATCTTTGTTAATAATTTACTGCATGTAACTACATACGTCAGATCATTGCTGCTCACCAAAAACATGTATTTAATTAAAATTTATTCAATTAATTAATTGCGTGATTCTGTGGCTCTGTTGACATTAACTCCTATGCTTCCTGCAACTCTTAGCGTTTTTTATTGACTAGTCGCGATAAACTAGTGGTTGCTGATTACGCTAACTTATGTTCGACTGCTCGGCATATGATGCATAGCTTTGACTTTTAAAATGTCTTACAGACAGTCGACAGAACAATAATAAGTATTAATCCTTGTTAATTCACACCACATCGTAATGCTGCACCACAAATGAGTCCCGTGATATACATCTTGCTGCAACCGGTATATTAAAAATTTTACAAAAACAGTACGGCAATAAAACTTTTCACAACTTATTTCAGGTGTTAGTTACTCTTCGCTATCTTGGCAAAGGGTCGTTCTTTTCTGAATGTGGGGACATTCATGGAATTTCCAAATCCAGTGTTTCCCGTGCCGTGGAAGATGTGACTACTTCCATTTGCAAAAGACTAAACAATATTATTTTCCCAACGAAAGTTGATGAACTTGTACATACGAAAAAGGCTTTTTTTAACATAGCTGGGTTCCCAAACGTAATTGGAGCTGTAGATGGGACCCTCATTCCAATTATTCTGTTTATTTCCTTGGCTTAATTTAGCCTATTTCAATGACGGCCGTCGGAACACAAAAAAGTATTGTTATGCCACCGATAATTAAAATATTTTTCTGTCAAATTTAGCAGCATTATATGCAGACGACAGCCTGTCATTTTTTAAACTCGTAGTTCAAAATGCGCTAGAATTGTCAAAGATTTTAAATAGGTCCATTCTTCAGACCCTCCTCCCATGTTTCAAATTGGATGATTTTTTATTCATACAGTGATTTCGTGGATAAAACTTAAAATCTTGAAAAGTTTATAAAATAAAAATCGCGAGTTGTGAAATGCGTAATTAACGTTGGAAAATGAACTTTTAAATATTAAAAAATTTCAATGTTATTAGCATGTGTATTTTTCCTGTTTAATGATTTTTTTTACAACTTGGCTGCAGCCCCTTGCATTTCCGATTTATCGATGGGATATATAAAGCATGATAAATTATTTCGATACGTTAAATCATCGATCAATTGTTACATTTATCAATATCTAAAATCATTCACTTACAAACGTGACGTTTGGACTTGCATCAAGTTCGTTAGTTAAGGTCCAATTATTAATCCAACACATAAAACTGATATTTGCCAAAACCAAGTTCCAAGTTCCAAGTACAATTGTGTGTCTAATAAAATGTTTAACCATTCGAAATTTTCAATAAACATTGACTGAAATTAAATGTGAGTGTAAAAAATTGTAAAATTGCAATTGTTACCGTTATATATTTAGATTCACAAACATCGTCTGTAAATGGCCTGGATCAGTCCATGATGCATTTATATTTAACAACTCATCAATATGCCAAGCCCTTGAGGAAAATGCAAGCGGATGGTTGCTTGGAGATTCTGGCTATCCCCTGAAACAGTTCCTGATGACACCCAAGTTAAACCCGTCAACATACGCAGAAGAAAAGTACAACTTGGCACATGCTAAAACCAGAGTCGTCGTAGAGCGTGCCTTTGGTGTTTGCAAATCTAGATTTCGGTAAATCTATCTTATTATTAATAGAGAATTAACATGAAAACGAATATTAAAAAACGTGTGATTTTGTAACAGAATAAACGCGTCTATAAAATTAAGGCCAACACTGTTAGAATTATGTCTCCCCCACTTGTTTTTTTGTCCTGTCCTTCACAAAGTTATTCCGCTCAACTCTACTGAAACTACTGAAGAGGTAAACATAGAAAATGTGTACTAGCACGTGACGATGGAATTTCGTAAGCAATAGGTATAAATCTGACAGTAAATTTTACTCGGCATTTTTGGATATATTATATAGGACTTTATTTGTCGGGGCCTCGGTGGTCGAGTGGTTAAGGTAGTTCGTCTACTATTGATCACCTGGTATGTCAACACTGAGATTGCGGGTTCGATTCTCACTGCAGGCAGGGTGTACTCGACTCCAATCTTAATTGACAAGGATGGCCAGTTTTCCTACCGCAGGTCGGGGGTTCTCTCCTGGTACTCCGGCTTCCTCCCCCAATAAAAACTGGACGCCATGATATAGGTAAAAATGGCTGAAAGTGGCGTTAAAACACCATTCAAACAAACAAACAGTTACTTGACATACAGTCAAGGTTAGGAAATACTGCAGCGGCAGGGGACATTTGGCTACGTGTAGCAACTTGCCCATGTTTTTCTTGTGGTGTTCATGTGTATTATATATTTTTGTAGTTGCATACATAAAACTGGTGGGTGTCTTCCTTTTACTCCAAGTAAATGCACAAAAGTTATCACAGCTGTTTTCAAACTACACAACAGATGCATCGATGATAATTTGCCAATGCCCATATGTGACGATGACCAAGATGAAAATGTAGATGATATTGATTTTATCCAACTAGAATACAATGGAAATGGACAACACACAAGAGATAGGCTGATTCAACGATTTGCATAGTTATTTCTTCATATTTATTATATGTCATTGGTTATATTATTTAAACTTGTGTTGAATACACTTATTCATAGCAATATTTTAATAGATAAAATGAACCAGTGTGATATTATGGAATGTAATGTGTGTATTAGTATGAAGGGTTATCGTTGTACACTGGAATGCTATCATTACCTTCATATTCATGTAAATAATTTACTAACACTCTCTATTGTGTTAAGTAAGTAAGTAAATAAGCAAGTAAGTATTTAAACTTTATTTAAAACAACACAAAGCTCTATATTCACATATTACACATTCAACACAATATGCAGAAGTTAAAAACATGCCACTGAAACATAGTTAAAGCAGTATGAAAGAAAGCTAATATATTAAAACTACACAGGACACATATATTTGCATTCCAGTTTACACACAATCTTAAACATGTTCCAGTATTTTAAAGAAAGCAGCATAAGTCATGCAGAATTATGAACATTAAAAAGCGTTAATATTCAGCTTAATAAAGCAACAAGCATGTGCATCATGTAGTATATTGTACTGATATTAAGCATATTAAAGCAGCTAAAGTATTAGAAATAATAAGCATTAAAAACAGATATAACTTGAAAGAATGTGATCATTGCTCTCTCATTGAATACCCAAACCCACTCTTCGAGGAAAACATCCCCCATGTCAATAACAAAGTCTATGTTTTTCTATAGTAAACCTCAAATATCATTCCGATGAAAATTTTAAATTCCAGGTGCACAATGACACTATGTGACAAAGATTCTGTGTAAATTTCATCAAACTCCATCAATACCCACCCCCCCTCTCTATATCTGTGCCATATATTAAAATTTAAAACTTAGAAGTTAAAGAAATAATATAATATATATTAGTTTGAGCAATTAAAAGACTAACTATTTGCAAGCAGAACAGAAGCATTTCCAATCATTCCAGGACTTCTAAAGTTTTGAAATTTGAAGAAATGTGTTCAGTCCTAAAATGATCTGGTAGACTGTTCCATGTTAGGCTGCTGCATATTTGAAAGATTTCTTACCCTAGGTTGTTGTCTTTACTTTAAAAATTCGAGTATCTGAAAGAATGTTATCTTGCTGTAATGTTACAATACATATAAAGCACAATTAGAGGCAACATTGCAATACTTCATTTTTCTATTTAAACATTATTTTCAAATAAAATTTTGCGAGAATATCGACTTTTGATTGGCTGGAAAATATTTTCTATCAGAGGATGGAAAACAAATTTGATCGTCATGGAGACACGCACCA
Source organism: Limnoperna fortunei (assembly GCA_944474755.1). Lineage (NCBI taxonomy): Eukaryota > Metazoa > Mollusca > Bivalvia > Mytilida > Modiolidae > Limnoperna > Limnoperna fortunei. The sequence continues at coordinate 96,266,051 of OX104114.1, read as the reverse complement.
TTTGACGTCATATATTACTCCACAGGAAACTAACAGTTTTTGTGATCTCTTATTTCAAACATGTCAAGTTACATAAACAAAATTGTTGAGTTTATTCTATTATTTGAATTTATTTATAAGTATTAACTACAAAAAATATTTTCTCCATCGAGGGATAACAAAATTTCCGTTGTGCACATTTAAAATATAATCCGCTACACGGATTATACAATATGCAAAACGGCACTTTTGTTATCCCTCGATGGAGAAAATATTTTTTGTAGTTAATCCTTAATTGATAAATCTCTTTAAAATAATATTAAGGGGAAATATCTCTGAAAAAAAACAACTACAGGTACATGTAAAAATATTTTTTGAAAATTATTTTAGGAATATTATACAATTAATTACTTTGATATAGGTCGCCATCAGGACTTATCAGCAAGAGAAAATGTAATATTCACCGAGCCCCTAGGTCCTTGTAATTTAATTTTAACTGTAAATCTTTAAAAAAATTTTAATGGTAAAAAGCATTGATGATGTAATGGAACTATTTAAATTTTAACTGCATAATAATATGTCATAGGTCACCAAAGTTATATGGTATAATATGGGTTGTTCAATTTGAATAAACCAATCAGATTTCAGCTTATAAAGCAAAATAAATTATATAAATTTAATAACAGGGGATACGGCAAATGCAGGTGGTGATAGTGTTAAGTTTGTTTTTTTTAAGTTGACAAGTTCTTGCAACAGTTCTACTTTCTTTTTTTCAAGTTCAAGGCGTTCTTTCTTGATTGCTAATTTTTCCTCCTCTATATCCAATAGTCTCTTGGAATAATTTACTGTATCTGCATAAAAAATATCAGATATAATAGCAATATTTATTACAATGTGATATCTTCTTTTTTTGTATATTTACAAAGAATCATTCTTACTAGAAAACTGAAGAAACTAATCATGAAACTATACATCCATATCTTAACTAGTTTATGATTTCAAATGAAAACTTCCATTTGAGATAGATGACAAAAGAATTGCATTTATATTGTTTCATCAAATTTAGCTCCGAGTGTAAATTGTGTTACAATGAATAAATGAAATGTATATTTTTCTAAAAGAAATACTCTACCTGAACTAATAATGGTCTTTGATGGTTTCTTTATTTGTGAGCCTGCTATTAAATATAAATATGCATGCATCAAGTTTAAATTTTTTACTTGAATCAGCTATATACAAAACAAATACAAGTGATCATCTTACTACAGAATATTTATTATAATTGGGGAAAAAAACTACTGAATCATCAAAATGATTGTTTATTGATTTAATATTTGCTTATTATTCAACCATTAATATTTCTGAGGGGCTCCAGTGGCATATTGATTGAGGTAGTAAGTCATCTTCTAATGTGTATGTCTAGTGCTAACAACGATTCTTACTGTGGGCATGGTGTGCTCAACTCCAATTTCAATAGGGAAATATTGCTCTTCTTACTATGTGAACTAGTGAAAAACAACAATTAAATGGGAAAGGGGGGCAAATCATTGACAAGCTAATTTTTTACTGCAACTTAATAAGAATTCAGAGTTGGATAGGTGTAGAGAATTTAACACTTTGTATCTGTTGCTATATAAACATCCTTTTTTAAATCTAGAAAAGAGGGTTTTGTTGTTCAAGCTTGGCACTCGTCAAAACCCAATACCTACTATGCTGCAATGGAATACATTTATTTAAATAAAAAGAAAATGCAAATTTTCATTCATGTTCTTGAAATATTTAAATTAAGATAAAGAATGCACCAACCTGAAGCACATGGTTGATTGGAATTTACTTTAACCCTCTGCTCACTATTAAGGTTTGTTGGCAGCTTCCTTTTAATTTCTTTAACTTGTCCTAAACCTGCAATTAAAATGAACCTACAGTAAACAAATCACTTTTAATAAGGATAAAATTTAAGATCAGCTATGCTGATGGGATAACGAACTATGAAAACAATATTCATTTATTGTCAGAAAATGTACTATTACTTATATATATAATTTTTTGTGGACAAGCATTAGAAACAGTCCAAGCATTCATCAACCCTTTCATGAAGTACAAATAAACTTTATATCTTTTGACTATGAATTAATATTGTTTTTATCATGCGACTCAAAAATACATTTGATACCAATGGAAAACATGAAAAAAGAGTGCACTTCCAGCTGATTTATGACTTGAAATTTTCTGATAGCCTGATGTTACAAACAAATATATTCAACAACATGTCGTTAACCCAATCAGAACACTAAATATCATAAGTAGTTACATGTAGGACAAGGGTACTAGGAGACTTCAGGCACTTACGAATAAAGCAAATATTTATTTGGCTATTTTTATTGTAAAGCACATGTAACGATTGCTGGATAAAATATGGTTAGCTGAAATTTTTTTAAAAAAATTATCATTGCAATAAATTTAAACTTCTTAGTTTTACCTTTTTTATAATAGTCACAACTAACTGCTTTTAAATATATACTCCATGACAAACAATTATATATAACACTCAATTACATAAATTATTTTGAGTGCTTCTTACCACTGCAAGAGGCCACTATAACAGGGCTGTTAACAGGACTCGGCAAGTCTGCAATGGAATCATCAGCCTGGGTAGAATTTTCTAAAATTAAAAATAGAGAGAGAGAGAGTGTATGTGAAGCAGTGTTATTAAATGCCAATTTTTTTTTTAAATATGAACATGAAAGAGAAAAATCACGATTTTGGGTAGGTATATCAATAAAGTTAAATGTCATAGACTATATTAGTTGTCAAATCATATTCATATTAATCTTTCGCCTGGTCCCTCTCTATCCATGTGGCAACAGTAGAAAGAGGGATAGAGATTTATTTGTTATTACATTGATAGTTAGCATTAGTTACCATTATGTGCCATGCAAGCGAGACATTTTCTTGTTTCTTCATGTCAAAACATTCATTGTGTACTGTTATGTGCATGTCCTTTCTTAACTACATGTTATTTATTTAACCTCTTTTTGTCACAAGTAACAGACAATTACCAATATGAACATTATAGTAACAAAGAATGCTTTGAATGTATACTTACCATCACATGTATCTAAACCTCCTGGTATACCGGACAACACATTGTCTGACAGAACTCCAATGACCTATAAAAGATGTACAATTTATAACAAAAAAATTTTTTTAAATGGCTTACTGTAACTAATATAAAGACTATTTCAGAAACATTACGATGCAACGAATTCTAACAGGTCTTTCAGTGTTGAATGTGCTTTACAAATTTTAATGAAAAACATATATAAATATGCAAAATTTTACATGTCAGAAGATTGATGTGTAAGCTATTATTGCCATGTGAACTCAATTTTTATTTATGAAAATCTTTAAATTTTAATTGAGTAAAAAAATATAAAAATCTTGAAAAACCCCTTGAAGTTTTGCTGTAGGTATTTCATACTTTTTCCTCCCAATTCTTCAAACATACAGGTGCAGGTCTACCCCCTGTTTTCACAGCCTCTCTTTTTCTTGCCACTTCTTTTTTGCGTGTGTTACTTTGCACGTCCTGCCATTTTTTTTTCACATCTTTGACTGTTCTGAAATCGACACTGCATGCATTTACACTGTACATTACAAGAAAAAAATTTTTTGTAAGTGCTTACTAGTATATGCCTTATATCAACAATATCACTCATGCCTGAGTGATAGTATATTATCTGTGTGTTCTTATTAACCTTTATATGTAATGCTGTCATGATTTATTGCTATGCCTGCTATGATGGGTGGTAAATATATTTCTTGGTAATAACAGTGTAGTGTTTTTATACCATGTATTTTCTTATGCTTTAATTGTAACATGTGCTTTAGCCAATGTTTTAAGTTCCTGCCTAGTGCTTTGGACTTTTTTATGCTTTGATCATTGAATGTTGGTATGCATATCTATACTGTTTTATGTGCATGTAACGAGCTGTCTAAACCTCATGTTTCTTTGTTAATATGTATATGTGCCCACTCTAAAAAAATTACTTCAAATCAAATCAAATAAGCTTTATTTATAGTCGATTATCCAATAACATTTACAATAACATAAGCTCTACTTACTTAATTACTTACTAAATATGATAAAAAATATATTGCACACTTTCTTCTTTAATCCTCACACTTTTTCCTTCCAAAAAGGTGATGAAAAATGTTTAAAATTAATAAAAATAAATTCAGTGTGTCGTGATAATATCGTATTTTAATTCGAGTAAAATTTTACAAAAGCTGAATGCTACATTGTAAAAAAAAAATTTGACCCAACCACCCGTGGCAGATGGAACGATACAGCAATATTTTTGCTATTAATTAGTAATGTATTAGAAATGACTGAGGATTTCATATATTATATTTGTGCTCGTCGTGGTAAAAGAACAAATACTTAGCTCATGAGTAACAGGTGAAACATGGAACTGCACTGCATCTGATCCTGTAAATATTATATTAAACGTCAATATATAGAACATTATCAATCGGAAAACCTCGGATGATTCCGTTTTATTGCGTGTTGCATATTAAAAGGGGTACAACTCTAGTTAGTCAGCAAATTTTTATAACGTACAGTGTTGATCCTGTCGTCTGCAAGATAACATTTATAATAGGATATTTTATTCTGAATTTTGCTTACAAACAAACCTGTTGGTAATTTCCTGCCAGCATTTATTTTTTGTTGCTAATGTAAGTGACGGGGAAAACTTTCCCTTAATGATTTCCCAGTGGTCCGTTACCATTGTAACTAAAATGTCAAGTTCAACTGAGGACCAATTTTGCCTTCGTGCCATGTTACGTTGCTACAGACGCATTACCTCCAACGTTAGAGAGTTCCATTCTTAGTCGTAAGTCGCAAACCTTAAGACTTACGTTTACGACTTCTTTGGTGAAACAGTCGTATACGTGCACGTAGGAAAATCGTAAGTGTAATCGTAGACTTACGATTTACGATAACTTTAGTGAAACGGTCGCCTGACTCCTTTGCTATAGCTGAAAAAGTGGCGTTAAAAATCGTTCAATCAAACAAATGAACCTTTTTTGCATGTAGATTACATCCTACAGGAAAACATTTGCTTGTTTCAAGTCTGTTTTCTATTATTGTCAAATAAAGATTGATATTTGTTTTACAGATGATGCGTATATAAAATGGATTTTCAGTTTCACAAAAGACGTTGCTCATAAAGCCACATATATAAATTAACACGTGGGCACAACTAAACATATGGATTACTCTTCTAAATTGAGGTTATATGTAGACTATATAAGAATGCGTATACTGAGTAAAGAAATTATACATAAATAATAAAGTGTATCGATAAAAATCATTAATAACTTATTGTTGCGTAATGGCTGCAGAAGTGTCTGAGGAATTTCAAAGACATGTTTCGGCGTTGATAGTGGTTCAAGAAATATACCCAGAACTAATGAAAAATATGATAGAAAATGAATATCCTTCATCGGATGTCGTTACATCATTCAGAACCGGTCTTGGAAAAAAGTTATTTAACGTGCTTTCTTCCAAACAACAACAAATAGTACAATCAATGAACACAGACGGTTATAGAAATGTAGACACTGACCTTATGTATAGAATAATTCGCTACTTTGTTCTGGTGGAAATACCTTCATGTGGTTGGGGGGCAAACCCTAGACCTAATGATACAAATCAAGGTGATGATATTGAGAGAATTAGACACAATAGAAATGCGGTAGTTCACAGACCAAGATTAAGCTTGACAGAAAACGAATACAATAATTTTTTTGCACAAAGCATGCAAATTGCACAGCGAATTGATGTTGGAAAACCGTCACCTATATTTCAGACTAAAATTGAAAATGTAAAACATCTTACTTTGTCCTCTGATATGGGTGATACATATTTGGCAAACAGTCCAGAATTTCAAGGTATGTACTCTCTTGTGTTACCATGATTATGTAATCATTAACTTGATCCCTAATTAACACAAAATGTGATAGTGTCATAGAATGCTATAGTAACTGTTTGGTACAAGATGATACTATAGATATGAATTCTATGTATATTGCAGTGTGTTCAAGTTACATTGATAAAACAATAAAAAAATTGGCTACATCAAACTTTTTTATACTGAAATATTAAATATAACTGATTTCTTACCCCAAGGAACTAATGCAAAAATATGTTATTATGCTAACTTGGGTTTGAGCATTTATTGCATTTATTTGATTCGAAAACTAAAGAAACCAGAATCTATTTTATTTCTTATATTTAACAAATTCCATCTATTTGCATAGAGAAGAACAAATTATGTATTGCAAATATTCGACAGAATTCAGAATGAAAAATTTTAGCTTTATGTGTAAAATTTTGATGATGTTAACCAGATGTTTCGGCGACTTTTCACAGGTTGTGCACCTTTGAACAATATGAGAAACCTACAGATCTACTTTGACAAGGACATAGGAAATGAATTAGAAATAAACGAAGATGGTTAGTATTGTTGCAATAAGAAATCAAAGTGATAAATTAACATAACATGAGGACATATAGATTGCAAATTTAAAGGGTTCATATATTTTCGACATAGCGCCCTAATAGAAAAAATCTTCCTTAAATATATACAAGTCTATGCGTCCAATTATTCCTCAATTCATCAATCATATTTTATTTTTAACTTCTGTTTCTATTTTACAATTGCCTGTACCAAGTCAGGACCAATGATGTAGTTGCTTTATGTTGGTTCTGAAGTTTGCCGGTTTCTCGGACTTTGATTTACGGATTGTCTGTTTCGACAGTTTCATCGGTGTTCGGTATTTTGTTGTTGCCTTCATCATTACTAATTCTTTATCCACGCTTCAAAACCCCTTTTTGCAAACTTGAACAATTGATTATATAACTAGCTGTTAACAATTACTTTTCGATGTTTGGTATTTTGTTATTATCTTCATTTCCTACTTGCAGCTTCATAAGCAAGCAAATACCATGTTATATTAATGCCTAAACCTTACTATACATGTGGAAATGAACCCGTGATGGATACCAAAATTAGTATTAACCAAACATGCTTGTTTGTGTACACACATGAATTATTTTTCTATATTCGGTCATTACGATATCCAGTATGACATGATATTGGTTGCAAATTCAAAAATTTCATCAATATTCAATTTTTTATGTTTAAATGGTATATTTTTTCATTTATATGGTATTTTTGTGTTTAAATGCAATCATTTTCTTTTACATTGGTATAATATTTCCTTTATATTCTATATATTTCATTTATGTTCAATAAATTTTATTCAATTACTGCTTTTACTTCTATCCAGTTAGTTTTATGTTTCCGTTTATTCAAAATAAAATTTTCCGTTAGGTTACCATGCTTATCTATTATGTCATTTATATCTATCAGTACACACATAACCTAGAATGAATATGAGTTTGTTTTTGTCCATGATAAATTGGTTACTTCATAAAATTTTACCTCTCTAAAAGGTTCTTTGAATTGGTAGATTTCTGTTATCTGATTGTTTTTATTTTTAACTATGTTTTAAGTATATCTATATTAAAAGAGGGTAGGTCTGGGATATAAGAGGGGGTTTTATATCTGTATATTATAGGTGCATTTTAAACATTAAGAGATCTTTGTCATAACTATTGAAATAAACTTTTGGAATAATAGCCCAATTTTCTTCATTGGAAGATATGAGTTTTGATATCTATATTGACAGAGGGTAGGTCTGGGATATAAGAGGGGGTTTTATATCTGTATATTATAGGTGCATTTTAAACATTAAGAGATCTTTGTCATAACTAGTAAAATAAACTTTTGGAATAATAACCCAATTTTCTTCGTTAGAAGATATGAGTTTTGATATCTATATTAAATGTACCATTTTGTAGTATCTACTAACTTTAATCATTTTTAAGCCTCCTTCGTCATAATTAGCTATTAATGGGGCTCGTTTGATTTTGTCAGGTTTACTATATAAGCTTTTCTATTTCTTTTATGTATTCATTGTGTATGTGTGTGTCACATTAGCAACATATGTAAAGTGTGATCAAGGTCTTGATGATCAAAATATTTCCTAAGATGATTAGTTTTCTTTTTTCCTATCATTTCAATATATTTTTGGGCTTTTTGTATTCTTGTATCCCAGTGTAAATGGTCACATATACAGTCCTAAAACTTTGATTGGTTCTGTTGTTTATTATAATATGTTCTATATTATCTGTTCAATTTTTTAGTTTCCCAAATGAAAATACATTCTTTTTTTTATTTATTAAACTTTAAGCCATATTAACGTCCAACAATTTCTATAATATTCAATTCAGACTCAATTTCAAGCTGTGATTTTAGAAAAAGTGTCCTGTCATCTGCAAGGTTTGAAATTTTTGTGAATAGCTAAAATTTCTACTGATATCACGAAGAGTAAAGAAGAGCATGGACAGCTTTGTGTTATGGTTCTTTGTAGGCTAGCTGGGGATGATATCCATCAATTATTAGTTTTTAAGATATTGCTGTCTGTATACAATATTTTAATCCGGTAAATAAATGAGCTGTTAAAGACAAATGTTCAAGGGTTTGATGCATGAAATTCCAGTTTAAAGTGTGGAAAGCTTTTGTAAAATCAATAAATAGAATGACAACTTTCATGTTTAGTTTGTCTGCATAATCTATATTGTCTTGTCTCTGTCTCAAGTTAAAGCTATATATCTATTTTTATGGGGGCCTTGGTGGTCGAGTGGTCCAGGTAGCTCTCGTTTACTATTGATCACGTGCTCTGTCAACACTGAGATTTCGGGTTCGATTCTCACTGCAGGCGGGTGTACTCGACTCCAATCTTAATTGACAAGGATTGCCAGTTTTCTTTCCGCAGGTCAGGGGTTTTCTCCGGGTACTCCGGCTTCCTCCCCCCAATAAAAACTGGACGCCATGATATAGCTGAAAAATTGCCGAAAGTGGCGTTAAACACTATCAAACAAACAAACAACATCTATTTTTATGTATCCATATTTGCCGGATTATAGAACATATTACCTTTTTTTATTCTAGTTGCGAAAGTATATGAAAAAGTTATAAAATCATTGTTTAGTAGGGAGATACATGTAGGTCTTTTTGAACTTTACTAATTATGAGTTTACCATTCAGTATAATTAAATTCTAATGAAGTATAAATCCTACTTTATCTGAAATATTTTTTAATAACACCGGTTTACTGAATAACGTCATGTAGGATGTATACAACAACAAAATACATTTTGTTTATTTTAAAAGTAAAAAGTATGAATGAACTCACAAAGTCATGATGAGACAGTCATCTAATATAAAATGTAATTTATATTTATTATAGGATTAAACACTGTGTTTTAGGAAATAATCAATGTGTAAACTCCGGCGACTCACTCACAAACTAAATAAAGTCCGAAGGACTTTTTGTAAAGTTTGTGAGGGAGTCGCCGGAGTTTACACATTGATAATTTCTTAAAACACAGTGTTTAATCTTTATAATTCTGTGAAATAATCCTTGCGATTTTTAAAACAGCAAAAACATTTACAGAAACCCATCTAGACCTCAAAACGTACATAGGCCGGAAAGCGTAGGGATATGCAAAACATAGTACCAAGGGAATCGCGGTTCTGTAGAATATTGATAGGAAAAAAATAAAATGAAACACTAAATTGTATTTATATTATATTTTATATGAAATCTCAATCGATTTAATTGGAAATCATTGGGGCAAAGAAAACATTGTCCTCCTCTCCCTGACGATACGCTAGGAGGACGCCATCTTGTTTTCATTTGATACCGAAAATAGTCCGTTCAGAGGAAATATCGATATATAAATTATCTGAGAAGACGCCATTTAAGTGTTTTTATCCAATCAAAACACTTAATTTAAATAAATTACAGCATAAATAGAATTATTTATGTATATTCGTTTACTAAGTTGTATAACAACATCTAGACACATAATACGTCGTTTTAAGATATAATCGTTATCGTTAAAAAAGTGAAAATTGTAGTGCCGATCAAATGATTTAGGGTATTTTTATTGGAAAGCGGCATCATTTGAAACGAAATGAGAGAGCTTAAAAAGACGATGAAAAAATTAATTATGTGCTGTGTTGTGCCGGGGTGCAAAGCCCATCCTAAAAGTATTTTTTATAGAAGGGTCGTGTTTTATGCCGTTTAATGTCGTTCACACTATATTTAAAGACAGTGCGTTGAGGAAAGTGCCCTAAAACACGTGATACCATAAATCGCGTGATAAGATGAATCCCTCTACCAATCATGAAAACGGCGAAAACAATTTAGCAATAACAATTTGTAACACTAAAAAAGTATACAGATATAACGCATAACCAACAGGCTTCTTCAGTGTTTCTCCCACGCAAAACAAGAAAGGACGGCAGAGGATTCTAGGACTAACGCGATTCCTGCGAATTACCAAGGAAAAATTGGATCTAGAAGTTGTACACCTTTGTTAATTTAGTATTTATTTAAATAATCTTAGTACAATATATATATATATACAAACGTTAATGTATTTCCGTTACATGCCTTTTGAGTGAACATTTTATTGAGTTATCTCCCTTACCTATACGTAACGCAATTATGACGTTACTTAGTCACTGTTACTATACTTTTGTTTGTACACACCTGAAGATTGTTTGTAAACATGAAAGCGCTAGTGTAAATACAGAACAAAGACTCTGGTTATGTTTTACTTTTATTGGACACATATATACAAACTGTATACAAGTGTAATTTTTCCGACAAATATATATATATATATATATATAATAAAGTACGGTTTGTGATGACACCGAATGATCTTCAAGGTGTAGATAGACCTAGCCAAATTTGGTGTAAGCTCTTACAGTTTTGATGTAAAAGCTCTCCAAATTTCTAATAATAATATGCATTTTTATTATTGACTGGGTTTTAGCGCCAGAGATGAATCTTGATCAGACGAAACACCTTCTGTCATAGTCTATAAACCTTGTAATCTTCATTTCGTAAAACATTCATAATTCATTTGAAAAGACCGCCATTGACTCTGAACTTTTGACTGGATTGGAAACACAACTATAACAGTTCAAATCATGAATACAAACCTATACGCGAAAGCGTCCTCTGTTGAGCAATTACAGCAGTTACCGTTAATCTTAAAAGTTGGTGTAGACATAGAGCTGTTTATTTGTACGCATTTTCCGTCATTTCGCATAAGTTACCAACAGTAGAACACAAGTAGCAACATCTAGAGTCATAAAAAAATAGCAACGAAAACCGACCGAACAACAAGAGCCAAAAGTCAAGGGACAGTTACAAAACCGAATATAGACAAAACACAACACAAAAACCAAAAACACAAAAAACAGAAAGAGATTAACCCGAACCTAATAAAAACGATGGGTTCACTAGGTGCTCCGGACGAGTAATATCCAATGCTTGGGTAGCAATTTAAAATGAAAATGTGTAGTCTGATAAAGTCCTCAAAATACGGATAAGTCACTGGTGGAATATTGATGTCAGTCAGATGGGGTAAACAGCTGTATAGACATTGATCCATCGCCAAGAAACAGCTCGCAGGCCATTGCGAAATTTTACACTGTTCTCGATGTAGCAATATCTTGGATCTTCAATGGGACAAAGGTAATTATATATACATTTCATTTAATTTAGGTTATAGAAATTAAAAAATTGCTAAACAATCGCAGCTATTGAATGTGTCCGTGTTCAAGGGATTATTGTCTGTTTTGATTGCAGTTTCATCGGTGTTGGGTATTTTGTTATTACCTTCAATAGGGATAAAACATTGCCTTATATTCGTATATTTAGAACACCTTCGATGGTTAGTTAAAATTGTTGGAGTTCTTAAATTGTCCGGCGTGTTTCGTTATTTAATTTCTAATTATTTTTGTAGAGTTGGCTTGCATGTAGATGAACTGCAACTGTACCGTGGAGGTCTGAAGTAGGTTTGAAGAAACAACATCATGCCAAAAGTATTCGTGGAAAGTGCTGGTCGCGGTATACGAGTTTTCGCGCGTTTTACGTTTCACGTAAAATATAGCATTTCTTTATTTCTTAATAAACTTAACTTTAAGATTATTCCTGAATTTCAAAGCGATAACGTAACAAGAATCTGTTAAATATTGTCACCAGACAAGAAAGAAATTATTATTGCATTGAAAAATTATGGAAAAAACATTTGTGACATTGTAATAATGTTAGGAGTGCTTGAATCTTAATGCAGATCTGTTATTAAGACTTTGAAGAGACCAATTTTGTTTAGATGGCGAAACGGGCATAGGAAAAGTGTTAAAAGACATTAACCGATTTCAATACTGGAAATTTCAAATCCAAGTAAGTGGGTGGACTGTACAGTAGATTGCACATAAAAATAAGATTTATCGTTGGATAGTTGGAAATGGATAATGGTACAGGATGTCAACAGGAAACAAACGTCTCGCAAGCTGCGTACAAAATGCAGTATTGGAATAATATTATATTTAGTTAAGAGTCGCATATTGTTATGGGTTTATAGTATGGAGATCTGCTTACGAACCTTAACGACCGGATTGTATGTATGCAGAATGTAAGATAAAATTCTGACATTCTCTCTGTGGATTTCTTGACATCAAGATTAATGAAACACTGTCAGTAGTCTTCATGTACAAGCCTAACTAGACACGGTTGCAGAGATATAAAAGCCACATGTACCACATCTTCAAATACTTGACTAACGTACGGAACTTGTGAGAATACACATGATCATAGTATGCAGAAAAAGAGGAACACAATTTTTATATGAATTTCAATGGAAAGTCAATAGTGATTTCCAAAATGTAAAAAAATGAACGGTTTTGCAAAATTGCACATTAATTTTATTCTTTTACTTCAAGTCTTTTACGTTAAGTTATTTCTGCAACCCGACTTTAATGTGTCAGTGTCTAAAAAGTATTGTTCTTATGCCTAATCATTTATGGTTTTTAAAACAGTTTAAGTATCCCGAGCAATAAATAGTACTTGCTAGAACTTATTGTACAGTTTTCTTATTTTTGTATAAATAAATTTCGCGAGAATACTGACTTTTGATTGGCTGGAAAATATTTTCCATCAGAGGATGGAAAACAAATTTGATCGTCATGGAGACACGCGCCATTTGACGTCATATATTACTCCAAGTGAAACTAATAGTTTTTTGTTGATCTCTTTTTCAAAAATGTCCCGTTACAAAAATAAAATTGTTGAGTTTATTCTTGCTTGAATTTATTTATAAGCATTAACTACAAAAAATATTTTCTCTATCTATAGGGATAACAAATTTTCCGTTGTGCACATTTAATATAATCCGCGACGCGGATTATACAAGTAGCGGATGTGCAAAACGGAAATTTTGTTATCCCTAAATGTAGAAAATATTTTCTAATATCCTTAAGTAGCCATCAATCAACCATGTGGCTATGTCTGAAACTAAAACATATTTGGTAGATAATTTAATGCCAGTAATTGTTACACTGGGGGTCACAGTGGCCGAGTGGTTAAGGTAGTTCGTATACTATTGATCCCGTTGTCTGTCTACACTAAGATTGCGGGTTCGAGCCCCACTGCGGGCAGAGTGCGATCAACCCTTAATTTACAAGGATTGCCAGTTTTCCGACCGAAGGTCTGGGTTTCCTCCGTGTACTCCGGCTTACTTTCCCAATAAAACTGGACGCCATGATATTTTGACTTTATTTATTTTCAAGTTTAGTTATTTAAAATACTTTAAAATAAAATTAACCGCGCTGACACCAGCCTTTGTACATAGCCCGATGTCAAATCACACGCACCTTCAGAAAAAAAGACACAATACATATATAAAACACCGATTAATTATATTACACATTAATAAATAGCAACAGAAATAATGATTGACATTTATCTCGAAGATGCAGTTTTGTTACAAGTCCAATTTTATTGCAATAGTTTTACCGGAAATTGGTCAAGTGAAAAATTTCAGATATCTATGGATGTATTTATTGAAGTTTAAATTGTGTGCTTTTTGCAGCACTTTTGAATACACCCCTTGTTTTTCATATTTATTGACCAAAACAAAAGTAGTAAACAAACATCTTTCTTGTAAATTTGAAATACTGATTTTAATTTTAAAACGAATATATAGTAAACAGCAAAGTTTGTCCATCAATGCGCTTAACTTAAATAACTTATACTGCATAGCAACCAATTCAACATAGGTAGATATTTTGTGTTACTTGCTTAAAAGAAAGCAAAATAGCAAAGAAAACTCACCGAACATCAAGAGCCAAAGTGAATGGACAGTTCCAAATACGGATGTAGATACACGCAACAATAAAAAATCAAAAAAAACAAAAACAAAAAAAACAAAAAACAAAAAACAGAACAAAAAAAAAACGACAAAAACAGAAAAGAGAGTAACCCGAACCCAATAGAAACCATGGATGCACTCACTTGCTCCGGAGTAAGCAATGCCTGCCTCCTATTAGACAACCGTCGAGTAACAGATTGTCATGTCCAGGGAAAAGTTAAATCCAGGAATAGTTTTGTTTGTTTGTTTGATGGTGTTTAACGCCACTTTCAGCAATTTTTCAGCTATATCATGGCGTCCAGTTTTTATTGGGTGAGGAAGCCGGAGTACCAGGAGAAAACCCCCGACCTGCGGTAGGAAAACTGGCAATCCTTGTCAATTAAGATTGGAGTCGAGTACACCCTGCCTGCAGTGAGAATCTAACCCGCAATCTCAGTGTTGACAGACCACGTGATCAATAGTAGACGAACTACCTTGACCACTAGGCCCCTAAATCCAGGAATAGAACTACCTGTGACTAAACGAAAATGTCAGATCTTATTTGAGATAATGATTTTCCATAACGAAAAATTAAATCAAAGTGACGACCATAGTGATTCTGGAGAGATAACATCAACCTAGGTAGAACAAACCTTGTTTGAGTTTAGCTTCTATTTTGTTGCAATAGTTTTACCGGAAATCTGATTGAAAGCAATAATAGTATAATTCCTTGTAATAAGATCAGTCTTGATTATTTTAAACATTTCGTTATTAATTATCGGTGTAATATTAAAGTGTTGCTAACATGATGCATTTTATTGAAAATATGTATGTTGTTGTGTTTTTCTGTAACGATTGAAAATATTTCCAATGATCTGTGATATTTTGCTTCGATTAAACAAAAAATATTCTCTCCAATATTAATGTAAGGTACTTTTTAATCAAAGACTTTTCACATAATAATATGTTATTCAAAAGGAAATTACTTTTCATCAGTAAAAGCTGTATTAAGGCAACATAGGTGAAATCGACGTTTAGCTAATTTATTACTCAAGAAAACAGAAAAAATAATTAGTGGATTATTCAAGGCAGCTATTTATTAAGTTTTAGGGTTGACAGTTAAGGGAAACATGCATTGTTATGTTAGATACAGCAGACATTCTTTTGATTATTTATAAATACGAGTTTAAAGCACAATTTTTGACGAACTAAAAATGTTTGGCAGTCTTTGGTCATTGGAAAAAAATGCCTTAAATTTTATCATCATCATCGATTTTATTTAAGATTGAAAAAATCAATTTGAATCACCATAAAAGTTGAATTGAAAGTGATTCCTAAGGAAACATAAGTAAACATTCAATTTGGAAAAGTCATTCAGTTGCACATAAAGTGAAGAAAGTCAGATTCGGATATATACATATTCACCATGTCGTACATATTTTATGTTTTAGATAATGAGTACAGTGAGTGTGTTTTATATGTGAGAGATCCTGAAATGAACAATACATCCGAGATAGTCAGACAACTAGAGAAAGCAATAGATCATATAAATTCAGGAAGATATAAGATCAAACTTCTATCGGTTAAAGAAGGGAGCCTTATCATACATGTTTCTGTCGTCAACCAAATTTTAAAAGATATTAATTTGTTGTACGAAGAGGTTATCTTGTTGTTTAGTTCTATTTTCGATTTAACCTTTGTACACACAAATTGTGGACAACATATAGACGTTGTATTAGCTAAATCTGACTACACTATTTTTGAAGGTAAGCGTAATACTTAATATTATTAAGCATTTTCCTCCATATATCTTACATTTGTTTGTTTAAATGGTGTTTAATGCCACTAGTTGTTTATTCAACTGAATTGTGGCGTCTGGTGCTTTGGGTGAAGGATTTGCTGAAAATATATTGAGAATATAAAAGAATATATATATATATATATATATATATATATATATATATATATATATATCTCTCTCTCTATATATATATATATATATATATATATATATATATATATCTATCTATATATATATATATATATATATATATATATATATATTATTTATTACTACAACTCTACTTACAAGCTTGTTATTTTCATTATAAACATTGTACTACACCTGTAGTTTTTTAGTAAATGAAAACAAAATTAATCTAATATATTTTATATATCAGGTGAATTAAAGAATATTAGTAGCTCTATGTATGGTAGCGGAATAAGAAAACACGTAATATAAAGGTTGATTTTTTAGTGTTTACACCATAGGCGTAGAAAGCGGTACGACCGGTTCGGTTTAGGCCGTTCCACTTAACATTGCTGGTACGGAAAACGTACAAGTTTTTTGTAAATTCAAATAAAAAATAATAGAATTTCATTACATATATATAGGATCTTACATTGGTACGAGTGGATTATCGAGATTAGAGAAATCCGATAATCCAAGAGTACTAATGTAAGATTCTGTTTCTCTAATTTTAAAAAAAGTAGTAAATTTGCGAAACGAAGTACAAATTCTCCCAACCCAATTTTACGTTCATGACTTGAATACGCGGTAAATGGAATGTGTTTTGTTTATGACGTCATGAGTTCTTATTGTGACGTTATTATTTTTAACAAATCAACTGCTGAGAACAACAAATTCACTAGTGACGAGAAATATTTTTTCCACACCGGTCAAGCGGTTGGAATATTACGTCAAAATTAGAGAAGCTCTTTTAATTGTGAAGCGTTCAACATAAATCTACACTAGAATAATTTTTGTTAAATAGCTTTCAATATGAAACGGCAAAGTTAAGATCTTGAGTGCAATTGGTAAGTGACAAATAATTACACATGGAACCCCCTATAAGAGCATTCCCTGTAAACGGTTGTCGACCCTTAACCCACCGTACCACTATTTAACTGACCGAACCGCTATTTTAACTGACCGTTATGGGTTTTATTATGGGTCCTACGCCTATATACACGCCTCTTGTTTTGTAATAATATAGCGTTTTATTGGCAACAATAAATATTTATTTAAATTAATGTATAAAGTAAAATTCATGTATGTCGCCGTCATAGTCAATGTTTTGTGAAGAGAGAGGTAGAAGGTATATAGATACATAAACCTCATTTATAAATATATATCCGTTTTTGTGTGTACATTAAGTCATTAGTAAATAATTAATATTCCAATTTACATTATATCAAAATAAACATCATAATTTGCAAGGGAACAGTCTTTTCAAATTCAAAAAATATAGACATAAAATTTTATTGGGCGGTCGATTTATTTCATCAGATGAGTAAGATTATTTCAAAGATAGATAAACTTATAGAGCGACTTGAAACTATACACACTTAACGTGATCAGCAAGATTAGATCTCGAAACAGGTCATCATGACCGGAATTTTCAATTGAGATTGATAAGGAATTGCACTGTAATGGCTCTTCGTCTCCAGATTGCTATTTGCATTCTGTCTAGAAAACTGTAATAGACAGAAACTTTGCAGTGTTAAATGAGAACACAAAAGCGAGATCTATTGGGATGGCCAATTATGTCATCAAGGTAGATTTTTCAGAACAAAAAACATTTTTCGGATTATAGTGCATTTATTTTGATCATTTTTTGTTATCTGTAAACGATAAGTCGGCAGTGTACACAACAAGACAAAAGTTAGGTTAAAAAACAACTGCATATTAAAATTGAAAAGAAAGTGTAAAGCGTATATTAGATTAGTTACTTTAATCTTGCTTGTGTTGCTCTCTTTATTGTAGGCATTTTTTATAATGTGATGATGTAAAATGGTTCAAGTTTTAATGGCCATCGTATAATATCGTATTATATTGTATAAACACACTAAATACCATCAGGTTTTCAGATATTAGCTTACCTAAAAAAGCAGATGCTATAGAATAAAACGTGGTTTTATTCAAAGCGGCCTTGTCAGATTAAATTGTTAGCACACACGAAGAGATTATGTTTCACTAAATGTAAAATATTTTGACATGCTTCTCATGCACAATGGTTTTTGTAGAAAATATCGATGAAATTGAGCCAGACACTTCCGACCCAGATTTGAAACCAATGGAATTGTTACAAATGAATATAGAATTACATAATTCATCATTTCGAAGTGAACAAACATTGTGTGGTGAAATACGTGGTTTCGTTAACACAATTTTAAATACTGTAGACAAGGGTACCTCTAATCGAAATGGATCATCCATAGATGTAGTCATGATCAGGAATCCCAAGGAAACGGGTATGGCTAATTGCGTGTTATGTATTTTACATTAAAAGACCTTTTTATTGCTGACTGAACCTGCGAGCACTAGTCAATTATTAACAAATATAAAACAAAGCTTTTTTTAAATTGTCGATTTTTCGGAAGTGGGCATTCTTTAAAAACTGTCAAATCCGGTTGAACCAAACTATTGATTATTCCAATTATACAATAGAATAAATTTGTAAGAATGATTAATATATAAGTCTTGTTTACCATAAATTTAAGTATTAAAAACGTTACCAAATGAGTGAAATCAGGTAAAACAGTACAATAGAAAACCCAGTGATAATTCTAGTGTCTCGTGAACGATAGAGCCTCTAGGTTTTTCCCCAAGGGTCACTTGAGCTATTTTTATCACATTGCGTCCGTCGGCGTCGTCGGCGTCATTGTCGTCGTCGTCTGTAAGCTTTTTACATTTTAATATTCTTCTCTGAAACAACTTGCCCAATTGAAACCAAACTTGGGCATAATGTTCATTGGATAGACCTTTACAAAGTTTTTGATTTATTTGGATTGAAAAAAAATATGGCCGCCACCGCAAAACTTAGTTTAACATAGGACCCTATGGGAAAAAGTTTTAAAAGGCTACTTCTTTGAAACTGGTTATCCAATGGAAACAAAAACTTTCTAGCAAAATTGTTAGAATGGCCCTCTATAAAGTTTGAGTTTTTATTGGAAATTCAAATGGCCGCCGACACAGGAAATAAAACATTATAGGTTATTCAACTGCCATGCAAATTACAAGTTATTTAGCGCGTTTACTGACACAAGTTTTCGTTTACTATCTATCTATCCGTTGTAGAACTAAAGTCAACTTTGCAAAGTTATAAAAACAACGAATATTTAATACCTCTGTTTTGGTCAGTAAACAGAAAAACAGGGGGTGTATTCAAATGTGCTGCAAACATTGCCTCAATTTTAATTCCGATAAAAAAATTCATAGAATTCTAAAATATTCAAAAAATTTCAAAGTCAAGCATTATTGCTGTTTTGGTTCATTCATGTGTGATAATTTTCGGTGTGTTCGTATATGGGAAAAAGTTTTAAAAGGCTACTTCTCTGAAACTGGTTATCCAATGGAAACAAAAACTTTCTAGCAAAATTGTTAGGATGGCCCTCTATAAAGTTTGTGTTTTTATGACAATTGGAAATTCAAATGGCCGCCAACACAGGAAACAAAACTTTCTAGCAATATTGTTTGGATGGTCCTCTTTGAAGTTTGTTTTAATGCCAATAGGACAATCTAAATGGCCACCACAGCATTACATAGACAGTAGACCCTATGGAAAAAGTCTTTAAAAGGTTTCTTGTCTGAAACTGATTTACCAATGGATACAATACTTACTGACAATAATGTTTGGATGGTCCTCTTTAAAGATTATTGAAAACTATAGCACTTTGTTTAACTTCACGGAAATGCAACCTTCATTGCCCATAAAATCAGGTGAGCGATACAGGCTCTTAAGGGGCTCTGGTAAATCATTTGTTTCAAGCAAGAAAGTGTGCGGTCTTGGAATAATAATGCAGCAAAATACTCGTTCTATTCAATTGTCTGAGCATTTTTGCTTTCTTTTACAAGAATTGTTTTGGTCGAATTTGGTTGTTGGCCGTACCCTTCTAATAGTCTAAAAATATGTAAAGACCACACAATGCTTTCTGGGGCCTCGGTGGCCGAGTGGTTAAGGTCGTTTGTCTACTATTGATCAAATGGTCTGTCAACACTGAGATTGCGGGTTCGATTCTCACTGCAGTCAGGGTGTACTCGACTCCAATCTTAATTGGCAAGGATTGCCAGTTTTCCTACCGCAGGTCGGGGTTTCTCTCCGAGTACTACGGCTTCCTTCCCCAATAAACCTGGACGCCACGATATAGCTGCAAAATTGCTGAAAGTGGCGTTAAAACACCATTCAAACAAACAAAACAAACACAATGCTTTCTAAATTGTAGAACCAACTCGCAACTTGTTGATTATTTTTATAATTGCTTTTATATTTACTGTTTTAAAGAAAAACCATCACAACCTGTTGGTCCACTTAAGATATCGGATGTTCACAAAACAGAAGCTAAATTGTCATGGGAACAAAGGGAAAATAAGGATGAATCACCCATTACAGAATACATCATTGAGTCCCGAGAAAAAGGGAAATTTGCCTACACAGAAGTCGGAAAAGTGAAGCCTAACCTGACAACCTTTCAACTGACTGGATTAAAAGAAGATGAGGAATACTTTGTCCAAGTGAAGGCTGTAAACAATATAGGCCAGTCGAAACCACTGGAGGCATCCTTCAAGACACAGAGATCTAATCGTAGGTGTTGAGTCAGCGCAAGCGTCAACATAACATATGATTCAACACATTTTTACAAAACAAATTGCACTTTATACATTATATTATGCAGTATAATGAATACAAATAGTGGTACTTATTTCATTGCAGACGTCCCGATCCAGAAATTTTAACTTAATACAAAAAGATGAATTATCTGTATAATTCAATTGCTTATTTGAAACCATCTTTGAACTATTACATAATAGTCTCTTGGGGATTGTGGGTTGTTGCATGAAATCAAGGCAATATTACGACTTCCTCTCAAGCCGAACCTAAATATATTTATGAGCCAGGAAAAGTTGATAAGTTTTTATCAGATTTATCATGATCTTTCAGATGTACCATCAAAACCTAAAAATTTCCAGGTCAAGGAAAAAACGTCCACTACAGTGACCTTACAATGGCAGGAACCTGAATCTGACGGTGGTCTGCCGATCAAGTTATACTCCCTTGAGAGGAAGGAAAATGCATTAGGACATTGGGGAAACAAAGAGAAAATAAATGCGACGTCTACAGAATTTACAGTAAAAGGGTTACTTGAAGGAGTAGACTATTTCTTCCGAATATGTGCTGAAAATGATATTGGTTCTAGTGAGCTAGTTGATCTCTCACATGTTATTCAGCTTACAAATGAACTCGGTAATGGTATGTAGTTTTTAATGTTTTTTTCTAATAATGTGTGAAATAATCTTGAAAATCCGGTATATTTTTATATTAATTGATAGATAACTCGTACAACTTAGTCTTTTAAATCACTAAATATTTCTGGTCATAAATATTTATTAGAAAAAATTTCTAAATATTTGCAGACATAAGTTTTCAGGGAAGGTGGTCGGGGGGGTTGGTAGTGGTTGGAGTCGTTAATAATAGTGGAGGTCAATTCAAATGAAAATTGTTAAAGAATTTTTACTTTTGAAAGTTCTTTATACTTAAAGATCTTTCCTGTGTCAATAATATTTGCAAAGTAACATATACAACAAATTGAACTAACAAACTAAAACAATTATGTAACTCTTCTAGCTTTTGCCATTAAAAAGCAAAATGAGACATAAGAATTTTGTTTTATAAATATTGGCAGTATGCTGTATAAAGGCATGATTTTGAATTAAAACAATCCAGACAATGTTTCAATATCAATAGTCATTGGCTTATATCAAATAATGTTTAAACAATTTCGAACAACCAATCAATTACTTCATATTATAATTTTTCAGATTTTATCATAAATATTAAAACAACCGTCTACAATCTTTAATAACCTGACATATCTTAATAAATTTATACATTTCGCGACATAATGATTAAATTTATTTTTCATGTGTATAAAAGTGTATGGAACTAACAGAAATGTAACACAGGAACAAGAAAACTTTTACCGCCTTTCAACAGTAATTGTAGATGAAACAAAGGATTCGTTCCTACATCTACTGGATTTCCAACTGAGCAATCAAGGCATAACACTGCACAGGTTCATTGAGAAACATCAACATGAAATCTACCACCTGTGTTTCAATCGTTATCCATGTTGTCAGTGTCCAACTGGCACTCGTACAGAAACAAGAGGCAATAGAGTCCTGCATCCACCGCAACTGGACATATTTCTTGACAGAACTGGTAATAAGTTACCGTTACATAACCCTAGAAGTATATCAGCTCCACACTGCTGTTTTCCTGTCAATCCTAACCTCCAGCTACATGACCTTGACTTTACCCTGGCTAGACTTCTTCTTGTTAACTTCACAACACAAGGACCACTGGAGAGAAATGCTATTGATTTCCTGGTTAGTTCTAGGAACCAGTCATTCGCCCATGCCAAAAAAGGGAAAATTAACAACAATGAATATCAAAAGTCCATGGCAGATATAGAGAAACAATTACTAATTTTAGCAAGAGTATATGGAAAGGAAGCCGAAACAAAGCAAAAACTGAGAGATATCACTAAACAACCATTAAACGCCGCAATATGTCAACAATTGCATAATACACTTCTTGATCAATGTCGGTTAGAAGAGGTAAGATTTGTTTCACTGTTTACACTAAACTTTGATTGTAAATAAGCTAGAACTAGATACATGTATGGTATGTTTCAAGGTGAAAAGTATTCTATATGTTTTGAAGCTTATGAATAGTAACATGAACATGCTAAAATTGAATAGTTAGGCTATGGATTATTTTGGTTTATTTGGAACATGCAACAAATGCACCAAAAGTAAAGATTCCAAAATCAATCTAGCTCCAAATTTGACATAAAATCATGATTCTGTACATGGTACATATGTATGTGTTTTAATGATGAAGAACAATAAACTAGTATATTGAGCGATTATGACCAAATGACTAAGAAAGTTACATATCTATTATTAATCAGTTAATGTGTCGACGCTGAAGTGAGAGTTCAAGCCGGACTTTGGTTTTCACATAGTAATTTTGCTTCCTTCCTTTTAAAAGAGGACACAATAACATAGCTGAAAAATGCTGATATGGTGTTGAACACTATTTTTAAACACACAAATACAATTAAGATGTTTACATGTACCCAGTGTCTATTTTTTCAATGAAAATAAGTACTTAGTATTCACTACTTTCTCGTCAGTTATGTGGAATGAGAAGTTTACTGGTTGGTACTTTTTAGACATTTTATATAATATTTTGAACTACCTGTATTGTGAATTTACACGATCCCAGTGGACTTATATTATTCCACCTCTAAAAGAAAAAATACTTTAATCATTAAGAGTTAAACGCCACTGATGAGTCTTAAGTGGACGAAATGCGCTCCTGGCGTAATGAATTTGTCACCTTGATAATTTTGATTCCATCTTGTTGGAATATTTAACCAAAGTAACAGCACGGCACGTTCACGGATGGCGGACTGGAAAAAGTTTTGAGTTCAATACACTAGTTGGAGTGAGAAAGTTTAAGATCAATATGTTATGTCTTTTTTACGTTATTTATTTATGTTGAAACTCAATGACTAAGGCCATTCGTTGGTCAGTCTGTGTCTAGATTTTTGACAAGAAACACCGTCATTTGTATCGTTGCATAATCTTCTAGACTTGTATATATATAAACAAATATATGCACACATATTTTTACAAAAAATGGCAATAATCATTGTTGGTCAGGCGAAATATTTGTGCATTTTTTAAAGTGTAAAACGTTGTTTTCGCTTTATTTATGTATCTAGATGTTTTTAACTTTTTAACGACTATATTATTATTTTAGACTGTACGGTATCGTTATCTACGTAACTATCCAACATCCCGTACGAACAATTGTTGACTATTTCTTGAGACGAATTATATATATTTATCGTATGCATAATTGTAATCCTTTTTAGGTTTTTTTAAACATACATGTATATGCCAACCAGATCAGCATTTTCAGCTTGAAAAACAATTATATGCAGAGTGTACATGTTAAAAGTATTTATAAATTATTATTTTGATACAGTATTGTTCTCTAATGTAATATATTGTATTTTGCTTATAAAAACTAACTAACTTACTTACTTGTCAGTCAACGTTGAGTGTGTGAGTTCGAACCTTACGTCAGCAGGATGTGTTTTACTTTCAACCTTACTGTGAAATTTCCTTATTGTTTGTTGCTGCTTTATTTATTTAAACATAATGTTTAGGAACCTGCTGCTTTATCACTAGAAATTATGTTAATTATTCATATAAGTATTATTAAAATTACAAAGACCATTTGATTCTATAATTGAGAGTATGATGCACATACACATCATTTCTCTGGTCCCAAGTCACATGTATAACGTTTTCACCGCCTACAAAAGATTTTTTTATTTATTACAAACCATTCTGAATTTATGTCATCCCGTGTGCATTATTATGTCAAATACAAATTATTTGACATTATTTGATTAGTCCAGATTGGCTTTTAAAATTGTATTTCTAGCCACTAAATTCGTTAAGCGTAAAGCTTTTAGTACAACATGCATTTCATTTATGTTTTCAGAAAATTAATAGACTTTTGGCTGATAAGGAAATACCAGGTAAGTTTAAATACACACTAGAGCTAAATCCTAAGGTGCGTTTGTGGTATATGGTATAGGTATACTGCTAGCATTGTATCATCGAAGGCTATTGAGTTTCAGTGATCGATCGCCGTTTGCATTGATTTCAATATATTCATTGTGTTCTTATGATAAAATAATGGATTGATCTTATTCCTAATTTTGCCTCTTTCATTTGTATGAATTGTTTTGTTTTTTCATTTTAAAAGCTTAACATCTTGCAATGGTTTTAAAATTTTATTGAAAATTTATATCCAAATGAATACTGTGAAAAGGCATTTTTGAATAACAATTCGCACAAGTTGACCAGTACACAAGCTCTCCTTGAGCTGTCTTGTGTAGTTAAATCTCTTTTAAAATGGATAAAGTAAATTAAAAAAACCCAACCTATTTCTGTTATTAATACTAGCCTTAACTTGAGTTCCTGTGTAGCAACACGTCTTCTTTGTTGTAAAATTTGTTGAATAAGAGATACTTACGATGATTAGGTCTTTTCTATATATCTAGAGGGTATGGTATGAAGTGAAAAAAAGTCTACCCTACAAACCCTTTTATTTGACAGAGTATTTCTTTTGCTTTGTCAAAAGACGTTAAGAGTATAATTCATTGTAAACGAAAAGTGTCTTAATGCTCAACACGCATAGCCGCTAAGCGCGACTTCATGTGCCCACCAGGTATGGTTTCTTATTTGGGGATTAGTCAGGTTAAAATAAAGAAGGCCGGACCGCGGGCCATCATATGTAGCTAGGTTGGAAATTTATTCTTCTCCACAAGAAATACCTCTGTTGCATTTCATAAACCAGTACGCGCAAAGTAGCAGTACAGAATGCTAAATTCTCTTTCCTTTCCTAATACTCTAAAAAAAATTCGGATTTATTGTTTGTTAACTGTATTCTTCCTTAGTATAGATAAAAAATAATTGCTGGACGAATCCTCTATATAAAATGGTATAAAATAAGTTTACAGAGTTAACAATAAAACAACAAAACCAAACCAAAAACATCCAACACTAAGCTGTGGTGTAAACCTAAGGCCATTTGGGGATATTGACTGTTTGGAGCAGATGGACTGTACTATGATATGTACCTTCTGCCACTCTAGTCACAACTATCACTGTTTTAGTATATAAAATATAAACAAGCAGAAGATAATCAAAGTTTCTTGGTTTTTTTATTCAATCGCTTTACTTTTGAAATGAAATGTTCATGATGGACATCGCTTTACGTTTGAAATGAAATGTTTATGGTGGACATGTGTGGTTAAAGTAAGTCCCAAATCTAGGCATGCATTGCACTAAATATGCCATACAAGCATTACAAAGACAAAAGCGACTGCCAGGGAATCTCAAATAATGAAATCTAAACACTTGCTGTGTTTACATGCAAAAGTTACTGACATCTTCCATCAATTATGTTTGTTTTGTTTGAGGTTTAGCGTCACTTTTGGTATTTAATCGATATGGCGTCTAGATTTTAAACACAATGTAAGAAGGTAGCCAGGGATTAAAAGCCCTACTTTGGCAGGAAAACTGGCTATCATTGTCAATTAAGGTTTGGGTCGAGCAATCCGTGACCTTGAATGATCTCGAACCCATAAACAGTAACCGACATCTTGCCCAATTTTAAGCAAAAAACATTTTTTGTTTAAGTTCTATTGTTGTGTCAGTTAATGTTACTAGATTGCAGTTGGTGTTAAAAGCGGAAATTGCCAGTTCTAATTTATAGTTGTCTTACTTTAATAGAAGTGAGCTAGTAACTGACAGGTGCGATTAGAATCAAATATCTAGTTTATCTAGTATCTGTGTAAACAAATTCAGCAAGTTTAACATAACATGGTATAAGATATATGAAATCATTTTGCTCATATACCGCTTGCAGCATGACACTTTGTTGATAGTAGATTTTGAGTGGAGGCAAAATAAATTTATTGACTGTGGCTTTTTGTATTGTTTGATGTTTTATATCTAATTAAGTCAACATTCTGTTGAGTTTATGGCGGTATGAGTAAAGACATGTATGGCTTGTGTCATAACATTTAAATATATCAGTTTTAAGCAAACAATTTTCTCGCTGTGTTTTGGATGCTTTAATTTTTTCTCAGTTTTAATAATTTAATTGTCAGTCATGATATGTAAGTTTCTTGATTAATGAAATGAGAAACGCATACTAAACTCATTTTAGGCATTAGTATTTATTGGCTTAATTTGATGCTTTCATTCCAGATAAAATGTCATTAATGATACCTTAGTTGTACAGTTTACTACGTCAGACGCGCTTTTTGTTTTTGCATACAACCCAAACTTTCAAGGTTATAATACAAATGATTCGTAAAACAGTAAGATTGTTATTTGAGAATTGGTATAAACGTTTAACGGTGTAACAAATAATTTAATTAATGTTTGCAGAGTATCTAACGAAAGATCTTGAAGATATTAAAGTAATTGAAGGCTGTGATGCCAGACTTGAATTATGGACTAGAGAGGTAGATGTCAATGTTGAATGGTTCAAAGGTGACACCAAAATAGAAGCTTCTGACAAATTTCTTGTGGAATCGATGGGCCAGATGCACAGACTTGTTGTAACAAATGCCGGCTTAACAGATCGCGGTATTTATGCAACGAAAATTTTAGGTTTGAAAAGAAGTGCAAGGCTCGATATTGAAGGTAAAATGAATTTATTTGTTATTATTATAATTAATCCTGACATATTTATTACTTTAACAATCTATATATGAAACAAACATTTTGCAAAAATATCATTCAGACGTATTATGTTAACATATTAAAAAGCAATGTGTTATACCCAGATTGTTATTACTTTATTTATGCCGCTATGATTAAGCCTGGATTTAATTCCATATAGAGCATGATTTTATTACAGAATATTTTACAAAAAATATAAAAAAAGGACTTAAATACATAGAGGGAGAAAATATTGAACTATCATGTGCTGTCTTGGAGGACAATGTTACAGCTCAATGGGAGAAGGATTGTGTCGGTGTTAAACAGTGTGAGAAATTCAAGATTATAGATGAAGGGAAAAATCATAAGCTGTCTATCATACATATAAATCCGCAGGATGCTGGAAATTACTCTGTAAAAATCAGTGATAGATTTAGGTCCACAACGGTCCAAGTACAAGGTTTGTTTAATGTGTTCATGGTAATGATGTTCGTATGACAAAATAATTGCACTAGGCGTGTCAAGATGTTTCCTTGTAACACAATAAATTGTATTATGGTCATTCGGTCGTAAACAAAGTTTGCGGTTTTGGTGCTTATTGTAAAAACAGGGGGTGTATTCAAATGTGCTGCAAACATTGCCTCAATTTTAATTCCGATAAAAAAATTCATAGAATTCTAAAATATTCATCTTTTACGATAATAATTTCAATTTTGGACTTGTGACGACGTTCCGGTTTTGAGCAAAAAAAATTTCAAAGCCAAGCATTATTGCTGTTTTGGTTCATTCATGTGTGATAATTTTCGGTGTGTTCGTATATGTCAACATTGTTTAAAAAGTGCGTGCGATTGCCATCGGGTACTGTATAAAGGCTCATTTTAGTGCGGTTCATTTTGTTTTAAAGGTGTTTAAATCTGAAAATAAATTCAAAAATAATTTCGCGTTTAATACAGAATGTGTATTGAAGTCTATTGTACTTTACATACAAATCTTTTGCTCTCTACTATTAAACTTTTGTTGAAATATATTCAATTTAATTCAGCGGATCGTGCTCACGTTTTCGATTTGAATTGGTTTTTATTACACGATGATTGTGTTGAAAATATTTTAGGAGGTATATTTCTATAACAACCTAACATTGCATTGAATGTTTTTAAAACATTTTTAATCTGCCTAGTCTTGTGCATGTTAAATGTGTCCAAGTAAGACTTATGGTAAACAATGTCTTGCAAATGCAATTCGAAGTTCGCAACACAAAAACCTTCAACATGATCTAAATATTAAGCTGAAAATTCAATAAACACCGACATAATTGATTTGCTGTCCTTGCTATTAATACTTTAAAAAACATGAACGGCCTCACCTTCGTAAAACAAACCAGAAAATAAAACGTGCAACCAACAAATCAAACAGTAATTTGTGCAACAATTTTTGGTCAAATTAATTATTTTGTTTCAAATGAAGCGGTTTCTCGAAATCGTGATGGTCAACATTGTTAAAAATATCGGATCTGGTTATGGCGGGTTAATGCTAAATTTAAGACTGAAATGAAGAGTCCAAAATAACATTGTAAAATTTGTTGTTCCTTTCATCTTGAATTCTACGCAAGTGTATGTGAATGGAGTATTATTAAAAATTTCCTATTACTTAATAAAACTGTTGTCTTTATAGATTGGTTACTCCTTATTCGTTATAGGCAAATACAGAAAAAAACAGTCATTAATGCCAACAACACCTATTAGATGACATTTAACAATTATAGTCTACATGATTGAATGGTGATCCGATTTTTTGTGCACAATTCAGTTTTATCTATATCGGCTGTCAAAAACTGTAACAATTACTTGCATTTTATTATATAGCCCAAATGTTCTATTTTTAGTCATAGCCACTTAGTTCGTTGGTGGCTACAAAAAATTCAACTAACTTTATAAATAACTTAATTAACACACATTAAAGAAGAAAGTTTATTAACAATTTTGAAAAAAAAACTGTTTAAAATTTTTGTTTTCATTCATTTTGAATTTTGGAAATCACAACAGAATTCGCATTCAAATTTATAGAAAAATTTGGCTCGCCTTTTTCCTGCATATGAATGTCTCATGTACATAAATTCTCAAATCACGTTTGGTACGTCTGTAAAGTATAAAGGATCATTTGAAGAGGTGGTACATTTGATCGCTATCAAACTGTGGCTAGTTATGCTTGTACATGATAAAGCCTACCAGTGTAAACCATCACCAGACATTGATTAAATTGCAGTTTACCTACAAATGTGGAATCTCTAAAAAAACTAGAAACAAACATTTTGGAATACAACGTTTTCTTCAAAAGTCATCAGTATTAGGAGTTTTTCCTTTCAATGGTTCACTAAAAAGTGAAGGCACTATTCATTATGCTTTAATAATAAAATGCTTAATTTCCAAATTACAATGGACATAGAAACATTATATAATACATTTATCAGTGCTTAAATAGCGACTGACCCTTTCCCAAAATATTTGATTTAAAGAAAAGATCAACAAAAGATAACATTGCTGTGCATATAAGCCTGTTGTTTTTATAATTTAGTGCATCTTTTAAATCTATTTGTGTATTTTGAAAATCTACGAAGCGTATTTAAGAAAATAGGGTCAACACATTTAGACTACACGGCCTGACATACCACAATTAATTATCGGACTTGAATCACTTTCCGTTACATTACTTTTAGACTTGTCTCCCTTAATAACTTGACAACGGACACATTTAAGTGCTGCAATTTTCTATCCCATTTTGAAATTACTCAAAGCAAATTATATCAAATCTATATGTAATTACCTTTGTCCCATAGAAAATGTGATTTGTGACTTCATCGGTAACAGTGTTTAATTTTTAAATGTCTGCCAACGTTTTTTTCTAAAGATGTTGAAAAATGTCTATAGTGTAAAGTAAAGTTTTAATTGCAGTAAGAAACTTCGCTTCAATATGAAAATGGCGCTTTTTCCAGGTGACATTATCTCAAGAATATTTTGAAGGGAGATAAGTCGATGTCATCACAAATCGAACTGATTAATTTTCTTGAACATCATCAATAGAACTTTAAAATATGTAAAATATTAAAGACTAAATATTACCCATTAATAATTTACAATAGTATAAAGGGTCGAAACTTGATTATAAGTACAAACTAGACACTTTTGTCGACATAATTCACCTTAAGCTCATGTCAACAAGCATGAACTTATAGTGTAATTATATCTGGATTCATTTTCAATCTGGAAGTTTTAGAGTTAGCGTTACTTATGCAATATGTCAAAAATAATTTTGTTTTGGCTTAATTAACTGGATTCAGATTTTTAATGAATTCTGATATACTGTAGAAGAGTAACTCATATTATTGGTAAATTTAAAGTTTTTGTCAAAGTCCGTAATAAAAATATTTTTTAAGAGAATTTACAATGTAAACATTCATTGTTATAAGACACGTTAAAATTAGCAGAAAATGCCCAGCACTCAGGATTTTGCTCCGTTTTTCGCGAAGCAACCAACTCTTTCTCCAATTTGTGTGTGCACTCTTTTCAGGCAGGGCTAACTACGTCCCAACATAACCATATCATATAGATTAGTTTCAAGTTTTCTTAAATTTAGAACAATCTTCGAAGATACAAGTTGGACAGAAATAATCAATAAAATCTACATGTAGGTTTTAAGCATTAAGTTATGAATAACCATTGAAATGCGGACTAAGAAAATGTCTGATATTCTTATCCTCGAACTTCATTAAATATTAAAAACAATAACTTAATTTAGTGAATTATAGCATCATCAAGGGAAGTGACTTTTATGTTTTCTTACAAACAATTTATCTAATTTTAAAAGATAAAGATAATCTATTACAAAGTTCTAAGGAAGTTAAAAATGAATGTCAGCAAGTGCCTCAGTAAAAATTTGACAATTCATTCAATCCAAATGAAGTAAAACTGGACTTAAAATATTTCATATACTTTTTTTCGGAAACAAGCTGCAAAGCTGATTGAATCGATACTGTCTTTAAATGTTTATTTATTTTTTATATTCCTTGCAGCAGTTCATGTTGGCTGCCGCGCAATACCTTATTTTAACTATAAAATATAGGAAAATGGCTTCGCGAAGGAGACTGTAATGCCAGTTGATAACAAACTAGGTTAATTATTTATTGGATAGTTATGTACAAAGTTTATATCGTTATTATCAAAAGTTTACCAAATTTGACACAATTGGAATGCCTCCTTTACTGCATATGTGAATCATTTGAGCAATACAGGCTGTTGCAAGACTCTGATAATGTTCTCTTGTAAAGTACAGGCCTGTTGTAACTTATATTTGGTTTATCTTCGGATAGTCCACCCTCAATGCAAGATCCTCACAGGAACAAGCAACATTTCCTGAAATGCCAGATTAAACTAGCACTACAAACACCAAAACCTTAATTACCGCAGAAAACCTTAATCTCCGGGGGAAAACCTTAATTTTTTAAAGAATCCCGTTAAAATTAAGTGTTGGTTTTTTAAAATTAAGGTTGTCACCGGGAAATTAAGGTTTTCTCTCGGAGATTAAGGTTTTCCCGCGGAGATTAAGGTTTTTTTTATTGAACGTTAATGCATTTTCTATCATTTTTATTTAAGAAAAGGCGTATATTTAAAAATTATTATTAAACAAATTACTAAAACATAATTTGTAAGTAACCGTTAAGTTATTATTTTTCCATTTGACGATCGGTAGGTAAGAAATATAGAACAATCAATACA
Source organism: Limnoperna fortunei (assembly GCA_944474755.1). NCBI lineage: Eukaryota > Metazoa > Mollusca > Bivalvia > Mytilida > Modiolidae > Limnoperna > Limnoperna fortunei. The sequence goes on along the minus strand of OX104114.1, from coordinate 96,233,638 downwards.
CGGACCGAACTTGTAATACACATCCGCCATACTGTTTGTTTACCTGTACAAGATAAAAGGAATAAAGAACGGATTTTATTATCTTATTATTATTATTATTATTATACATATTTATATAGCGCGAATATAGTTAAACAGAACTACCCTAAGCGTTTTACAACATACACTATACAACACACATCACAATAGTTATAACAATGTTGAAAAGGGAAACAAAGTATTTAAAAACAATACCGGTATAATGCAATTTAACAAAAATGTAAAGCACCAATTAAAAATTAAAATACAAAAAATTTATATAGATATATTTTATGTTTAAAACAAGTAAAAATTACAATTTATCGTAACTTGAATACTATTTTAAAATTGAGATATACAAAATTAATAACAATAAAAATAAATAAAAACAAAACTAGAACAAAAAAAAACCTTATAAGAGATAATTATAGTTAAAAAGATATAAAAGCTTAAAAATAAATCTACATAAAAGTAAATATGAGACCATAGTTAACCCAAACTATCACAAATGGAAAGCATCTAAAAAAACCAGTAAAATACAGATCACACATAGTTTAAATATCACAATAAGCTTTCCTGAACAAATGTGTTTTCAGATCCCTTTTAAAAGCGTCTAAAGATGTTAATTTCCGCAATGTCATTGGTAAGTTGTTCCAAAGAAAAGGCGCAGCACAGTCAAATCGCCGGTTCCCATATGTTTTCGTCCGGACATTCTTTGGAACTTGCAATAACATGCTGTTTTCTGATCGTAACGTTCTACCTGGTCTATACATGTTCACTAACTCTTGCAAGTATGTAGGAGCATCTGGCTTGATCGTCCATACTAAGTATGTTGTCGAAGTAACATCCCAAATTCTTAACACAAGAAACATCCGTCACTACAGTTCCATCGAATGTTAGTTGTACGTTTGAGAACAGGTTCACTTGATTCTTCGGTGAAAAAATAGTTAGCTCTGTTTTGTCTTGATTCAGCTTTAGTAAATTGGCACTCATCCAGGAACTTATGTCAGACAAACAGTTCTCAAGGCGTTTAGCGGTATCTGACCAGTTACCAAGAGGTTTTATGACATGATAAACTTGCGTATCATCTTAAATTATTTTAATTATTTTTTTTATTCGCAGGTTTCTGGTAAATTTTTGGTATTCATATTTTTGTTAAACAAAATCTAACATGTTGTTTATTTTGCATTTTTAACCTTTCTTCGTTTTAGCTTTATATTTTTATTTTGACTTTTTATTATTACGTCATGTCATGTACGTTGGGTTTCTAATGATTTGATTTTTTTAATTGTCGATTTTATTTGTTTAATTCAAATTATGTTAATTGTTAATAAAATTAAACGTTTTATTTGTTTTGCATTTATAACAAATTCTTAGTTTTTACTTTATAAACATTTTTGCTTGTTATATTTTAATTTGCTCAGAAATTTATTTTCAATACAAAGCACGTTTTCGCCTTTTTCTGTTTCGTGATAAAAAGGGGTCTAGAATGCATCATCTCACCTTATGAGGTTATTTTATTTTTGTACCGATCAATCTATCATTCAGTTCGGATTTGTCTCCGTTAACTGCGTATATATACACAAAAGGGTTTCAACAAAATCAGCTATATCGCTTACAAAGAACGCAGCTAGCTTTACAATATGCAGTTTGAACAGCTTTACCGTAAATTTGATCCACGGTGCCATTTCGTCGAATTTGGAGTCGCTATATGTTGAAAGATAATTTATATTGTACGTTTTACTACTAAGACATTATGTATTACGCCATCAGTTTTCGTGCATATATCTCTGGTTTTACGTACTAGTATTCAAGAGCGATTCTCAATGTTGTTCTTTGAATTGTTAAATTAAGAAAATGTATAATATTTCTTTTTAACTGTTCGAATTCTTGCAACTTGAAAAACAAATTAACACATGTCGATCATATAACAATCTATCTATGGGTTGACAACCATAAAAAACGATTTAGAGAGTGAACTAGATGTATACGTAAAATTATCAACGATCTTATATGCAGACGGCACTGTACTTTTGGCAGAGTATGCCGACTATTTACAATTGGGTTTAAATTTCTTTTAAGAATATTGCGAAAAGTGGAAGCTAAAAGTAAAGATAGATAAGACTAAAGTTATGCTGTTCAGTAAAGTTGCAATCTGACGAAATTTTAAATTCACGTTCCAGGAAAGAGAATTAGAAATTGTTAGTGAATTTACGAAACTCGGGGTTCTTTTCCAAAAAACGGGCTCTTTGAATAAAAATAAAAAATACCTTGTAGAGAAAGCCTCTAAAGCAATGTATGAAATTCTAAATAAAGGCCGTCTGCATAATGTATCTATTAGTTGTCAATTAGATCTTTTCGACAAGATATGGTGCAGAAGTTTGGGGATTCTAAAACTGTGATATCTTAGAAATGTTGCACTTGAAATATTGTAAGCTGCTATTGAATCTCAAGTCTAGCACCCCTAGTGTAAGGATATATTGAGAGTTAGGTAGATACCCACTTCATATACAAATTAAACTACGTATTTTCTTGGATTCAATTTGCAAAAAATATTTTAAACTACTATGTTTATTCAAATATATGGTTGAATCAAACGTTTTTTTTAGCGGAAAATGGTTGCAAGAAAGCTTAAAATTACGCCTTTGAGATCAGGTCAAGCAGTCCTGGAATTCAACCTTAAATTCGTCATCTAAAACTATTATTATCAGACTTTTAAAAGAAAATCTTAAATTTGAAGAATACTTGGGCTTCCTAGACGACAAAAGTAGAAAACGTCTCTGTAGATTTAGATTAGGTAATCATAAACTGCCAATAGAACTCTGTCGTTGGAAAAATATAGAAAGAGAAAATAGACTTTGTCCGTTGTGTAATAAAAACGAAATCGGTGATGAATATCATTATATCTTACTATGTTCGATATTTTCTGAAGAAAGAATTAAATTTATTTCTAGAATGTATATTTACAGACCGAACACAATTAAATGTCGTCAATTATTTAACAGTAAAAACCCGACCACATTACGAAAACTCAGCAGATTTGTAGATATTTACAAAAAGGTGAACTCTCCTTGATCTGATGCCGATAAGGTATTGAATTTTGTCTATTCTGTTTTTTTTTTCTTTTTATCTCTATCATTTGTAACAATAATTATTTGCGAGATATATATGGTATTGATTGTATAAGAAAGTAGATGTTGTTGTAATACATATTAGTGTATTGTATAATGTACTTGTTTATTGTATATAGTATGTGTTTATTGTATTTGTATGACATTCAACCTCTCGCTCTGTAACCATTGTATTCATTGATTTTGGAGAATAAAGATAGAACTATCCATCTACATTGGACATATAATTAGCTTCTTTCTGACTGGTTGACTTTTTTCTTTGCTCTAGTGTATACGTATTTATGTTCTCTAATTAGGAAATGCTGACCACTAATTTGAGCAGAGGACTAAAAATTAAATATCAAAACTAATTATGACTATAAATATATGTAGTGTGATTTTTACAATTAAGCCCTCGTACCAATTTTCAAATAAACATTTTTTATGCCCCCGCGACGACATGTCGGTGGCATTAAGTTTTACTCATGTCCGTCCGTCCGCACGAATTTCCGTCAAGCTTTTCCAAGAAACTGTACACGAGAACAATTTGAAATTTGGCAGGGTGGTTCAGTATCACAAGGTGTACGTCCTAAGCGACTTTCAGACCTGTCGGACAATTCCTGTTTGGGACTTCATTTGTACGTAAATACGTCCGTCCGTATGTACGAATTTCCGTCAAGCTTTTCTCAGAAACTTTACATGAGAACAATTTGAAATTTGGCAGGGTGGTCCAATATCACAAGTTGTACGTCCTAAGCAACTTTCAGACTTCTCGGAAAACTACTTCCTGTTTGGGACTTCATTTAGAGGGGGCATCTGTGTCCCATTGACACATTCTTCGATTTTTATTGAGTTAACTTGTAAAAACGAACCATATTGAGAAAATACCACCGACAGTATATAAAACAGCTTTGTCAGAATTTAACTATGGATCGGTACATGTGTTATTGTTTCTCCTGTATTCGTTACAATGGATTGATTGATTGATTGTTGTTTAACCTCCAGCAAGTAATATTTCAGCTATATTCAGGACGTGAACAATGGAAAATCTGTTACTATGCGCACTTTGATGCAACATGCGTAACAGATGATTAAAGATGGCTGTAAGCCAGAAACTAACCCGTCGTAGCAATTGTATAGAAGTAAAGAAGAGACCATCTTAGTAAGCTTATTGCATAATCTTAGGGTAAACATTTCAAATTATGAACATATAAAACTATAAAAACATACATTTAACAATAGTAATTGTTTCGTGAACTTAACGAACATAACAAATATTACATTTTAAGCTAAAAAACACAAATCGTCCTCTCCTGTTATAGGATGGTTGATCTAACTTTGCACAATTTCTTCTGGATTCACTGCACTAACATCTTCAACTAAAGGCCATAATAAAGCAATAAAAATACTTAAAAACACGAACATAATTATATATAAGAAATAAAAAATAATTTGAAAAAAAAATGTATAAAGCAAAAAACGAAGAAATGTTAACATTTACAATTAGGAAATATTGTCAAATTAAGGTAAGAATATTCTAATTAGTTGATTATTCTTTGATTTTCCGATGATATTCGACGGAAAGGCATAATAGCTGCACCCGACTAGAGGATTTCATTAAAGTTAATGGACGCATATATTCATTTTTGTCTCAAGCGTTGAAATAATTATAAATAAACTAGTATCGATTAAAAACACCGCTAATTTCAGTTCAAGAAAAACAAAAAAAATCCAAAATTTACACAGCTGTAATACCAAACCTATAAATTGTAACAACTTAAAGCTGGATAGAAGATAACAGAAATCGGCGAAAACGTGCTCTGTATTGAAAATAAATTTCTGAGCAAATTAAAATATATTAATGTTTATAATGTAAAAACTCAGAATTAGTTATAGAGTCAAAGCAAATAACATAATTAGCATAATTTTTTAACAATTAACATAATTCGAATTAAACAAATAAAATCGAAAATAACAAAAATCATTAGAAACCCAACACAATAATAACAAGTCCAAATAAAAATATAAAGCTAAAACGAAGAAAGGTTAAAAATGCAAAAAAAACAACAAGTTAGATTTTGCTTAACAATAATATGAATACCACAAACTTACCAGAAACCTGCGAATAAAACAAATATTTAAAAATAGTCAAGATAATAAAATCCGTCCTTTATTCCTTTCATTGTACAGGTAAACAAACAGTATGGCGGATGTGTATTGCAAGTTCGGTCCGTGTATTGATTGTTCTATATTTCTTACCTACCGATCTTCAAATGGAAAAAAATAACTTAACGGTTACTTAAAAATTATATTTTAATAATTTGTACAGTAATAATTTTTAAATATACCCCTTTTCTGAAATTAAGTTGCAGAGTAACTGATGATCGTATCAACAACAATGCCAGAGGGCTTAAAACCGACCCAGGGGTCCAATCAACAAAAACCTTAATATATATTCATTTTCGCCGATGTGTCTCAATGATACAAATCAAACTTACTTTTACAAAACCATTTAAAGACCTCTACCACTATCAGACCATCCTAGCTGCGTTTCAAAGATCATCAGAAATTTTGTCTTTCAAATACTCTAATATTAAGACACTTCATTTAAGACAAGCGTCCCTACTACCATCACATATTTTATTACACGATTAAAGACACTTTCTTTTTTATCACAATCGGCTCAATCTTGAAATAAAAAATCAGGAATTTAGTACATCTTACTTTTAGCCTTGTCAGCCATTATTAAGGAGACTTTGCCAATAATATTTAGTTTGAAGTTTAGATAATTTGCTTAAGTTGAACGACAGTAAAATAACATTTAAATAGATTGTATGAATTAGAAACACTTGGGCAGTTAATCTTTTAGGAGTAATTAAATGAATTGCAACCATACCATATTGAATAGACAATTTAATACAAAATGCTAAAATATTTTATTAACAACGATAACGAAACTTGCAGAATATTTCACTAAACCATTGGATACCAAAACGTGTATAGAGGGCAGTAATGTACATTTTGATTGTGAAGTACTTGAGGACAACCAAACAGCTTTGTGGTTCAAAAATGACACTGAAATAAGCACATCACACAGGTATAAAGAAGAGAGCCACGGGAAACTGCACAGACTTGTTGTATACAAGACAAAACTGGATGATCAAGGAGAGTATTCTGTCCAGATTAAAAACTGTGTTCGACGTTCAGAACTTATAGTTCAAGGTAATACATTAAAATGTTGTCTTTGGAGGTACTTGTCTATTTAATAATTAGCGTATATATATACAATTTCATTGGTTTTATACCAAATTATTGCCTAAGTGTTGATCTGTTTGTCCAAAAGCAATAAACTTTAAAAAGCTTCTACTTACAACAGCCTCTACGCAGTATAACCTTACAAATCTCCTGATTCGATACATTGGGTTGGGAAGTTTTGTGGGTCAAGCAGTGAGCACAATAACAAAATTATCGCACATTTTAGTTTAGCAATTTGAACAAATTGACTCTAGAGTAAATTTAGTCTGATTTATTTGTAATAAATACATCAACTTTTTCGTTTGACAATTTGATATCGTGACAGTTTTGTCAACGGCAATTTGTTTTTAATGTCAAGATTATTTATTAAAGACAGTAAAGATCAATAATTGGGTACGCTGTTAATTTGAATGACAATTCCATCGTTTAATAATTTAACATTTTTATTTAAATTCAATAGTATAATATATAAACTATAATCCCCAAATTTCAATATATTGTACAAATAATAAACAAGTATGTGTGTAATGTTATTTTATGGTCTTCGTTATGCCAATGTATTTGTATATGCCGGCATTATTATATCTTGATTTAGAAATTGATCAGTATTGCTTAAGGTATCCGGACCATAATTGACCACGTGATCATATTTGGTGTCCCCGATGTCCATTGTATTTCAATGGAGCAGACCTCAGAAATGTTCGGCAAACATCGAAAATACTATTTGTGTAACTAATTTTTTTTTGCTCAAAACTGTTCACATTGACTTAAAGTAAAAAAATACATTTAATTTGGTCGAAAAATTTAATTAAACGTTGACTTCAGTTACGGGTCGGATACCTTAACTTGTCACACAAATTTATTTCTTAATTCTTAAATGTGTTTATCCACATACTGTATATTAATGTATAAGACTAGAATATTTCTTGTTTAAGCCTGAATATAAAAATCGTATACATATATTGAAGAATAGTATTAAAGATCCAAAGGTCATAATTCAAATTGTGTTATATTTTTATACAATTAACTTACTCAATGTAATTATCTCTACATGTAATATCACAGGAACGATGTTATGTGTTCAATTTGGTTTTAAAGTCTCAAAAGTTATTTCATATAGCATTGTGTTTTTTTTGGTTCTGTCTCAGGAGGAATTATATATTAGATGTTATTCAGTTGGTCCTAATTAATAATATGTAGGCATTAACAAACAAATAGAAATCTAACTACTTAATTTGTTTTGGGTTTTTATACTGAAATATATTTCCGGAAGTACACGAAGAGCTTTAAGTTTCGATGGATTCGAACACAAGTACAATGAACCCTTATTTAAGGTACATTTTTTAGTCCCATAATCTTCGTTCTATGTAATAATTTGAAGCGGACCTTTCAGCTCTTCAGCCTATTTTCTTATTGTGTGTGGCTTATTATTGATTAAATAAATCAGCGACAAACATTATTACAGAATATTTTACGAAGAATCTGGAAAGAAATGTTATGTGTATTGAGGGGGACAATGTGAATCTGTCATGTGAAATCCTAGATGCTGATGCTGTATCTGAATGGTCGAAGAATGGTGTTATTCTGCAAAAGTGTGTGAAGTATGAAATGCAAACACTTGGCAAAATCCATACTTTATCAATCGTGGGAGCTGAATTGCAGGATGCAGGAGATTACTCTGTTAAAATAAACAACAGACTGCAATCAACTTCACTAAAGGTCAAAGGTTTGTTGAGTTAAATTTATTTTTGTAAGGACCTCAGTGGTCTAGGGGTTAAAGTAGTTCGTCTAATATTGATCACGTGGTCTGTCAAAACTGAGGTTTCCGGTTCGAGACTCACTGTAGACAGGGTGTATCCGACTCCAATCTAAATTAACAAGGATTGCCAGTTTTCCTACAAATTCGGGTGTTCTCTTCTGGTAATCCGGCTTCCTCCCCAATAAAATACTGGATGCATTGATAAAACTGAAAAATCGCTGAACGCCACGCTGGCGATAAACATCATTCAAATAAACAACCAACAAATTTCTTTGTAAATTTTCTGTTGAAAGATGTACATGTATCAGCTTACATTGAAGTGGTTTAAGCTAGTTGTAAGAATGTTGAATTCATTGTTGATTCTTACCGCTCAACAGTTTCCCCACTTGTATCGTATAGTCAGCTTTATTGGTTTGAAAGGTACTGATAATCTAGACACCATAGTATAATTTGTAGCTTGGTCAACAGTAATGCAAGTTGTTTGTGTTTGATGCATGACTAGGTCAAACCAAAAACAACAAAACTATTACCAGCAGCTATTCAGCAAAGTATGAGGTATAGTAATACGATAAAACAAGTATGGTCTGCTTACTATATTGCCAGACTATGCTATGGACGATAGGAATGATAGCATTCCAGGCCATGCTTCTTAAGTTGAAAAAGCCGACAAAATATATCTTATTACAAATACACATATACAATTGTCTTATACATATATTTATTTTTGTCATGCCTTGCTAAGAAGGAACTTAACTGATATTAAACAACATACAGCAAATCATCCAATTCTTAATAAAACACTGACATTATACATTAGCTTAAACATATTTTATTGCTCGATAAAGCTTCACATAGATCAGACAAAAGTTTAGCAACTTAGAATGGCCTTATCCTATCAAAAACTTTAAATGAGAACAACATAAAATGTGCACAATAGGTACATTTTTAACACATCGAAGACCAAAATATATCATAATGACATCATCATAAACAACAAACGACAAATATACATTATATTTTAGTTACCACACTGGCAAACGGCGCCTGAAACCAGGTTCAATCTTAATAGGTATCTGTTAAGGGCAATTATAAAGCTATGTTGTCACTTGCCACAGCAAAATTGTTTATCTTTTCCGAAAAGACATTGCTACATATTTCCTCATACACATACCAGTGCGTGTTTTTGCACCTCTTTAAAGCTAGCTTTATTTTCTTATTGTGCTGAAATTAAAGTAAAAGAAAAATGAAACACCTGACATGTTTTATTACAGAAAATTTTCCGATGAATCTGGAAAGAAATGTTGAGATTATTGACTGTGACAAGGTTAATATATCATGTGAAGACCTGGATGCTGATGTTAAAGCAGAATTGTCGAAAGACGAGGCTGTTCTTCATAAGTGTGGTAAGTATTACATGAAAGTACTCTACAAAACACACAATTTATGGATTGATGCAGCTGTTATGCGGGATGAAGGAGTTTACAATGTTCAAATAAACAGCAGAATGCGATCGCCATAGGTCAAGGTTTTGTTCAGTCAAGTTTCGATGCAATTAAAACATTGTTCACATATGCCTATAATAGTTTCGTTTGTTACAGTATGTTTTGGATTTGGATGTTTATCACTTAACTGTTTTCTAGCTCTATGTTGACACTGCCTCTTTTTGGCAAAATTGGCAGCTTGCTCCATTCAATTGCAGGATATCATTCGTCGATCCGACGATAGTTTAAAACGGCGTATTTGATATATAGAACAAATTGTATTAAAAATTCTGTAGAAACACTTCTTTGTAGTTTTTCTGTCTCCTTAATGATTGTGTCAGTATGTAAAATGTTAACTAATATGTTATTTATGCATTGTCTCACTTTTATACTTTCGCTACTCTTACAATGAGGTTTTTGGATAAACTTGATGTGTAGACTGTAATTGTTAATATGTAGTTATTTATTAAAGTTCTGATAAATTAATTGTTCATTCACTTGAAACATCGTCATCGCTCTTGACCACTCTACCTAATCTGCCGTTAAATCTATCGTGTTCCTAGGTGAATCGGGATCTGTCATAACTTTTATGAGTTTCATACCTCTGCTAATGTTACAGAGAGTTTCTGGGTGAAAATTATGTTTGTTTTGTTTGTTTGAATGCTTATTAACGCTACTTTATGCAATTTTTCAACTGTGTCATTGCGTCTAGTTTTTATTGAAGGAGGAAGCAGAAGCAGCAGGAGAAAACCCCGACCTTCCGTAGGAAAACTGTCAATACTTGTCAATTAAGATTTTTGTCCCTGCAGTGAGACTCGAACCTGCAATCTCAGTGTTGTCAGTCCACGTAATCAATAGTAGATGAACTACATTTACCATTCGGCCACAGAGATCTCTGGAAACTTTTTGTAGAACTTATTGTTAAATAGAATATAACTTCTGGGTGCCGTTTTATAAAGCGATCGCTAATTAACGTGTTCGTTATCCCATGCAATTTAAATGGGATAACTTGCACGTTTAGCTAACGATCGCTTTATGAAATGGCACTCAGATGTTTATTATTATTAAATACACACATATTGTCTATATAGTTGGATCATGATCTTTTACAATTGTTTTAATAAGCAGAATTGGTTATATTAGTAGTTAAATCTAATTTGCAAATACAGCGAATTGTTTACTTTCATTTATAATAGTATTTATCTATATTTTGTAATAAGTAAATGTATTTATTTGTAAAGTAGTAACTCTCTAGTGATCCACAGAGCATGCAGGTAGATATGGTAGGGTAAAAGTAGCTCCGCTTTATTTGTTTCTTATTGGAAATTCATAACGTATTTATTACCTGTGTAATTAACCATCTAAAAACATTTGGTTGCTGATACCTAAACTCACTTTGTACAAAATATTCATGCATACTATTGCATTTTGATGAACCCGTAATTGAAGGTCACAAATGTCGATAATGCCAATATGGAGGCTACATGGAACGAACCGACGACCGAATCACATTTCAATCTCAACTAATCCGTTTACAACCAAACTTGTTACCAAATTAAGTTTTTATAAATGGTTCTGATAACCCTGAAAATCTCGACAGTGTGACAGACGACAAGACAAACTTGTCACCGCAACTCTACAGGAGACAAGAATAATTATGGAACCGCCGTTAAGGAAATTTTGATTCCACCAATTACTTGTGCATTTAGAAAAAGCCTAGTTGATACATGCAAAGTTAATGTTTTGTGTTTATTTTAAACGACTGACTAAATGAATGTTTGCTTAACAACCAACTTTCAATATATCAGCTATATTCAGGTCAAAAACATGTCAAATCAACTGGGAAAAAGGATAGACCAACCAGAAAAATTGAATGCCACTAGAGTAATGGGAAGGGAAGGTAAATTAAAGTGGCAAGATGGCCTACTCTTTTTGAAATCTGCAAACGGGTTTTTAACATGCAAGGAACATGGCACTTCTAGAAAGTTACCATGTACGGACGTGGTAAGAGTTTTCGTATTATAACCCAACAACTACCTAAGGATATGATCTCTCCTATTCACCGCCTTGGTACCTGTTAGTTATGCTTATTGTACAAACTACCACTGTGTAAAACGAACACCAAGTCAATTTAGGAACATGATTACAACATGTGTATGTCAGACATCTCAAAAAGCACAGATCTGAAAATGTCATTACCGTTATGAATTGGTTGAGCCACACTGGACTCTGTGGGCTGAACCTTTGATTTATTTCTAGTAATTGAAAATTTCTATTACAAGTCGATTACGATTATTAATGACTGTCTCCATGAATAGCAAGATTTAAATCACTTCACACTCATATTTATCATTCAGAATATTTCACTAAACCATTGGGCTCCAGGACTTGCATAGAGGGTGAAAGTGTACAGTTTGAATGTGAAGTACTTCAGGATAATCAAACAGCCCTGTGGTTCAAAGATGGCATTGAAGTTAGTGCATCGGACAAATGTAAAGTGCAAAGACATGAAAGACTTCACAGACTTGTTGTAAATAATACACAGCTTGACGATCAAGGAAAATACTTTGTGAAAATAAACAACTGTCTTCTGGCATCAAAACTTATAGTTCAAGGTAATGTGGTAAAATGTGTGCAGGTATAATGATTTGTTCAATAACATCTTTTTTTTTGTATACTCTTTTTGACTTGGGTCTTGACTCTACATTCTAGATTTTTGGAATGAATGTTAATTGTGTAAGATATACAGTTGAACTAAACCGCATAGATGAAAATTACACATTTACTATAAGCTGACAAATCACTACATTTCTTATTCAGAATATTTTACAAAAACATTGGTCAATACCACTTGTATAGAAGGTGATATTGTACAGTTTGAATGTGAAGTACTTCACGTCAATCAAAGAGCATTGTGGTTCAAAAATGGCATTGAAGTAAGCACATCAACAAAATATAAAGTGGAGCAACGGGGAAGAATTCACAGACTTCTTGTACACAATACAAAACTCGATGATCAAGGAGAATACTCTGTCAAGATAAAAAACTGTGTTCGACGGTCACAACTTATAGTTCAAGGTAATTAACTAGATTTTCTGCGGGGAATCTTGAGATCGTTTCATTATTATTTGCTTTGCAAACAAATTATAGCAAATGACTAATGTACTGTATTTGAGTTTTGGTACATCTGCATTATCTGCCAATTGGAATATTTTTCCAAAAATAAACTTATGGCAAATACCTATCTACAGAGTCACTCGCAAAACAAATATAAGTGGATTGCTATATAATACATTTTATGCCAGGCCACACGAATTGGCGGGGTATTATGTTATACTCGCCGTTAGGATATGAGCGTCCGTCCATCCGTCTGTCAGTACCCTGTTGGTTTCTGGATGATAATTACAAACGCGTTTGTTTAACACTGGCAAATATTTTAAGTTGTATAAAATAAAGATTACGCTCAATTTTCAGCACGATGCAATTTGCAGTTTGGTTAAAACAATAATTGTAGAGAATTGGCAGTTTTCAACTAAAAAAACGAATTAAAATTTCTAGCACGACTATTTATAGTTGTCAGGTCAAGTAAAATATATCCTTCGGAAATCGAGTGTTATAAAGCTTAGATTTTCCTAAAGGCTGATTTTTAATTCAGTCAAATGTGTTTTTAGATATTAAAAAATGCAAATTGGCGGGTATCATTTCATGTGCCAATAAATGCCCTATTTTTAAATTTGTAGTGCCGATGATATTACAGTGTATATAAAGGACTTTCATTGTAACATGAATATGAATTCTTAATATTTCTTCTTCAGTATTTTTCACTAAACCATTAGTCACTGTGACTTGTATAGAAGGTGAAAGTGTACAGTTTGAGTGTGAAGTACTTCACGTTAATCAAAAAGCATTGTGGTTCAAAGGTTACACTGAAGTGAGAACATCAGACAAATATAAAGTAGAGAGACATGAACGGCTTCACAGACTTGTTGTAAATAATGCAAACCTTGATGATCAAGGAGAATACTATGTCGAGATAAAAAGCTGTGTGCGACGTTCAGAACTTATAGTTCAAGGTAGTGCAATAGTCAGTCTTGATACATTTTAGAATCACTTAGCTGCTCTTTTTAATGCATATCAGGTTCATTTTATTATAGTTATGCATGACCCCATTACATTATAGTAATGGAGGTACACACATTGTGAGCTTTTGGTGCCTTTTCTAAATCGAAGATGATTACTAATTAAATAAGCAGAATGTGTCAACATAGAACCTTGTTGATAAATACATATCAATATCTTTAAACAAAATCTACGTTATATCGTCAATAATTTTAGTTTCGTGGTGTTGATTTCAATTAAATAATAAATATAGTTCATGTCGATTTCTTCTTCAGATTATTTCACTCTGCCATTGCGATCTAGGATTTCTTGTATAGAAGGTGAAAGTATACAGTTTGAGTGTGAAGTACTTCAGGATAATCAGACAGCCATGTGGTTCAAAGATGACACTGAAGTAAGAGCATCAGAAAGATGTAAAATGGAGCGAGATGGGAGACTTCACAAACTTGTTGTAAACAAGACAAAACTTTATGATCAAGGAGAATACTCTGTTAAAATAAAAGACTGTGTTCGACGGTCGCAACTTATAATTGAAGGTAATGGAGTAGATTGTGTGAGGTCAATCTAGTGATATTTTGACCATCAGCTAAGAAATAACAGTAGAAGGATCATGCACTAATTTTAAATTGTTGGCTCTATGTCCGGGACGACTGTCACCGTGGCACACAATTTTGAATAGGGCTCAACAGCTTCTTCTCGTGAACATTATACAGATTCAATTTTAACACATCAAATGTAAGATACGGCATCCTACAACACATTTGATTAATAAATACTACTCAACATCAAAGTCGAATCGCCTTTTATACATTATATATATACAATATACAAGCAAACAATTTATTCGTAAAGCCTTCTTTACACATTAAGATGACACCAAAATTGTCATCCACATTGGACATTTTTAACAATTATGGTAGACCAATTATGTGACCTCCTCGACTTGCAAATAGCGAGCCTTGATAACCTTGGTAGTCATATGATATAACTAGTTAACACATTTACTTAAAATTGCACAGTGATACAGTATGCATTTATCGGACATTTTATTGACGAATTTATTTAATTATACTATTTTTAAAATGAGGCGAATTTTGCTTATTTCACATGCAGTTATTTATCATTGCAACATTACAAAATATTATCCCCGTATGGGTATTATTCCTGCGGTTTGATTGGTCAGTTACACGTCGTTACAAAAACAATACCCGGGACGTTGCTAAGCCATATACCCGGGTGTTGCTAACCATTACCCCGGGAAACGCAAACACAAAATATGTACAAAACATGTTGATGAACTTACCAAAAATCATCGTTCAAACGACAAGGAAAATGTTACCGCAATCATGCCTGAAGAACCAAATAGTCCATCCTGTCCTGTGGCTTCATTTGAGAAATACGTCTCCAATCTTCACCCGCAGTGCGATAGATTATGGCAGAGACCATTACATTCTTCCACAGACAATTGGGATGTTTGGTTCTGTAATGCTCCAGTTTGTCGTGATACCTTGGCTCAGTTTATGAATAGATTAATTAAACTTTGTAATATGTCACAAGTTTACACTAACCATTCAATCAAAGCTACGGGTGCAAATATTCTTACAGAAAGTAGATATTTTGCTGATGCCCAAATCATGTCCGTTACCGGTCACAAAAGTGTGTCTAGCTTGGCTATCTACCAAATAACCTCCGACGAGGCTAAATTACAAATAGGTCAAATGATAAACGCGAGTATGAGAGGGAACTCCAAAGGCAAAGCATTACCTTTACAAACACAAATAACATCGGGACAGACTCTTGAACAATCGTTGCCTTTGCCAGCACCAGTTCAACCATTAACACTGCCTTCATCCTCGTCACACGTGAACGTAACACAAATGACCGAATTCCGTAACCACATAGCTGGAATCAATCTAAGTGACTTGTTCAGCAACTTTGACTCTTTACCGCAAGTTCCACAGATGCCTGTGTTTAATGGCTGTTATATTGGATCCATCAATATTACATGTAACATAAACAAATAATCTTGCTGTTTCTGTTGTCGTCTTTTTCGGAATAAGTTTACAATGCAAGGAATTAAACGTAGTTACTTACTTTTTGCACTTGCAGTTGATTAAAGCGTAACAAAACTACAATGTTTACGTTTGTCCGCCATAACGTATTGAGTACCTTGCCGAGATATGTACTTGACCTTCATTGACGTCACACCATTTATGACGTCTCGGCTCAATTAAATCGATCAATATCTACTTGATTTAAAGAAAATCCCCTTAATGTTTTTAACTGTAGGGTTCTACCAAAGGTAGCACCCTACGTTTTGTAACAAACACTCATTTTTCATAATTTTCAAACAAACTTTCCTTGAAAATGAAGAAAACGTCACTTTAAAGTCAGCCAATGAGGGGTCAAATTACAGTAAAAAACTGCCATACAAGACTGAAACCGGGGGATAAATACGATATGCACGTTCATTTCCGTAGATATAATGATTTTTACACCTTCAGCACCCCTGTATACCCTTCAGCTTCGCCTCTGGGCGTAGTTGGGGCACTTCAGGTGTTAAAATCTCCATATCTACGGATATGAACTTATACAACTTAAAATATCCTTTTATCAACATTCAAGTTGAATGCACGTGCTAATCAAAATTGTAAATATGAATATATTTAAGGACTTATACAAATAAATATAGTTAATATAGAATTGCACTAAAACATTATTTAAACAGAAACTACTTTTATTTTTAAGATTTAAAAAATTAGGCAAACATTAAATCGATGAATCAGTCAGTGTAGTTTGTTTTTGAGACTTCGACATAAAAGGTGTAAAACTATTTAAACGAATGAAAATGTTGAATAATTTTGCAAAGAGATGAATGTTTTGGAAGTAATAAAGAAAGGAAAATGTTTAATATACTTTTTCAGAAATCCCTGCTTCTTTTCGGTATTTGAGTAAGGAAGATAAAGGTCTTTATTTAGATATCATCAAATCTGGAACAGAAACCAGATATTACATACGAATTGTGATCGTTGGAGAAAATGGAGTTGGTAAAACATGTCTGTTGCGACGTCTACTTGGAGAACCTATTGAAGATGTGACAAGTACTGACGGGATAGACATTGTTCATAGGTGCAAAATCAGGCTAAGTGATGGAAAATGGATCATTGATAAAGGTATCATCGGTATAGACTTTTTAAAACTTATTGATTACCAAAATTATGCATAATGAGGGGTAAGTCTATATGACGGAACTTTCTAAAACAAAAATTAATTTAAATTGGTCAGTCAGCATGGCTCTTTTTTTAAAATAACAAGATTTAAACTTAATTTGCTTTAATGAAGTCGAGCAGTGTACATTTAAAGAAAAACTCCTGTAACTTAGGGAATTTTGCTGATTTGACGTAAATTGTAAATTCAATTTATCTTGACCAAAATGAATCATAAGAGGTGTCATAAAAATAAAATGATAAAGACAATATTATCTAGCTATGGAAGGACGAAGAGTTGGCCACTAACATACAGCGAAAATGTACATTAAAATGTACACAATATATAAATAAATAATTAATATATAATATTTTAAAACATTATTACTATACAGGTTCAAATACAAGAAAAGAGTTGATAATTAGAATGAGGAGAGCACTAAATGCCAAATCATATGACGATGAAAAAACAGAACACAAACAAAACATTAAGAGCAGCATCTCAAAGCCAACTTTAACCAACCCAAATCAGTCAGGCACAAGCCAAGATGAGCACCAAAGACATGTCAACAGAAAATCTATAGATGAAAGAATAGGAGGTATAGAACCATCAGTTCCCAATACAGATGACAAAAGACAGGGAAGCGATGAAGGACTTTCTTTTCCAACGCATGAGTTGAGGAAATCTATCAGTGAGACACATGAGTTAGTTATGACGAAAGAGAAAATTGAACCGATACTTGACAAAAAGTTAACTGATAACATTTTGAAAAAATTATCCAAGTTTATAAGTGATATCAAGAAATCTGAAATACCCAACGAAGTATTAGTAGACTGTGGATTCTGGGATTTTGCTGGACAGAAGCATTATTACCCGACACATAATATTTTCCTCAATGCAAATGCTGTTCATCTACTGGTTGCTGATATAATGAAAGATATAAAACAAATGAACACTGAAGGTGGATATGACAAGATTGGTGGTGAGATATTGTTAAAAAGCCAAGCCATCATATATCATTATTATAATCTTTAACTGGATTTGATTCTACATTTTATCAATCCCATGTTTATGTGATTAAGATTAAATGTTCACTACCTTTTTATCATCGGAAACAAATTAATATGATAACCTGTACTAATTGCCTTTGGTGGGTTTAACATTTGTTTCACCGTGTATAATATAAAATAATAGAATAAGCCTCCATGAACTGCCTACTATGTAATAGTTGTGTTAGCGTACGCGATAAATGTCATTTTTGTCTTTTTTTAGAATACATTGATTTCTGGTTTGATAGTATTCATTCATGTGGAGCTGTTCAGACTTCAATGGATTGCACTGGAAATCCAAATCCTCCTGTCATCGTTGTGTGCACTGGCACAGACAAATGTAAAGATAAGGTATTTACAAACTAAACATGTTATCTCATTCCATATTAGGTTTAAATGTTAAAGTGTAATTAGTTTTTGTATTGAACATGATGGTTTTGCTGTTGATAACATGACTAGGTTTAAACATTGTGCTTAATATTTGTTTGATTTTATTTTAATATAATAATAAAGCCAAAAAGTCCAATAAGACAATAAAACACATTAAAACATTGACAAAAAGTAAGGTAACTAACTAAACAACATTGGTGCATCAGGTGCACCAAAGAGTAAACAGTGCCTACCACTAATTCAACGATTTACTTATCAGTTTATTCATCGTAGTGTCCTTAAAATGGATTTTTGTAAACGATCGTAGGGATGGCCTTGAAACTTCTTCTTAAAGTATGATATCATCCTAGGTACAAGAAATCCCCGTAGTAATGAAGTACCTAAAAGTCAACAACAGCAAATAATACATTTTGTGCAAACTCATTATTTACCTCGCAAAACAAAAACAATGAAAAGTCATTTGTTCAAAGAACAAATGTGAGGTCTTTCCCGGCATTTTATTAGTGTTATGTCTAGGTATATGGTTGCTAATTTTGAAAATTGCTGCCCATAACCATTGGACTTTGGTCCTAAATCGAAGGGCTTGTTGAGACGATCACAAAAAACCTATCTCCACTATATTATCTCTGACGGTTTAAAAGTTTAAGCCATAAACTGATTATCCGAAAAATGTCAAAGGCCATTACTTGAAAACGATTTGTCGCACAGTTTTCAATAATTTAAATCAAATGTAGATCTCAATAACAGGAACATTTTTCTGATATATTGTCTGCTTCAATTTTTTATGGTTTTTGAGTTACTTCGTAAAAAATATTTAGCCGAAACCTCTCAAGGGCCATAACCTCTAAAACGGTTTGTCACACAGTTTTTGAACCTGTATATCAAATGTAGATCTCAATAAGAGGAACATTTTTCTTATATATTGTCTGCTTCAATTTTTTATGGTTTTTGAGTTATTTCAAAAACAATATTTAGCCGAAACCTGTCAAGGGCCATAACCTCTAAAACGGTTTGTCGCACAGTTTTCGAACCTGTATATCAAATGTAGATCTCAATGAGAGGAACATTTTTCTTATATAATGTCTGCTTCAATTTTTTACGGTTTTTGAGTTATTTCGTAAAAAAATTTAGCCGAAACCTGTCAAGGGCCATAACTTCTAAAAAGGTTTGTCGCACAGTTTTTGAACCTATATATCAAATGTGGATCTCAATAAGAGGAACATTTTTCTCATATATTGTCTGCTTCAATTTTTTATGGTTTTTGAGTTATTTCGAAAACAAAATTTATCCGAAACCTGTCAAGGGCCATAACCTCTAAAACGGTTTGTCGCGCAGTTTTCGAACCGTTATATCAAATGTAGATCTCAATGAGGGGAACATTTTCCTCATATATTGTCCGCTTCAATTTTGTATGGTTGTTGAGTTATTTCGAAAACAAAATTTAGCCGAAACCTGTCAAGGGCCATAACCTCTAAAACGGTTTGTCGCACAGTTTTCAAACCTATATATCAAATGTAGATCTCAATGAGAGGAACATTTCTCATATATTGTCTGCTTCAATTTTTTATGGTTTTTGAGTTATATTGAAAACCAAATTTCAATGGGGGCCATTTTGAAAATGGTGGACCAAAAAAATTTTTTGATCCGATACATGTAATTAGGACCCCCATATCTACTTGGAAACCAAGTTTTGTGCAAATCCGACAATTTTGACTTTTTCGACAAACTTCGCGTCAAAATCGCGTAAGCAGGAAGTGGATCAAAGAATGTTTTATGGCCATGGGACAGACAACATTTTCCTCACTTTAGATTTTTCATATCTGTCATGGTTTCTGAGTTTATCTGAACACAAGGGTAAACAGTGTTTGGGGAGATAACTCCGTTTCTAAAAATAGATCGGTGTCGCAGGGTGACTCAGGTCGAGCCCAGGTAGTGTCGGTTAAGTGTGCCAAGTTTCAAAGCGATACGTCAAGACACTTTTTTGACATCTGTAGCAGAAAAAAAAAAAATAATAATAATCATACGAAATACAGTAACGTTCTTTCCCTTGGAAAGGGGAAAGACCTTAATTATTAGTCAATTGTAAATGCTCTCTCAGGAAAACAAATGATGATTCATTAATATTAGTTAGTAGTTTTATTTGATTTTTGTGTTGTATATTTCAGTTGGAAAAAAGAAAGGACGAATTTCGTAAACAGCTTTTGTCAAAGTTAAAGAATGAGGATAAACTAAAACATTTACGCCGGATATGTTGCGTTTCAAATACGGAACCATCAGATACAGACTTTGTTAATTTACGCAATTCTATTTTTGAGTTTGGAAAAAATATAGAAACCTTTGGGGAAAAACTGCCATTACGATGGATTCATTTAGAACAAATGTTAGATATTGTACGTGAAGCTGGTGTAAACATCTTGCCCTGGTCTGATATGGCAGACTTGGCATCAAAATGTTCAATTAACAATGAAATGGAAATCAACCTGTTCCTGAAATATCATCATAAAGTGGGTACCATTATTTACTTCGAAAGCTTAAAAGAATACATTATACTTAAGCAACAGTGGCTGGCAGATGCATTCCGCTGTCTTGTATCCGATAAGTATGACGATGATCTAAAACTGACACAAGAATGGAAAACACTAGAAGACACAGGGGAGCTTAAGCCTTCTTTGATTTCAAAACTTTTTCTCAAAAAAGATACGCATGAATTTTACAAACATGAAGGTCATTTACTTAAGCTAATGGAAATGTTCGGTATCATTGTAAAACTTACAACTTTAATTGATGATGGTAAAAACCAAAGTTTACCTGCTTATTATATGCCATGCATGATTTCTGAAAAAACCTCAATTTCACAAATCTATGATGCGTTTAAAGTGCAAAAAGACAACTGTACACCGTGGTTGTGTATTGAGTTTGACTTTATGCCATTTGACTTTTTTAACCATATTTTCTGTCATTATGTCAGAAAATATCCAGTTTGTTATGAAGCAGAATCTGAACGAGTGGCAATATATCATGGAATTGGAGTATTCTACCTTGATAAGTTGAGACAAAAATTTGTTGTGTGTTTTTCTAAAAACACAATAGCACTGCAAATATGGCAATGGAAACAACTAGAGCACGGGAAATGTAAAGAGATACTGGACGAATTGAAGGCAGTTATACACAACGTGAAAAACAAATATGAACCTAGAAGGGTTTCGTACTCTGTCAAAGCCAAATGTTGTAATGGAAACATACACATCGATGCTGGGAGATTACGCTACGCAGAGTTACTAGATGTGAAAGATGATGGATATGTATGTGAAGAGCACAATGTAATTCATGATGCTAGAGATTTCTTTCAGACTTGGTTTGAAGATTATAATGTGGTAAAATATATGCATTAGTACTATTCCATCTTTGTAGTTCTCCTTAAACAATTATTTTTAGTAGGCCATCACATCGCACACAATGTCGTTAACATTCATTTTATTAAACAGAAAACAATGAAAACAAAATAGACATTTCCATAAAATTAAAATATTTGACCTATAGTGAAATTTTAAAATGTTCTTTTAGAAAATGCAAGTCTGAGTGAATCCATCCCATGCATTACATTATTAAATGTTGTTTTTTTTAAAGTTTGTATTTATTTACCCCCGCTTCATAGAACAAGGGGTATTCTGTATTACCATATGGTGTATAACGATTTGATGCTCCTTGGTCATGTACTTCATGTTTACTGAATATTTATATTTATACACATAGTTGACATACATGCAAAAGTTTTGTGAAAGCGGGGGCATCACTAGTGAGCATTAGCTCACAGTCCACACTTGCTGTTCAAGTGTTTATTTTTGGAAACCTTTTAGTTTAGTTTTTAGTAATTTGATGGTCATCGACGAATATGTATTTTATGTACGTGTAAAAGAGAAGAGATGTAAATAGTACGAAAAAAAACCATCTCACTTCGTTTAAGAATACTAGATAGCATATAGCAGATAAAGGAAGACGTACGGTAACATAAAACCCTATGGAAAATGTTTAAATGCCTTTTGTGTGAAATCAAACCAAGTAATTCAACCTTTTATCAATATCCATCTTATAAATATGGGTGAATATGTACTGGATGTCTGTGTAGAGAGTAATCTTTGTTATAAATGGTACAGGAGATAATAATAACATTGCAATCAAATCCCAAGTCATTTGTGAAAGAGACAAGAGACACTGCAGTCATACACAAAGATGCATGCACATAAAACTATGAAATGTGTTGCAATTAATCTTGATTTCCTTTACAGTATGATGACTACGTACCACCGCAGCAGAAATTTCAAGGTATGTAAAATGAATAAAAACAATAATGATTTTTAACAAAACGTTCATTGTGTCTGCATTGAGAGCTTTGAAATCCTATACATGATGTGTCCCAAAGTAAGAAACTTATTGTTGTCTATCTGTTTGTTATAGTTTTGTCCAAAACTGTTTGAAATATTGACTTGAAACTTGGAGGTTTAAAAGATGACTGCAGTATATTCCCCAGAAATCATAACTCTGCCTACGTTTCATTGTAAGTTATCAGTCTTATTTTATCTGTATTGTCTTTAACTAATAAATAGATGGATTCATTTTTTCTACTGACTATTTTTGTATGATATCCAATCATTTTCATCAACCACGCAGTTTACATACGGAAGTCATGAAAGCGGTAGGTTTGGCATTCCATAAAACCTGGCATAACACATTTATATTTCCTTCTTGAAATACGTATTTCAAGTAACAATTGTTTCTGCAATTGCTATATTTATATGAGTCTTCTGTTAGAGAATGTGCCTAAGAAAATAAGCATTTGTATGCATTTTATAATTTGTAATGATGTCAATATACATTATTATCTAGCTAATTTGATTTCTCCAGTCCAGTCATGCTAGGTATGGCTATTTTCACATAAATATTATAAATATGACATAAAATGAACCTTATTGATGGAAAAATTTGACATTGCCATGTGTAGTTACTTTTAGGAAATATCCGATAACCTTCTAAATCCAATATGTCCTTACAATTGGTTCGTAGCTGTTGTTGCCCGTTCGTACGAGCTTTATATATTGGTTTTTTTAAGCACTTACATTAAGTATGCATTGCATGATTTATTCGTTATAAAGATTTATACACATCTTTCGTGGTATCACTTTGGACATTTTATGCTACCAAAACATGCAGACAGGAAAGCATCAGTAAAAAATGAAAATTATGAAAATTAAAATTTCTTAAACTTGAAGCGTTAAATGGTAGATTTTAAGTATTCAGGGTATCGAGGAACTGTTGTAACAGCAGCAGTACGTTTACTTTTTAATTTACAACGGATAATAATGAATGTCAAACGGTGCAATTGTCTTTGTGCAGACTCTAATGAGCAAGTTAGCAGGAGTTTGGTTTGTTTGGTTAACAAAGACATCGTGAACACCATCACGCGTTGTTGACCAATCTCCAGCAGGTTAACTATCATCCCTCGTAGGTTAACTTCATTTAACATTACCCTCGTATAGAGCTATGCCCCAACAACCGACCATTATGAGGAGTACAGCCTACTGTAACGGCAATATTGGGGACTAGTTCAAGACACCCATTGAAGTAAAGCACAGTAAGATTTATAGATGCTAAAGAAAATTAATGATAGCAAAATATTGATTTCCCTGTAAGAACTATCACTTATTTTATATCTTGTAACTAAAATTTTCATACTTAAAACATGTTTTGCATAAACTATGTTGTACAATAGTTCAAGTATGGCTGTTGTGAATTTTTGTACATATAGACATTTTGGAAAGAAGTGGTCATAGTCTTCTTTATTTTTTCATCTATTGCAATTGTGGTTTTTCGTGATTTTTCATTGACATAATAATTCATTATTAGGTAGGATAAAGTGTAAGAGCTTCCATTTAAACATTTTGTGACGGTTGTTTGGCAGACATGAGAATATAAATTTCAACGTCAATGAGAAGTCTATTGAGGTGTTGAAAAATTTATTCCATTTTAAGAAACCTAATGGGTTTTCGGGGTAGTTTTTATACCCAATTAGCAAATTGTAAATTTCTTGTACTTTGATTGTACTGTTAATTTAATGGTTTGACAGAATTTTCAATGTATGGATCTTTTGAATATTTTTAATTTGGGTTTAGTAGAAGATTCTGACTTTAGAGTATTTAACCATGCTTTGGGCATTGATTTCTTAAGTATTTCAATTTCTCTTTAAAATCCCTAAAACATTATGGTAGAAGCTCTTGAAAAATATGGAAGAAGGGAATCTGCTTTTGCTAACGATACTATACTACACGTCATGTCCCGGTGTAGTGCATTTTTTATAATTACATATTTACCATTTTATTACGAAACTCCAGTAGAAAAAATTTAGTCACTATAACCTGTATATGTTTTTTATACTATTCCTCTGTTGTTTACTTGTCGGTGACGTTTGCTAGGGGAATTTTACATAGTAAGTGAGCTATTTTTTGTTTTTAAAGACACCTTGAGTTGTTTACCAGGAACATCTGCTATCGAAACGTTCAATTGTACTCGAAAAAACTGCGAGAGTTTTACCGCCTCAACTTGCAGGCGACATTTCCCAAAGGATTTCGAATGCATCAATGGATTGTTCCGAACTTACACTTCTATTTAAAATTTACCATAGAAAATTGCACTATCTTAATGAAAAAACCGTCGCATTACAAAACGCATAATATCTCGATGAAATCATTGTTGATTTCAAAATATACCCATATTGATCTTTAAAAGAATCATAATCTGGACCATATCCGGTAAACAATTTTCATTTGTTACGTAAAAACTCCTCAACAAAATACGGTGACGTTTAGTATTATTTACTGGATTAAAAGATGACTGGTAAAACGCCTGGATAAGCCATCTGCAGTATACGTGTATGACATAGAAATCAGTGCCAAAAAGACAAAGCTGATGACCAACAAGACTAATGGAATCAGCACTGACATAATAATCAATGGCCAGAAACTGGAAACAATAAATATCTTCAAATAACTTCAAGCCATTGTGACAGATGATCAAAATCCGAAATACTGACTAGAATAGTCAGTCAATAGTGGAGCTGGCAATATTGAAAACAAATTTAGTATTTCGTACACAGCGCAAAGAATATAGCGATGCAAACCTTGGTCGTCTCAATATTACTGTATGCATGCGCAAAGTGGACTCGGCAGGATACAGTCTGAATCCACAGAATTGAGATGCTTACGAAGGCTGCGTTTCGTGATCGCATCACAAAAGAAGAAGGGAAAACGGAATCGGGCCAGCTAATGCAACTTATGAAAACCTACTGACAGCGATAAAGAATCAAAAACTGAAACTGTATGGACATTAACACATTATTCAGGGTCAAGACAGTCACTCTTTTCACTCCAGGACGCGATAGTGCTTTTAATACTGTATAATTACCTATTTATCTTTGCTCAGGTAAACACTTGCAATCAATATATATTTCCGCATGTTTCATTTTTGTGTTTATTGCTGAAAAACACCATAAATGTACAACAGTGTATTCAATTTGCTAAATAATATTAATACAAGTTGTTATGTTTCTACTTCACAGGAATTGAGGATGAACAATTTAATCAAATGTAAGTATAAAGAAAGGTACTAACCCAGAAGGTGCCTTTTTCTGTGTAAACTAGTCGCTCCATGACATATTAGCCTGGCCGTAAAGTCTACGCAATGACATTAAAAATAATCTTTAACCATAATATTTAAGTTATAAAATATGCATGTGTTGAAATATTTAATGCGTCAATGACAGGTGTATTATTCATTACTTTCTTGATTATAAACCAACATAACTTGCCAATGGTCATCCGACAATCATAAATGATTCTTGAATCATAATTATTAAGAAAGAAGAAAAATGTTTTCTTGTGAATCAAACTAACGTGTCATAGAATGAAAAATACTAAACATACAAATTTAATCTAGGGTTACGCCAACTTCTTTAGTACTAATTATCATACACCTGGTCACAATTCAAGTTTAACACTAATAATCGCACAGGGAATCGCCTTAAACATTATTAGTTTTAATTAGCAGACTGAAAGGTTTATTAATTTAGAGATCACAATAACAGTAATATTTTAGATTAATTATAAGTAAGTACTTTATCGGATCTCTTAAAAGTGACAGGGAGACTAGCAAATGCCTTACAAATAGTCATATAGAGTTTTTTAAACCACTTCGGGTCAGCAGTTAAGTACATTACAAGTAGCCGATGGCCGTGGTAAGTATAAAACATTCCCGGGCTCATAGTGTAAGTACAGCTAAATGTTTAACACAAAGGTCAGTAGAATTATTCAGAAGTACCTAATATGGAGGTAACACATACAGACTAGTAGCATAATTTACACACGATCACATATATATGATTACTGTGAACATTATAGGGGTTCCAACAGACACAATTAGAATTTGTTGCTTATCCTGTCTTACAAAGACAATACATGTAGTAAGAGCATTTCAGAGAATGACATAGACAGGCTCAAGGACCTCGGTGGCCGAGTGATTAAAGTAGTTCGTCTACTACTGATCAGGTGGTGCTTGACTCCAATCAAGTCAAAAGGTGTCAGTTGTCTCCGGTACCCCTGGCTTCCTTCCTCAATACAAACTAGAGGCTATTATATAGCTGTAAAATTGCTAACATTAAGTAGAGTTAAAAACACTTAAAACAACAAAGAATCATTGATAGCATTTCGTTTGAATTAATTTGCAGGTGTCATGTATGTGGCATTAGAAAATCTGTATACTTGTGCCATGACTGTCAGATATCCATGTGTGAGGAATGTAACAATCAACACATTTCAAACTTTTTACTTCACGTTGTGCAACATGAGCAGGACATGTACACTCTGGATTATAACCTTAAGTTCGACAACGTAAAAGAGATCAATGATATAAAGGTGTTACATGACGGTTTGTTAGTTATAGCTGATATATTTGGTCAAAAGTTAATCACATGCTATACAAAAGAACCAAAACAACAACATACCATTCCATTACCTGGTTTACCATTCCGTATTGCTATAGTAGACAATAACACTGTAGCTGTACCATTATATACTACTACTAGTGTAGTGTTAGTAGATGTTAGGGAGGGACAAGTTAAGAAACAAATTGATGTTAAGGATGATTGTAGAGGTATCTTGAACATAGACAATCAGCTTCTTTTAGGTTGTATTGGAAACAAAATAAAGGAAATAAATATGTCAGGGGAGGTAACGCGTACAATACCATTAGGCTTATGTCCTGAGCATATCTGTGTTGGTGATAAAGGACTTATTTACTATGTCGACAAAGTAAGCTTGTTCTGTAGTGATACAAAGGAGAAGACTCTGTTTTCATTTAATGATCCTTACATGCAAGAGCCATCGGGAATAACAATAGATGATGAAGGGCACGTACTTGTAGCATGTAGACGTTCCAATAATGTATTCAGGGTAAGTCCAGATGGAACACAGAGTCGGATTATTATTACTCAGATACCAATATCTTTGATGAGTGCACTTATTTGTTTTAATACATTGTCTAAGTCAGTTGTCATCGGTCGTACAAAAACTATTTATGTGTATAAGAAAGTATAAATAATCTGCATATTATTATTGACACAGGAAAGTTAGAATGCTAATTACAGTACACATGTATGGCACGCGAAAATCATATATAGGATGTAATTCACATTTATGACCTAATTGTTTGTTATGACTAGATATAAACATCCACGTCGATACTGTTTATGATGAGTCATTTAATTCGAAAGAAATAATGCATTGTAAACCTGGAGGTTAATATAATTGAATTCAGTGGTATCTCTGATAGTGATAGATATAATGATTTATATTTAACCGGCTTATTATAAAGTATTATCCTGATTACAGGTTTATTAATCAAAATTGGAGATTTTTTCTTCGGTTCATCCAGCTTACTAAAATTTTTTTTAAACTTTATGCTCATGACAGAGTTGTAATTATCTCAGATGATCATTAGGTAACCATACCATAGCTGACGATATAAAACATAAAAAGAGGTTAAATTTTTCGGCGTTCTATAAACACGTCAACTACTATGGTCTGCGGTTATTACCTAACAAAACTCCGCCCCAAGGGGAGAGTCTCCCTTATTCGCTACATGCTGACGTGCTGGGCAGTTGCGCGAATATAGCACTGGTAATACTTTTAATATTCTTCCAGACTTATGAGTATAAATTCAAGATAAATAATTCATAGATAGCAGACTTACTATTTGTTTATATACTCTAATTCGCGTTAATGAATAAACATCAACCATTAAACTTGATTAACTTATAACAAGTCGGATTACTATAGTCTGTATGTTATTCTTAAATTCGTGTTTAGTAAATAGAGATAGTGTCGGCTATTCTATGGTTGAAGCTAACCATGATCTTAACTTTATTGGTCATAATTTAAAATGGTTGTAGCTGGCCATGATATAGATTTTTTTGGTCATAATTTAAAAAAAGAACTTTGCAAGTCATTGTCACCTGTTGTTAACAATTTAATGTGTTATCAAATTAAAAGACAGTAATTTACAGTACATTTATTGTACTGTTCAGGTGTGTTCATGTAGGTAATGTTATACGATTTATGTCAAATGTTGTTATGTTCCATTAGTGTGTTAATGTCATAGGATAAATGTCAACAATGTTGTTATATTCCATTAGTGTGGTAATGTTAGAGTATTAATGTCAACAATGTTGTTATGTTCCATTAGTGTGTTAATGTCATAGGATAAATGTCAACAATTTTCTTGTATTCCATTTGTGTGGTACAAAATGTAATGTCATAGGATAAATGTCAAATGTTATTATATTCCATTAGTGTGGTAATATTACAAGATTTTTGTCAAATGTTGTCATATACCATTAGTGTGGTAATGTTATAGGGTTAATGTCAACAATGTTGCTATATTCCATTAGTGTGGTAATGTTATAGGATAAATGTCAACAATGTTGTTATATTCCATTAGTGTGGTAATGTTATAGGATTAATGTCAAATGTTGTTATATTCCATAAGTGTGGTAATGTCATAGGATAAATGTCAACAATGTTGTTATATTCCATTAGTGTGGTAATGTCATAGAATTAATGTCAACAATGTTGTTATGTTCCATTAGTGTGGCAATGTCATAGGATTAATGTCAACAATGTTGTTATATTCCATTAGTGTGGCAATGTCATAGGATTAATGTCCACAATGTTCTTATGTTCCATTAGTGGTGAAATGTTATAGGATTAATGTCAAATGTTGTTATATTCCATTAGTGTGGTAATGTCATAGGGTAAATGTCAACAATGTTGTTATATTCCATTAGCGTGGTAATGTCATAGGATAAATGTCAACAATGTTCTTATATTCCATTAGTGTGGTAATGTCATTGGATAAATGTAAACAATTTTCTTATATTCCATTAGTGTTTTAATGTCATAGGATAAATGTCAACAATGTTGTTAAATTCCATTAGTGTTGTAATGTTATAGGATAAATGTCAAAAATGTTGTTATATTCCATTAGTTTTGTAATGTTATAGGATTAATGTAAACAATGTTGTTATATTCCATTAATGTTGTAATGTCATAGGATAAATGTCAACAATGTTGTTATATTCCATTAGTGTGGTAATGTCATAGGATAAATGTCAACAATGTTGTTAAATTCCATTAGTGTTGTAATGTAATAGGATAAATGTCAAAAATGTTGTTATATTACATTAGTTTTGTAATGTTATAGGAGTAATGTCAACAATGTTGTTATATTCCATTAGTGTTGTAATGTCATAGGATAAATGTCAACAATGTTGTTCTATCCCATTAGTGTTGTAATGTTATAGGATAAATGTCAAAAATGTTGTTATATTCCATTAGTTTTGTAATGTTATAGGATTAATGTCAACAATGTTGTTATATTCCATTAGTGTGGTAATGTTATAGGATTAATGTCAACAATGTTGTTATATTCTATTAGTGTGTTAATGTCATAGGTTCCATTAGTGTGGTAATGTTATAGGATTAATGTCAACAATGTTGTTATATTCCATTAGTGTGTTAATGTCATAGCATAAATGTCAACAATGTTGTTTTATTCCATTAGTGTGTTAATGTCATATGATAAATGTCAACAATGTTGTTATGTTCAATTAGTGTGGTAATGTTATAGGATTAATGTCAACAATGTTGTTATGTTCCATTAGTGTGTTAATGTCATAGGATTAATGTCAACAATGTTGTTATATTCCATTAGTGTGGTAATGTCATAGGATTAATGTAAACAATGTTGATATATTCTATTAGTGTGGTTATGTTATAGGATTAATGTCAAATATTGTTATATTCCATTAGTGTAGTAATGTTATAGGGTTAATGTCAACAATATTGTGGTATCCCATCAGTGTGGTAATGTTATAGGATTAATGTCAACAATGTTGTTATATTTATTAGACTGGTACATATAATGTTATAGGATTAATCCAAATGTTGTGATATTCCATTAGTGTGGTAATGATATAGTATTAATGTCAAATGTTGTTATATTCCATTAGTGTAGTAATGTTATAGGATTAATGTCAAATGTCGTTATATTCCATTAGTGTGGTAATGTTATAGGATTAATGTCAACAATGTTGTTATATTCCATTAGTGTAGTAATGTTATAGGATTAATGTCAAATGTTGTTATATTCAATTAGTTTGGTAATGTTATAAGATAACCTTTTTTATAATGGCAATGGTAACCCTCATGGATGTCTGTAAGACCGATGTAATTCCCGAAGGCTATTACAATTATCCGGTAGATGTTATTAGATTATTTTATAACGATAATGCATAATTTGTAAAAACAGTTAACACTTTCTGAATATTACAGCGTTGGAAATTTGAAGTTGAGAACGTTGTAACTGCTCTCTTAAAAATATAATGAATTGACAGAAATCCATAACGTACCGTCAAAAGCCATAATGGATTAGCGTCTATATGGTGTGATAATATAAATCAGTCTGTTTAATATATAGAAATTCCAACTGGTTAAAAATTTATGAATAACCTTTCATGTCATTTGCGCGATTATATAAGCGTAAAGATATACGCGTATATATTGGGTTTTAATGCGTATATAACCACAATATACGCGAATATTGAAAACTTATCTACGCATATGTTGCAAATATTAACCGATTTCTCCGTAATAAAATTAACGTGTGCATTAACACGTTTATGTTACTAATATTATAGGGTTATTGCATGAACATTGGGAAATATTGTCCCAAGCAAGTGTTATATTGCACGAGCTTGCGAGTGCAATATAGCATCTTGCGAGGGGCAATATTTTCCAATATTCATGCAATAACCCTTTTATTATATAGTAATATTTTTGTGCTTTTAAGTGATTATTCATTATCTTTGCTATATTGTAATATTTTAATAGGTCCAATATTATCATATTTTCACTTGGTCAATATTACAGATATATATTTTTATGCAGATTTACATATAATAAAAACTGACTTTTTTCAATTTTGTGTTTTTATTTGTTGCTCCTTATTGTTGTGAATATATGGCCACACACTCGAATTTCATCCATACTCAAAATGTGGCGATTACCCTTCATTCGGCAATGTAAACAATACAATGATCCCAAGGCTAAATTACTTTTAAAATATCTTGCATTTATTGCTCAAACCAAATGACTCCTAAATAATTAAATACAATGGGTTTCAGCGAAATTAACGTCCGTTAAAGCGAGACACTTTCATCGCCAAAATTCGAGTGTACTTCTACTTGCATACATTTTTGTTTTGAAACTTGTGCACGATATTTAAATCCCGTTTTGTTTTAGTTTACACTTGATTTTTTCCTTTGTTGGTCTGCAATTTACTTTTATCTTCCATCGAATTTACTTCCATTTGTTCAGTTTCAAGCGATTCTGCCTATTTTCCCTCGAGAGCAGATCATGTATGTCACCTTCGGCCATGTTTGTTTACCAAACAACAGTAAAATATAAAAGCCGATGTTCGGAACACATCTGCACTTTTCCCGGAAATTACATTAAATGCCGAGATTCAGTGTAAAATATGAAAATATACTGCACTTTATTGCTATATGAAATACAATTGGGAAAACATATTACTATATAATAATGGGGTATATTGTCCCAAGCAAGTGTTATATTGCACGAGCTTGCGAGTGCAATATAGCATCTTGCGAGGGATATCTTTTTCAATATTCATGCAATAACCCTTTTATTATATAGTAATAATTTTTTTTGTGCTTTTAAGTGATTATTCATTATCTTTTCTATTTTTGTAATATTTTACTAGGTCCAATATTATCATATTTTCACTTGGTCAATATTATAGATATAGATTTTGATGTAGATTTACATCTAATAAAGATTTTTTCAATGTCCAATATTATCATATTTTCACTTGGTCAATATTACAGATATAGATTTTGATGTAGATTTACATATAATAAACATTTTTTTCAATTTTGTGTTTTTATTTGTTGCTCCTTTTAGTTGTGAATATATGGCCACACAATTGATTTCGTCCATACTCGACATTCGGCGATTCCCCTTCATTCGGCAATGTAAACAATGATCCCAAGGCTAAATTACTTTTAAAATATCTTGCATTTATAGCTCTAAACAAATAAAACCATAAAATACAATGCGTTTCAGCTAAAGTAACGTCTGTCAAAGCGTCACACTTTCATCGCAGAAATTCGAGTGTACTACCACTAGCATAAATTCCTGCTTTGAAACGAGCCACTTGTACACGATATTTAAATCCCGTTTTGTACAGTTTACACTTGATTGTTTCCTTGTTTGGTCTACGAAATTTACTTTTATTTACAATCGAATTCACTTATATTTGTTGAGTTCAAGCGGTTCTGCTAATTTAACCCTCGAGATCAGATCATGTATGTTACTTTCGGCCATGTTTGTTTACCAAACAACAGTAAAATATAAAGCCGATGTTTGAAACACATCTGTATTTTTCCCGAAAATTACAGTATATTTTCACTGGCGGTTGTAACATGTGTATGGTAGTGACATGTTCTATGAATAGTTTCTAACTAAAATATAATGTGTTTTTTTCATCTTTTGTACTCGGTGTAATTATTATGTTAAACGTTCTTACTTTGAAAGAAAAGTAAAACTGAAATCTTAACATATTTATAAGGCTTGTTTTCCATTTTGGTGTAAATAACTAGACCATATAAGAACGTATCCAGCGAGCCTACATGTTTGTGTTAGTTGATATGTGTCAGAGTAAGTTGAGGTGACCTGTAAGGTTACATGTGATATGACATGCGTTCGAATGATGTTTACATTTGGAGATGATGTGTCCTTGTAAGATATCATCTGTGCGAGTCGAATGAAATGTGTCTGTGAGAAATTACCTGCCGTTTTGATGAGACATGTCGCTGAATCAGATCGCTTTTAGTGTGCGAGGACATGTGTCAGCTTAAAATGGTTATCGTGTTTTTTCCGGTTGAAAAGAAATATGTCTTTTTGAAATTGCTTTAATTCGTTTGAGTTGACTACAGTTTTATTCGATGACAACTGGCTGCGTGGATAAGTGGTTACGCGTACAATACCATTACGCTTATGTCCTGAGTATATCTGTGTTAGTGATGCAGGACTTATTTACTATGTTGATAAAGTAAGCTTTTTCTGTAATGATACAGAGGAGAAGACTTTGTGTACATTTAAAGATTCTTAAATGCAAAAGCCTTCGGGAATAACAATACATGATGAAGGACATGTACTTTTATTTCGTAGACGGTCTAACAATGTATTCAGGGTAAATCCTAATGGAACACAGAGTTAGGTTATTACTACTCAGATATCATTATCTGGGATGATTTCTCTAATTAGTTATAACTCATTGTCTGATCGATGACAACGTGCTGCATGGATATGTGACAGTGTTAGGTAAAACGTGTCCAATAATTCGGACCTTTAAAAGAAGTTTAGAAATTTGTCGCAAACTTCAGTTAGATTCTTCTAACACAACGTCATCATCTACATGTTTGCTGTGAAGTGGTCCTCAATTTTCCGTATCATTTCCACCTCCCGAATTAAGGTAGATTGTAGTTCCGCCTGCCTGATTAGGTGGTCGGTTGTTTACAGGTTTGTTGAATTTCCTATCGTTTTTTTCGGCTTCCGAATCAGATTCGTCTGATTGGGGCATTCCGGTTTCCAGACGAATAATTGACTGTTTCTTTAAACATTCAAAACAATTTGACTTTGTAGGATGGAACACGCAACAGGTCAACACAAAATGTCTTTATAGAGCACCGTTCTCCGTCTTTAGATACAAATAGATACCGGTTTTTTAAATTGAGTTTTGTCTGTATTAAGGTAAACTACGGAAACATTTAGACACGGTAGTGATTGAACTTGTCGGATTGATATAACGTTTTGGAATTTTGGTGATAAAAGCTCTACAACATCTTAATCATTTGGATTTTAAATATTGTTTGGGTTTGAGCGCCACTGATGACTCTTGATTAGACGAAACGCGCGTCTGGAGTAGTAAATTCTATTAACCTTGGTATCTTTTATGACATTGTATTTGCAACCATTGGGTCGATGCCGCTGCTGGTGGACAGTTAGTCCCCAAGGATATCACCTGCCGAGTAGTCATACTTCTAATTTACTGCCCTGAAATTTCAAACAAATATTTTAATTCTAAGGTTTTATTATTTTTAAGGTGTAGATATCTTAAGCCGGATTTTCCATAACGTTTTGGAATTTTTATGATAAAAGCTCGACAACATCTTCATCAATTCGATTTTAAATATTGTTTGGGTTTGAGCGCCACTGATGAGTCTTT
Source organism: Limnoperna fortunei (assembly GCA_944474755.1). Classification (NCBI taxonomy): domain Eukaryota; kingdom Metazoa; phylum Mollusca; class Bivalvia; order Mytilida; family Modiolidae; genus Limnoperna; species Limnoperna fortunei. The sequence goes on along the minus strand of OX104114.1, from coordinate 96,198,339 downwards.
ATTAGACAAAAAGGGCAACTGGCGTAGTAAATTCTATTATCCTTGGTATCTTCTATGACATTTTATTTTAGGAGCAAATAATTTTCGATTTAAACATTGGTATTTTTTAATGGAAAATCTGATTATAATTAACGCACGAGAGTCCCTGTTGTATAAGACGTGAAATAACTACATGCATCTATCGTTGATAAGTGCGCCTAGACTATGTGACTAAAATTTTGCAGTATTTTATTCCCGAAAAGTGTCTGACCACATAATTGTATCGGTCGATTTCAAACCACACATATTTTCTTCCGATGAAGAATATGGTTTGACCAATGTGTGACAGCTCTAGCTTCATGTACGCACCAGTGAATGAACTAAGGCCACGCACGGTTTCGGATGGTTCGCTCGACGCTAACATAGTGAGTTAATGAAATTGTTCCCTATGACCATTCCTTATCAACAATGCTAATTTATTTTGGTCAAACAACAGTTTTTTTTTCTGGCGATCGTATAATACCCGATTTACTTAGCGTGGCTTTAACGCCTTCACAGTTCCTTAGTAGTCTTCCATAGAGTTCCATTCCCGCAAAACAAAGCGTAGGCCAATTTAGCAACGAACCGTTCTGAAGAAAGTCCCTTATATACTTAACACATTAGTTTCCCTAGCGCTGTTTCGGATCCTGGCATCTCCATAGCTCAACGCGCGTAAACACAAACTCGCAAAAAGGCAGTATTTCATGGTCCGAGTTTTCACCGATAGAGTGCCATTTTATAAACGAAGAGTCACTGTGGGGTTTGCTTTTTAAAGCGCTGTCAGGTTCTCTTACAGTAAACTCTTAATAGCAAACAACAGATCTAGAAGAAAAACAGTAATAACTAGACAGGGTAGTTTTAACAGCGTAAAAGAAATCTTTCTGTTTACTAGGGTATATGACGATGTTATTTGAAGGAACCAATTCAATTCCGACCAAAATATTCAAAACACTTCATTTTTAAATTTACATTTACAAGCACTCAAGACAGTGTTTGATGGGCTATCTGCGTGTTTACATAAAAACAGTAACGATTAGATTTGACAATACTCTTTTGACTAAACTTTTGCGACAGTTTTATCTTGATACTCTCCCTTACACAAATGACATTAGAAAGTTTCATATAAATGTATTAATCTTCCTAAAGACAGACTTGTTTCAGTACATTTGTTATGATTCAGTCTAAATCAAGAGGGTAGACTGTTCATGTGTTTTTGAAAGTATAAATAGTGCACCGTTAAGGTATAACGTGATTTTAAGAAACCATTAATGTTTAGGTCATTATAGGACTGTTCACAGTTAAACAAATGTATATGATCTTATTCCAGGTATGAGACATAATACATGTTGAATGGATATACTGATTAATGGATTTAAGGTTTGATACAATATGTGTACTGTTGCTGTGATGAGTCAATAACAAACAAATGAATTCATTTTTGGAATGATTAATGAGGTGGAACATTTCTCAATCATATTGTGGCGTCTATTTTTAATGAGAATGCCGCAGTAACCAGTAAAAAACCAACCTTCTATAGAAAACTGGCTGTCGTTGTCAATTAAGATTAGAGGCGAGCACACTCTCCCCACACTGATACTCTAATTCTCCCGCTCAGTGTTGACAGACTTTTAATCAACACTAAATGAATGACAAACTACCTTAATAACTCAACCTTCAAGGCCCTGACAAATGCATTTACTATGAAGATCCTGTTTTAAGTATTATTATACGCACGTGCCGGAGTGACATGCCTTATGTACTTTCACTTCAAATGGAGTGATATGCAATGTGTTCTTTCAATCCATGTGGAGCATGATGCTCTGTGTAAGTTTACATTACGTGAAATATGCCCAGTGTACTTTCACTTTAAGCTGAGTGTCATGCCATGTGCACTTTCTTAAAAAGTGGAGAATACTGACGTGTGTACTTTCACTCCCAAACGGAGTGGCGTGCCCTTTGTATTTAAACTTCAAGTGACGTGACATGCCCTGTGTACTTTCATTCCAAGTGAAGTGGCAAAAATCATTTGTATTTGCACTCTCATTAAAGTTGCATTTACCGTGTACCTTCATTCCTGTTAATTCGAATGCAATCTGTATTTTCTCTCAAAATAAAGTAATATACCCTGTGTAATTTTACTCTAAGTGGAGTGGCATTACCTTTGTAAAAGTTACTTGCCCTGTGTACTTTCACTACCAAATTAATTGTGAATTTTGACTACAAGTGGCTTGCTCGGTTTACTTTCATATCCCAAGTAAGTGAAGTGGCATGTCATATGTACGTTCGCTTACAAATGGAGTAGCGTGCTCCTTGAATTGCCATGTTTATTTTCATTCCAAGTAAAATATCATGCCCACTGCAATTATAATTCTAAGTGGAGAGCCGTACTTTCACTCTTAGTAATGCGGCATGCCTTGTGTACTTTCACTCAAAGTGAAGTCTCATACCCTGTATATACTTTCACCCCAAGTGGAGTGTCAAGCAATGTGTACTTTCCATCCCAAATGGAGTAGCATGTTCTGTGTACTTGCACTCTAAGTGCCTTGAATTACAATGTGTATTTGCATTTTGCATTTGACGTAAAGTGTCATACTACCTGTAATTTAATTCCAAGTAGAGAGTAATTCCCTGTTTACTTTCACACTTAGTAATGTGGTATGCCTTGTGTACTTTCACTTCAAGTTGAGGGGCATGCACTGTGTACTTTCACTTCAAGTGGAGCTGCATACCCCGCGTTCTTTAACTTAAAGTTGCGTGCCCTGTGTACTTTCAATCTAAGTTGGGTGGCTTGCACTGAGTACTTTCACTTAATAGGGCGTGGCATGTCCTTCGTAGTTTCACTACAAGGGGAATGGCAAGTTGTTAGGTGTTCTTTCACTCCAAATGTGCACTTTTACTCCAAGAGGCGTGGCATTTCTTCTGTAATTTTACTCAAATTGAAGTGACTTGCCATGTGTCCTTTAACTCACAAATAGATTGCCATGCCTTATGTACTTTGACTCCAAGTTAAGTGGCTTGCTCTGTGTACTTTCATTCGACGTGGAGTGAATTTCTTTGTGTACTTTTACTTCAGGTGAAGTGACATGCTATGTGTACTTTCACTCCTAGTGGAGTGGCACTCTCTGTGTACGTTCACTCCAAGTGAAGTGGCATGCCCTGTATATACTTTCACTCCATGTGGTGTGGCATGTCCTTAGAATTTTCATTCCTAGTGAAATGGCAATCTCAATGTACGTTCATTCAAAGTGTAATGTCATGTCATGTGTTTTCATGGACTGAATTTTTCTTTGTACTTTCACTTCAAGTGAAGTGGCATGCTATGTATACTTTCACTTTAAATGGAGGGACATTCCCTGTTTACTTTCACTCCAAGTGAAGTGGCATGATCTGTATGTTCACTCCAATCATAGTGGCATGCACGGGGCACTTTCACTCCTAATGATGTGGCAACCTCTGTGTACGTTCAATCCTAGTGAAATGGCATGACCTGTATGTACTAAATGGAGTGGCATTCCATGTACTTTCACACCAAGTGGATTGGCATGCCCTGTGTAATTTCCGTCATAGAGGCATGCTTTGTATACGTTCAATCCAAGTGGAATGACATGTATACTTTTATTTCAAATAGAGTTGCAGGCTATATGTACTTCCACTTAAAGTGATGTAGCATACATTGTGTAATTTCACTCCATGTAAAGTGAATTGCCATGTGTGCCTTTACTTCCAAATTGAGTGGCATGTCATGTGTACTGCAAGAATCAATGATATCCCTGTCAGCACTGAAGTGTGACTACTGGGCTGGTGATATCCTCGTTGACTAACAGTCTACCAGAGGCATAAAATGTCATCAAAGATACACAGGTTAAAAGAATTAACTACGCAAACCGTGCGTTTCGTCTTATTAAGACTGATAAGTTTCGCCCGAACCCAAGCAATATTTAAAATCCAAATTATTAAGATGTTGTCGATCTTTTATCACTAAAAGTTATACAAAATTTGCGTAAGTCTGTCTACACCTTGAAAATATCAAAACCTAAGAATTTAAACAATTTTCGAAATTTCAGGGCAGTATACAATGACTTTATCATCGAAAGAATCAATGATATTCCTTTCAGTACCAAAGTGAGACTTCTTGGCTGGCGAAACCTCGGAGACTAACAGTTCACTAGCAGATGCATTGACGCATTGGTTACACACAAAATGTCATCAAAGATAAGTTAAATGAATTTACTACATCAGACTAATTCTATTTACACCTTGAAAGTAGAACAAACTTAAAATAAAATTGTCGAAATTTGAGGTAATGTAAAGAAAAGTGAATCAATCTACGCTTTAACCTTGCAACATTATTTGCAGCAAAAATTGTTAAAATATACGTAGTAAATTCAGTAGCTTCCAATATTTGTAAGAAAAAATGTTAAGGCAAATAAATGCTCCGATACTATTGAGCAATTTGAACCAAACTCGCTAACGGATCAACCGCCTTATTCACGAAAATAAAAGTTTCTCTTTCTTGTGCAAAAAAGAAGAAATAACACACACTTTGTTACTGTTCCAAGCCGAAAGATTATGCCCTATGTATCTGTCCTTTTTGTTTCTCTTAGATATTTGATGATTTGCTGTACTATCTGTCTGTATTTAATTAAATTATATAGTGTTAATCATCTCTTCATAAAGACTTTGACTGTTTGTTTGATTGAGGGTCATCAATTGTTTAAATTCTCGAAATTCTATTATTAGTGTTTCTTTGTTAACACATAAAGAATTAAACATGTAAATGACATATTTGAATTGTCAGTCTGTATTAAATACCAAAACATTATTTAAATCCGTTTTAATAATTGCAGTCTAATTGTGAGTTTGAACGTCACAAATCATATAAATCTTTAGTTGCATTTATTTTCAAACTATTATTCGTGCCATTTAAATTTAGTTATTTGAGCAGCAGTATGAAGTCCATGCGATTTAGTGATTTTTAATAAGATGTGTTCGTATTATACGAATCTTTTAGTTTATTGTGCTATTTTCAATATAAACATGATGCATAAAAACGTCGTGCAACATGGGAAATTTGCGCTGTAATTGTAAACATGTAAAGTGAGTGTTAGTGTACATTTGTTGGAATGAGATTAAATGCCCTTTCAGCACAAATACATTTTAGAAACCATATTACCTCTTACTGGTTGATGTTTTATGAAAATTGCAATTGATTGGATGTTTGCTTGACGTCCAGCGAGTAGTACGTCAGCTATATTCAGAACGAGAAAAAGTTTATAAATAATAAATCAACGAAATGAGGGGTTGGATGGTAAAAAGGAAACCAAATTGAAGGCCACTGGAAAAAATGAAGGATTTGGTAGGGCGAAAATTTAGCCTTTTGAAGTGGTTACTATGAACCTACGTTTATTCAAAATCTACACAATGGGTCTTCGAGGGGCGTAGCACTCTCCAAATACGTCACCAACTAAGGTGCACTGCCAGGCTTTCCGTACAATGACTTGACAACCCCAAACGAGAGGGTCACCCCTATCCGTCATCCGTGGACCAAGTGGGCTGCTCTCTGCAGCTCAAGCACTGGAAACCCTTCGAGTATGATCCAAGTGAAAATTGTGATGAATATAACAAAAAGTCAAAACTAAATATATTTGCATACAATTTGAAGTGAATTAATTCCAATCAAAAAATTCCCCTTCATTTGTGTTTGCTGACATAAAGATGTAACCATAAAAACAGGTTTTAAAATATTTATTTAAAATTATTACCTTTTTGATTATACTGAAAAGGTCTACAATTATTTATTTTTGGTTAAATTGGAATTTAGCGATTATGTACTTAGTTTAAAAATGTCATATCGTGCTGTTTTGCTTGCTAAAAGAAAAAGGCGCATTGATAACCGTAAAAATGTCATTTGGAAATCTACATATGTCAAATTAAAAGATCGTTGCGTTGGTCCCTACATTGTTCAGTGTCTTTTTTAAATATGTAAACGATCAGGTAACTGCATACAGTTCAACACAATACCATACAAAATAGTGTACCCATTCAAACACAAACGCATGTATTTATATTTACCTATCTTAACATCTTTTCATAGTTTCTTTATATTATTGACAACACATTATTAAAAAGACTGGCAGTTAGTTATGAATTCAATTTATTTGCATTAAAAGACTGAATACAAACATCGATCCGAAACTTTAATTTTTTTGTGTAACAACACACCCGTGATATGAACCATTGTCAACCTAGACGCTAGATTACAAGTGTCAATTGTCGTAAATTTTAAATGTTTTCAAGCTGTAACCGTTCTCTCAATTACATATATAGCTCATAGAACATCACAAACAGCTGTAATATTGTTATTGTTAACGATACAATTTGATTTCATACATGACAATAATAATCCATTTATTCGAGGCTCATTCTTTAAAGCTTTAAAAAACTACAGGAATATTAGACGCTCAAAAATAAGAAAATTTAAGCAAGATATTCTGGACAAGTTAGATAATTTACAAGAACAAGATCCCAAAATCATACTGGAAATTGTTAGAAAATCTGAAAAATGATTCAAATAATAATATAAAACCTGAAAGTAATTTTAACCCAAGTGAATGGAAGGAGCATTTTGAGTTTGAATATCATCAAATATCAAAATCAAGATTTAAACCAAATGAGTCAGAAACTTGAGGAACTAGAAAAGGATACCACCTTTAATGAACTTTATATTTGATAACATCTGGTAACATCTGACGAAATACTTTAAGCAATAAAAACCTTAAAAAATAATAAGGCTTGAATATCTAATGAAATGATCAAATGTAGTCAAATGATAAATATCAAACTATTGAAAAAACTCTTCAATCTTGTATTTTGATATAGTACCTATCTTAAATCTTGGGGTAAGACATTTATAGCACCCATTCATAAAACAGGACCACACAACGATCCGTCTAATTATAGAGGAATAACAATTGCGGAAAATATTGGAAAACTATTTAACCAAATACTTAATGATAGACTTACAAAATTTCTATCATCAAAAAACATAATTAAAAATGAACAAATTGGTTTTAGGAAATGTCGTAGAACAACGGACCATATGTTTATATTAAACACTTTAATACAAAAATATGTTAAAAATGAATCAAAACGTCTTTATGCATGTTTTGTAGATTTTAAACGTGCTTTTGATTCAGTTGCACATCTACATCTTGTCTATCAACTTAAAAATACTGGAATAGGTACCAAATTTTACAATATTATAAAAAAACCTGTATTGTAACTCCCAAACTTGTGTAAAAATTGGAAATCAGAGAACAGTCTTTTTCAACTCTGAAGTAGGAGTTAGACAAGGTGACAACTTAAGTCCTAATTTATTTAATATTTATCTGAATGATGTACCATCCTATTTTGATAGTACATGTGACCCGGTCTATCTACACAATAGCTCTTTGAATATTCTTATGTATGCAGATAACGTTGTTCTATTGTCAACCTCAGAAGTAGGGACTTCAAAACTGTGTCAATAAACTCTCTAATTTGACAAAAGACTGGGAAATGACAGTTAATATTTAAAAGACGAAAGTACTAGATTTTGATAAATCTGGAAGAGTACAAAACATAAAGATAAAAATTGAAGACGAAGATATAGAGCCAGTAAAACAATATACATATTTATGAGTCAATTTAATGGCATCCGGAAGCTTCAAAAACGCAAAACATGAATTATACAATAAAGGTTTTAAAGCATTTTTTAAACTAAGGAGAACATTCACAACCGAATTGCCTAAACCTAAAACATTAATGCATATTTTCAGTCATACTATAAGACCAATTCTTTTATATGGTTCAGAAATTTGGGGCTATATCCCATATAATAAACCAAAGATATAGCATCATATACTAATAAATAGACTGATAAGCTTATCTTAGGGAAAATACATACTAAATATATAAATATGCACTTTGCATTAAAAACAAAACGTCTAATACAGCCAGCAGAGGAGAATTAGGATCCCTTCTAATTTTATATAATATATACCTTAATATGATAAAATATTTGTGTCATTTAGTTAAAGATATTGAAGAAACAAATACTATCCAAAGGAAGCCTTTCTACTCGCAACATCAATGAATAAAACAACCATGAATCCTGGTTAGGCTGCATACAAAAAATGTTCAAATACCTGAATTTGGAATATATCTTTACTAATGTAAATAAATATAAGACAAATGTTATAGTAAATAAGGTGAAAGAAAACTTAATAGTAGTATTTAAAAACAAGTGGTTAAATCACATAAATAGCATCCAGGGAACAAGTAAAAATTCATCTGGGAATAAACTAAGAACATTCAAAAAATTTAAAAATAGTTTTACATTCGAAAGTTATTTTCATATAGGCTCAAAATCTAATCGCCAAATCATTACTAAATTCAGAGTTAGTGCACATGATCTTGAAATTGAGAAGGGAAGATATATAGGTGTTAAGGCAGAAAATAGAATATGTAAACTATGTGAAACAGAAGTCGAGGATGAAATCTATTTTCTTTTAAAATGTCCATCTTTAACAAATATAAGATAAATTTATATACAAAAATTCAATAATAACCTTAAATACCTAGGTAAATTATCAGATGAAAATAAATTCATATGGTTTCTTTCCTCTGAGAACAAATTAGTAGCTGACATCTTGCTAATATGTTACACTCTCTATTTGAAGAAAAAAAAATATATTAAATAGCAAAGCAGAGTCACCCCCACAAGGTAAAAATAAACAGAAAAAAATGGAATAATAACAATAGAAACAATAAATAATAAATAGTTAACCCATGATGAAATTCATCAGATATATTCTTAGATCACAGCGAAAACCTCTGGTTTGTCACTCTAGTATTGTATTAAATAATTTTTTGGTCTATGCATCATCATATGTATTCCTAATCATAATAATTATTTCCTTAATTGTACTATTAATTTTGTTTTTATAATTCATGTGGTTTTGATTCGCTCAAAGTGGGCACCTTGATTGGTATTAATAAACATTGTTGTTGTTGTTGTACATGATATGGATTTCAAAGGGTTGCTGGTTTATTATTTTGTATTATAAGTCCGTGATTTATGGTCTAACACAAGTTTGATATTGTCCTTATTTACATATTTTTTAGTATTTAAACAAAATTTAACATTTATAAAATTTAAAAGGATAAACAAATATTTCATAAACATTTATATTTTGTACAGTACAGAACTGTTAACATTGTATATTTTGTATTGGTACAGTACAGAACTGTTAACGTTGTTTATTTTGTATTTGTACAGTACAGGACTGTTAACATTGTATATTTTGTATTTGTACAGTACAAACCGTTAACATTGTATATTTTGTATTTGTACAGTACAGAACTGTTAACATTGCATAATTTGTATTTGTACACTACCTGACTGTTAGCATTGTATATTTTGTATTTGTACACTACAGTACTGTTAGCATTGTATATTTTGTATTTGTACAGTACAGAACTGTTAACATTGTATATATTGTATTTGTACAGTACAGAACTGTTAACATTGTATATTTTGTATTTGTACACTACCTGACTGTTAGCATTGTTTATTTTGTATTTGTACACTACAGTACTGTTAGCATTGTATATTTTGTATTTGTACAGTACAGAACTGTTAACATTGTATATTTTGTATTTGTACAGTACAGAACTGTTAACATTGTATATTTTGTATTTGTACAGTACAGAACTGCTAACATTGTATATTTTGTATTTGTACAGTGCAGAACTGTTAACATTGCATATTTTGTATTTGTTCACTACCGGACTGTTAACATTGTAAATTTTGTATTTGTACAGTACAGAACTGTTAACATTGTATATTTTGTATTTGTACAGTACAGGACTGTAAGCATTGTATATTTTGTATTTGTACAGGACCGGACTGTTAACATTGTATATTTTCTATTTGTACAGCGCAGCACTGTTAACATTGTATATTTTGTATTTGTGCACTACAGTACTGTTAACATTGTATATTTTGTATTTGTGCACTACAGTACTGTTAACATTGTATATTTTGTATTTGTGCACTACAGTACTGTTAACATTGTATATTTTGTATTTGTGCACTACAGTACTGTTAACATTGTATATTTTGTATTTGTGCACTACAGTACTGTTAACATTGTATATTTTGTATTTGTGCACTACAGTACTGTTAGCATTGTATATTTTGTATTTGTGCACTACAGTACTGTTAACATTGTATATTTTGTATTTGTGCACTACAGTACTGTTAACATTGTATATTTTGTATTTGTGCACTACAGTACTGTTAACATTGTATATTTTGTATTTGTGCACTACAGTACTGTTAACATTGTATATTTTGTATTTGTACTTTATTTTTTTTTTAAGTACATGACATTAAATGACTTGGTTGTAGTTAAATATATGACATACACATTGTATATTTTGTATTTTGACAGTGCAACACTGTACATTGTGCATTTGTTTTTTTAACAGCAAATGCCTGTAAATTGTATGCTTTCGATTTTTACATTACATTGACAGTACACAATCTTTTTCTATATTTACAGTAAATGACAGTATATTCTATACATGTTGGGTTTATAACTTAAAACTTAAAAATGTTTTAGAATACAATACATGCAAAACATGTGGTGGTTAATCTCGCTTCGTTACTGTTCGATTACAGTGTAGTATTTAATAAAAATGCTAAATTTCAGTTATTTTCAGTTTAATTTGTTTATTTTACTTTAAACGACTTCAATGGAAATAAAACTCATGGCTTTTATAAGCAATCCTTGCTTAATATGAACCTGACATGGCTGTAAATAAGACAGTAATAACATTTATTTGTTTATGATATTTTCAATATAATATAGACCTTTTTAAAACTTTAAATGTATGTTTGTATGAATGATCTGCAAAGTCCCATGTTAAATATTTCCTCTAAACAAGTCTATATGTATGTCTGTCTGAAATATTTACATACATTGTACATAATTTATTACAACTATTTCATCAGAATTATTTAAGGAGCTATTTTGAAAAAATACAAAATTATAAATAAACAAAGTAAGAAAAACAACAACAGATATTTTACCTTTCTTATCACATATAAGTGAAATTTCTGTTCTGCCAACAAATAGTGAATAACACCATTCAAAAATGAAGTCAATATTATCCCGCTGTTCTTATCTGATTTTTGAAAATTTCGACACTCTTTTAGTTATCGTGATCTTCTATTAACGCAAATGATAAAGATTTGTTTTTATTTTTTAAAGAAATTTCTGTATGTTATAACAGACAAACAATACAATACTTTACAAAGACAATAGTTGTACATATCATGTTGCATATTAACACAGAATTTGTAGTCACTGTTCTGCACTTTTTGAATTGTAATTAATTGTTACATATGAAACCTGCCTCAAATCAATAAGAATTATTAATTTTTGAGGACCTCAGGAATAATTATAAGGTTTGAATGGGTTATGTCCGTTTTTTAGACTTCTATAAATGAGGTAATTACTAATCTGATTGTCCTTATCTATCTTCCTCTCGCGACTTAGAAAATGTCGTATACAATGGGCAACGATGTGCTACGAACAAGAGATATGAAACAAAATTGTGAAGTCAGTCCCTGACGAAAAAATATAATGTGACGTTACTTCAAGGAAATGAACGAACTTCCGGGATGAAGATCGCATAGACAAATGTCGTTTATTGTGTTATTTTAAATGAAAAAAATGTATGTTTTCTCTTTTTAAATGTTACGCTTAGTTATACTGTTATATCCAAGAATTACATCTTCCTTTAATTGGTCACGCAAATTACATATTTTGTTCCTTTCTAACACGAATAGGTTTCATAATGGTGAAAATTTTATATCGCAATATATCATATCTCGTTACTTAATTTTAACACAATATTGAACTCGTTTATTATTTAGTTAAAATTAAATCACTTGAGATTATAAAACGCGAAATACAATTCTCACTCATTGTGAAACCTATAAATAAATATAATTATTGCTATTTTTTAGTACTGGGACCATATTGGGACGGTTCTCAGTGCTCGACCCACAGAGCAGCCCAGCGCATCCCCGAGTGGCGGATAAGGGAGACCCTTTCGTGGGGGGGGGGTTGTCAGGTCATAATACGGAAAGCCTTACCGCGGACAATAGTGGGTAACGTGTTTGGAGAGTGCCACGCTCCTTGCACGATAAAGATCCCTTTTGTAGATTTCGAAAAAAGAGTAGGCTCATTGTACCCGCTACCAAAGGCTACATTCTCCGACCCTACCCAAATCTTCCGTACTTTTCCAGTGGCAGTCAAAATTTTTTTCCCTGTGTCCCATCCCACCCCTTTTTCAATTGTTTCTTAACTTGTTCCCGTCCTGAATGTAGCTGAAATACTGCTCGCTGGACGTAAAGGAAACATCCAATCAATCAATCAACAAATCAATCAGTCAATCAATCAATTTTTCAGTATCTTTTGATCTTTACGTGCGGTTATGTTCCTTCAATATCTTCCAGCGTGAGATGGGCCCTTCTCACAAATGAGACAGCGTGGTTATTATTTCTAGCTGGTTGAGATATCCTTTTCTCACCTGATGTACAGAAATATCTCGTGACTTCTTGTTGGTGAGATTTCTCTTTCTCACTAATGAGACAGCGTGGTACCTATTTTCAGCAGAAACCTTTTTAAGTATCAACATGAAAACAACATATCTGAGCTTCCATGAACCAATTTATACCACAATCTGATAGCGGTATACTTAAAAACAAACACGTTGACGGAAAAAGTTATACTGGAGATTACGTTCATGGTAGATAACTCTATTTGTTGACAACTTCAAACCTATCAGCACCGGATTTTTCTTTAACGAATTAGTGAGAAATATAATCAAACACCGGTGGTAGGGCAAGACGGGAAAATCTCAGACACCCGCGTGAAAGATTTCTTTTGGTCTCCAACGAGGCTCTGCCGAGTTGGATACCAGAAATCTTTTCACTTGGGTGTCTGAGATTTTCCCGTCTTGCCCTCCCACCGGTGTTAGATCCTATATTTCTTCCGTAAATGGCCGATTTCTGGTACAGATGACCCAGTACAGATGAGCTCACGCGCACACATCTGTACTTGCTGCGTCATCCAATCAAAACGCCAGAAACAAGAACGTTGTTTTGGAAACATAACAACGTTCTTGCTTGACGTTCTTGTGTCCGGCGTTTTGATTGGATGTCAGAGACAATGGAGTCTAAAACAATGGAGAGTCTATAGGATATAGCGATGTGAAAGTTGTTGGATTACGGAAGAAATGGGTACTTTCATGCACTTTTGGGAAAGCCCGTGTGATCTTCCACTCGTGATAGAAATTTTTATATCTTTTGGCTCGTTCCGCTGCGCTCCATTCGAGAAAAGACATAAAATTTCTATCACTCGTGAAAGATCAAGCGGTCTTTGCCAAAAACGTATGGAAGAACCTATTAATCTCACCTCGCTATCAAGATGTCGTTAAGTTGACACTGTGACGTCACAATGTTACAAAACAGCGATTAACAGATTATTTGCAATTTATTTTCTCGTCATAAGGACGACACAGGGACGCAAATATGGATTTCGTTTCAAAGAACGTACAAAGTTATCATATTTATAAGCAAGTGCATAAAAAGGTACCATATTTATAAACAAAGGTAATATGCAACTAGTAATAATTGTGTTGGGATGCCAACACAAAATGTCTCCCAAACGAACTCCTATTGCCACTTTAATCTTGAGCATGTTGAAACCCAACCCCACTCCTGCCACCTTCATACAAATTTTTACCAAGATAATGCAATGTCCTCTATAATGACCCTTCGTTTGGAAGTCAAAATAACAGTTTCCAGATGTTCAATGTTATATGTAGTATAAGCGCCTATTCCTATTGAGATTTTGTTATAGCATCTACAAAATTCGTGACTATCGAAAAAGGCTAGATCTACCGTATGAGATAAATTGTTTTGAGAAACTAAGTTTACATATCTTTCAAAATACTTGAAAAAAGTGGTATAACTCAAGATTTGTTAAACTTTTTCTGCCATAGATTTACTTATTGATCTTAATTTGGAACAATTAATAGTTTTAATATTACCTGGATAATCGATAATGAACTGTACGTTTATAAAGATTTTACTACTGTTTTACCCTGAACTGATGGAAATTGAACTCTTTTTCTATAATATACTTTTTATATACTATTATTTAGTTTTTAAAAAGACTAACGTAACAACAAGAAAATCGGTAAACGCTTAAACAAGATTATTTTAAACTGCATGGAACGCTGTATCTATAAACATGTCTACAACGTTCTATTAGATAATAAGGTAACAACTACTCATCAGTCTGGGTTCACACAAGGTAACTTACAATCAATCAATTAATTGACATCTCAAACTCGTTCGGTAGGGCCTTGAACGATGGCAAAAAAATACGAGTAGTGTTCTGTGACATTTCCAAGGCCTTCGATCGAGTTTGGCACAGAGGTCTATTATTTAAACTGACAAATATGGTATAACGGGACGCCTTCTGAGTTGGTTTGACAGTTATCTATCTGGGCGAGTCCAACGTGTCGCACTTAACGGCTGTTTCTCTGACTGGAAGCCGGTAAGTGCCGGTGTTCCACAAGGATCAATACTCGGTCCCTTTCTTTTTCTAATTTTTATTAACGATATCGTCGACGATATAAACGCGTGTATAAAATTATTTGCCGACGACAATAGTCTTTATGTCATTGTTGATACCCCAGATAATGCGGCGAAAATTTTGAATAGTGATATCAACAAAATCCACCGCTAGGCTTTGCAGTTGCTCGTGAGTTTTAATCACCAGAAGACCGATACGATGCTTGTATCGCGTAAAACTACTCGACAAGTACACCCTCTGTTACGGATGAACAATATTTATCTTCAGGAAGTATCTAGTCATAAACACTTGGGCGTCTACTTCTCGGAAGATGGCCCATGGCATGAACATATCGATTACATTGTTAAAAAGGCATTCTTAAGAGTCAATATCTTACGACGTGTACGTTTAGTTTTAGATCGATTTACCTTAGAAAAAATTATCTTTCATATATCAGACCAATCTTAGAATATAGTGACGTCGTTTGGGACAACGGGATTCAAACAGTAGTTAATAAAATCGAAAGCGTTCAAATAGAAGCAATGCAAATCGTAACGGGTGGCACAAAATTAACATCGTTCGAAAAATTATACGAGGAAACGGGATGGGAAAAATTTTTTGATCGTAGAAAGAAACATAAACTTGTTATGATATACAAAATGGTGAACGGGAATACTCCGGAGTATTTGAGTAATTTATTACCAAATATCAGGTCCAACTTTCACCGTCATTTTACACGCCAATCTAACAATATTACTGATATTCGGACTAGGACGTCTTTATATTCAAATTATTTTCTGCCGTCAACTATTAAATTGTGGAATAACCTGTCGATAGATATCCGGAATTCGGGATCGCTAAACATATTCAAGTCACGTATCGGAGCTCAAAATGAAAAACGCCCATCATTTTATAATGCAGGTAGGATGGTTCAAATCTTGCATGCCAGAATGCGCATGAATAGCAGCTGTCTGAATGAGCATCTGTTCAGGCGCAGTCTGGTGGACAGTCCGAATTGTACATGCGGACAGATAGAGTCAAACAGACATTTCCTACTTAACTGTCATAAATATTCCGATCTTCGTCGAAGGACTATTTTTGCTTTAAATTTTCAAGTACAAATCGACTTAAACTTATATATGTATGGGTCAGATGCTCTAACATTGGAACAGAATACTGAAGTTTTTTTAAAAGTGCAATCCTATATTCCAAAAAGTAAACGTTTTGTAGATGCATAGACATTTAACACCTTAAAGCATATAATCAACCCTTTCTCTCTTTGCTTTTCCTATCAAATATATTAATTTGTTTTTTTCTTTTCTCTCTATTCTTCATTATAAAATTTATCAAGCCTGTCAGACCATGTAAATTACATATTTTGATAAATATGTAATTTCTTAACTGGAGACGGATTTGCAAAAGCTTCTTAGCTTGTTTCCGAATCCTTGTATTGTATTAACTGTATGTTCAATGATACATCTATTTATACAATAAAATATGTTTAAATTAAGATTATTGATAATTGTTCTGTGTTTAATTAATCGAGTGCCTATCAATGACTTTCGTGGATTCCTAAAAATTGAACACAAATTTAAAAACAATGCCAACGTTCCGCAACCTGCCAATGATATTTTATAATAATATGATTGTTGGGGTAGTGTGAATGCATTACACCAACTCCAAGGTCGAAGATTTCAGATCCAAGAATCAAAATTGTCAAAATATTACCATTAACTATACGTCAGTACATGAAATTGCTGTTATTCTTATACTTTATTTCTAAAACTCATTATTAATGGCTAAGTATCAAGGATATTAGTTGCAGACATGGATAACAATTACAAAGTTATAGTGATTGGTAGTCCGCTAAATGACAGTTAATAATTTTAAACATACGGTCTGTCTCTTTAGTCAATAAGTTGTATAGACCTCCAACCACGTCCTCTGTCGATATAAATCTCTCAGTCGATATAAGCTTGCATTGACTAAGAGAAAGGCTGTATTTGTTTAAGGGTATCTTAATTTATTATATACAAATCTTGCCACACATGAAAATATGATTGATCATTTTGTAAGAGAAACTAATCTTTATGCTCAGCAATCACTTGATGCAGAAACCTTAAAACTCAATTAAAGAGAGTCTAATCATGGCTAAATATTGCCAATGGGAATTCTGGAAATGTTTGGCTCCCAGTGGACGCCTACCGGACAGATTTAACATATTTGAAGGAATCTCCTCCAAATCCGTGATAACCATAAATTTGATCAATCTGTTCTTTGTCCGTCTATTTTTTTAATACTTCCAATTCTAAAGTTTAAACCATCTTTGTTTCTGCCGCTGTTGTTCTAGCCTGATAATCATTAAATACATATTATCCGCCTTATTCTGTATTTGCTGAAGCTGTACGATTTTGTGTTGTTAAGGGTCCTAAACTAATGGAGAATATTCGGACAAGTGATGTGAGCTATTTACCGTTACTAGTACAATGTTTCATATTCCTACGTAAGAATCCCAATGTTCTATTAGCTTTTGAATGGATATTATTTATACGCGACCCCCAATCTATGTCTTTACTAATAGTAATTCCACTTTACTACTCTCAAATGATTCTAAAATGTTATTGTGTCGTAAGTAGATTTGTTTTAAAAGTGTTTTACTTTTTGGATAAATTTATGACTAAACATACTTCATTTGACAATCTTTTTCCCATTATTCTATGTTAGACAAATCTTTTTCGAGTTGACTTGCCTTTAATATTTTATTAACATTCTTAAACAGTAAACCGTTATTTGTAAAATTGAGAATAACAATTCAGTCTTCCAGGCAAGTCATCTATAAATAACAGAAATAAAATAGGGTGTATGTCAGTACCTTGGGAAACTTCATCATCAACAGATAATTTTGATAGATTTAAACAATATTTAAACCGAGTAAGATGGCTATTGATGGTGCAAATAATGCGGTTCCGGCAAAGATAAGTTTTATGGCGGATTCAATTAACAATCAACTATGTTATCCGACTTTGCAACTCGGACTCAATTAGAACAGATATAATAGTATTCGCCTAAGGATGTACTATTTTCAAAGCAGGAATAATGATGAAAAAACTCGTGGCAAAAAGTATGCTTCCACTTAACAACTTATTTGTATAGTATATTCTGATATCTCTTATAGTAATTGTGTGCTGATAAATACTATATGCTGTTTGATTGTAAAGGCAGGTTCAGAATAATGTATACTAGTAATTCTTTAACATTGCATAAAGAAATTAATTTATCTAACGTGTTTCTCAACTTCATATTTCTTGTGTATTTGGTAGCGGGATTGACTGAACGTATGAATATTTTGTTTATTATTAAACGTACGATTATTTCCATAAACCATTTTCAGATTTTAATAAACACAATTTTACTTTTACATCAATCTGTAACCTTATTTTCTGTATCGAACACAAGGAAAGTTTTAAATTTAACAAATCATTAATGATAATTCATCAAACAAATAATTTGTAAGTTGATCGCTACTTTCGATATTGAAAGTCGCCATCTTTGTTTAGATTGGTTACGGGGAGACCCTAATCTGCGGAAGGGTTTTTTGGTATATTTTTGCCTATAACTTTCGAACGAATAAACATATCGATGTAATTTAAACGGATTCTGAACGATAATAACAATTGCAACATAATAAATATAAAATAATTTAAATTATCTTGATTTAAATTATTAAAAACTTGACCGGAAGGGTTTTTTCTCTACTAAAATTGAATACAATTTTTCAACTTTGGACTCAATTTGTAAAAACATACAAAACTCCTGTCAAAATTGGTTAATATATTCCTCTAGTAAATTTTATAGCAAATTCATTGATATATAACTCAATTTTATTCATGAAAGGGAAAGTTGTCAAAAGTTGACCGGACATGTGGTCCGTTGGAGTATTGCCTTTAGTGAAATTTCAACTTTGGACACAATTTGTAAAACAACATGCAATACCCCGGTCTAAATTAGTTATTAGATTCCTCTAGTAAATCTTATAGCGAATCTATTGATATATAACTCAATTTTATTCATGAAAAGAAAAATTGACAAAAGTTGACCGGAAGGGTGGTCCGTTGGAGTATTGCGTAGGCGATTGTTATGTTTCTCCCGTTGTTTTATTTGAGGAATCTCCTTTGATACCTTTTTTAATTTATGAGAGAAAACACGCTAAATGGCACGAGAGTTTATTTACTTTTATTAAATTAAAAAATACCGAGGCTTGACAAAAATAAAATTCCTTTCGTTCTTGTTTCCCGAATTGTCCAATTATGTTTTGTTGAAATCATTTTAAAGAAGACTTCAAATTTTGGCTGAAAGGACGAGTGGTGTCCGACAACATAAAAGTGTTCATTGACCATTTAGATAAAATGCTTCAATCCGAGAGCGAAGAAGAGTTTTCTAATTTAAGGATTAAATATACTTCAAAGTGCCCCCAACCACCCCCCGAAGTTTTAGAACATTATGACAAACAAATATCCCAGGCTATAATTAATCACTCAGGTTGATGGCTTATTGAAAAGGCATGTATGATCCTTATTCGGAAATAACTAATAATCTTTCAGAAAGTATGAAATGCTGTTTTAAAAAGAGAAAACGATTGGAAAGAACTTCCTGTAGATCTTTTAGCCTTAGGTCTTTATTACATACATAACCTTTAAAATTTTGAAAGATTAAGAGGCCGGTCTGGAGTTGGTAACTATCACGTACAAAATAGAGTTTAACAGGGCTTTTATCGAACCATCCGATTGTATTTTCCCTAAAAGAATAGTTTGTCAAGACGAAATCATTGAATATATCAAAAGTGAGAAGCCTGTGTCTTCAAAAGGAGAAGTTGACTATTAATTAATTATGACGAAATAAACGAAACAACAGTTAGCCAACAGGTAATTAACAAACTGCCAGATGATACGGTATTTGACGAGGCTAATCAACACTGTAATCAATTGTAATTCAATTTCCTGCCTTTGATGTGAATTGAAGTAGTTCGTTTTATTATTTTGACAATAATTAAATAACTTTAGTTCCTCAACAAGGGGTATTTATTGACCACGGTAGAAAGGGAAAATATTGTGTTACACTATTTCTGTAAGTAACATGTCGGTGCAAATCCACTACTACATAATGTTACCACATTTTGGCAGCAAAGATGAGCATAGGATTAGAACCAATAGAAAAAAAACAGAGTTATTAATTTAAGAGCATTGTTTAAAAGGGTGTAAAAAGAAAATTGAGAACAAATCCGTTGGTAAACATCCAAGATTTAATGATAAAAAATTGAATTCAAACAAGCTCCAGATTCGGCCTTTTCGTTAAACAAGCATCTCAAAATTGAGGTTAAAATTAAAACACCCTCATCAGTAGAAAGGTCGAAATCTTTAAAAACTCAAAAAATCAAAACTCGTTCTCACCCGTAAATCGAACAGACAAATAAATTTAAGCTAAATAAAAGAAGAAACAGCATGTAATAATGTACGTCGAGCTCCAAAATATGTTTCAAGAAACAAAGATGCCGTTGAACAAAATAAAAACCTGCCCGTAAAAAATAGAAGATATTTTGTAGAGAAAACTAACTTATTTCGGATTTGTCAGATTCTACAACATTAGCTTGGGTGGAAATTTGTAAACAACACCATAAACAATCAATATTAACTAACGAACCTTTATGTTCAGACATAATCAAAACTGCTCAAAATATACTTAAATCCCAGGACCCAGAAATAAATGGGTTTCAAAATACCATATAAACAAAAGTTAAAATTTAGGACAGGTGGGTAAGAAACTGTGGTTTTAAATTTGAGTCAAATTTACCATCACGGTCGAGTCGAGATCATTGGGTTTTGTCAAAGCAAAATTCTAAAAATGAAATTTATATTTTGGACAGTTTATCATTAAAAATTACCACATGTTTGGAATACATATGTATCAGTTAGATCAAATTTACGGCAAAGAGCAGAATCAACTTGCTAAAATGCGTGAAACGCAGAGGCACAACGGAAACGTTGATTGCGGTCTGTTTGCAATTGCAAGTGCCTTGAAATAAATAAATAAATAAATGAATAAATGAATAAATGAATGAATGAATAAATAAATAAATAAATAAATAAATAAATAAATAAATAGTTCTTGAATTTGTATTAAAAACAAGCATAGCGGGGAAATCTGTAGCATTATGCAAGAAATGAAAAAATAATTTGTTGCACAATGATTCCACCGCCTGATGAGATCTGTTGATCGAGGGATCGA
The DNA here is from genome assembly GCA_944474755.1 of Limnoperna fortunei. Lineage (NCBI taxonomy): Eukaryota > Metazoa > Mollusca > Bivalvia > Mytilida > Modiolidae > Limnoperna > Limnoperna fortunei. The sequence goes on along the minus strand of OX104114.1, from coordinate 96,177,340 downwards.
AATGGTTGTAGTAATGTTAGACATTAAAACATTATTTCAACGTAGACTACATTTCAACATTTCATATTTTGCTAAATTTCGTTTCATATATAATATACTGAATAATATATCTTTGTAATTCAATATTTTGAAGCTGTTGACAATTAATGGCTTATTAACTAATAACTGACATGTGAATTCAAAACATCGTGGAAAAGAAATGCCAACAAATGTGTCCTATGGCTGATTTTTTCACAGAACGTGCCTCCAATCCGATCAACTTTTTAAAACTTTCCCTTTTATGAATACAATTATGTTATATACCTATGAGTTTGCTATATAATTTACTAGAGGTATATATTAACCAATTTTGACCGGATTATTGCATGTTTTAACAAACTGAGTCCAAAGTTGAAATTTCACTGTACGCAATACTACAACGGATCACTCTTCCGTCAACTTTTGACAACTTTCCCTTTTATAAATAAAATTAAATTATATACCAATGGATTTGTTATAAAATTTACTAGAGGAATATATTACGCAATTTTGACCGGAATATTGCATGTTTTTACAAATTAAGTCCAAATTTGAAATTTCACTGTGCGCAATACTCCAACGGACCACCCTTCCGTTCAACTTTTGACAACTTTCCTTTTCATGAATAAAATTGAGTTATATATCAATGGATTTGCTTTAAAATTTACTACAGGAATATATTTACCAATTTTGACCGGAGTATTGCATGTTTTAACAAATTGAGTCCAAAGTTAAAAAATCGTATTCAATTTTAGTAGAAAAAAACCTTCCGGTCAAGTTTTAAATAAATTCATCAATATAATTTTTTAACTTATTTTATATTTATTATGTAGAAATTGTTATTATCTTTCAGAATCCGTTTCAATTACATCGATATTTTTATCCGTTCGAAAGTTATAGGTAAAAATATACCAAAAACCCCTTCCGATTTTTCCACCCTTCCGCAGATTAGGGTCTCCTAATTTATTTATTTTGTAGATTGGTTTGATTATACAGTTCTTTATACATGGATTGATTTTGACACGGGTCGAGATCGTTATTTATTTTGTATTTTTGTAATCAAGTAAGATGGTCACCGCACCTGACGATGATTTAATTAAGGGAGGTTCTGTAGTTCCAGTATCTGACCCCCATCATGTTGTGAACCCTTTAACAGTTTCTGTTAACGCAAAAGGAAAAGAAAGATTAATTTTAGACTTAATAAAAGTAAATGATCATGTTGTGCTGAATACAATGAAATTTGAAGAAGTGTCATGTGCTAAGCAGCTGATTAGGACAGAGGGTAGCGGATTCGTTTTTGATTTAAAATCCGGGTACCACCATGTAGATATATTTCCTTCTTTTTTGTAAATATCTTGGTTTTCACTGGAAAGGTCTTTTTTACGTATTTACAGTTTTGCCATTTGGGCTGCGTACATGTACCAGCGGTTATATATTTACTAAAGTCGTGTGTTCTTTGGTGAAGCACTGGCGTAAAAACGGCATTAAAGTTATTGTTTACCTAGACGATGGCTTTGGAATTGTCCAAGATCAATCCGATTGTTCTAGAATATCTCAAAGAGTGAAAGCCGATCTGATTGCCTCTGGATTTGTTCCTAACAAAGATAAATGTGAATGGGAACCGTCCCAAAGTATTATTTGGCTAGGGTTTCATTGTAATTTAAAGAAAGGTATTTTGTCTGTACCGTGTAAGAAAATTGAAGAGCTTTTGAAATTAATTGACAACTTGTTGAATTCTAAGTCTAGAATTAAAATAAGAGTTTTGGCTAGATTTTGTGGTAAAATTGTAGCTTTAAAACCAGCTTTGAGCGAAGTTACTCAAATTATGACAAGGAATTGTTTTTCAGTGATTAATCAGAGATCCCACTGGGATCAATATTTTAGTTTAACATTATACCCAATTGTACTGAGGAGTTTAATTTTTGGTTTAACAATTTACAATCTTTGAAACCTTGCGAGCTTTTTATAGAAGAACATGTTTCAGATTTTTATTTTTTCAGCGACGCTAGTGATACAGGCGCCGCTGGTTATATTGTGGATATTTTTTAGAAATCGTGGTTAGATACTGAAAAGGGTAAAAGCTCCACTTGGAGAGAAATTAAGGCTGTTGAACTTGGCTTGAATTCTTTTAATATGTTGAAAAATTGTTCAGTCACTGTGAATACTGATAATCAGAATGCAGTTACCATTGTAAAGAAAGGTAGTAAAGTACCAGAACTACAACGTCTTGCGTTGAACATTTTTAATTTTTGCAAAAAACAATGGTGTTTTGTTACATATTCAATGGGTACCTAGAGATTTAAATGCACAAGCAGACTATTTAAGTAGAATTTTAGATATTGATGATTGGGGTGTGTCTACAGAATTTTTTAATTTTTTAGATCATTTATGGGGTTCACACACGTTCGACAGATTTGCAAATTGTGATAATGCTAAAATAAGCAAGTTCAGTTCACTTTACTGGAATCCTGGCTCTCAAGCCTTTGATGCATTTACATGTGATTGGAAGCATGAGAATAACTGGTTAGTTCCACCAGTTTGTGAAGCTGCGCGAGCAATTAATCATATTGTTAAAAGCAAAAGTATAGGTACATTAATAGTACCCAAGTGGCCTTTTGCTATTTATTTGCCTCTTATTTTTAGCGATAATTTTCAGTATCAGTACTATGTAAAGGAAGTATTAGAATTTTACGAGACCAACCGCATTTTTGTACCAGGCAATAACAAGAATTCCATGTTTGCAAACGGAAAGTTTGTAGGTATTGTTTTAGCTGTTAGAACCAATACTGTTGATTTTTCAGATTTCGATTTGCTTGTCACTAGACATTTTTATTCAGATGGCACAAGGCATTTTATGTTGTATAAAGTTCCGGTTACTGAACTGGTTCGGCGGGTCACTGGACCTTGTAATTTTATTATGTCGCTTGACTGTTAGAACTTACCACTGGGTCTTGTTAATACAGATATTTAATTATATTTATTTAATTTGATTATAATCAGCTTGCATATGGTTATCTGAAAACCATTTAATTAAAATATAACTCTCATTTTCCCGAGTTCTAACAAGATAGTTGTAAAGTTGTAGTCTAGTTTCTTGTTTTCCCAAGTCTATTTCTAGAAGTAAGTCGAAGGAGAAACATAAAAATCAATCTGTTATACTAGTCTCGGGTCGAAGTAAAAGGACGACCTAAGCGTATCGTTGGTGTCTTCAAGCTCGCAATCGTAGAGTGAATGCCGATAGTTGCCGAATTTATTATTGTCCAGGGACAAACCAGCATCGATATAGCGGAATGTGAAACTGAACATAAAGATCCTCGACAGTTTCTTTTATTTCTTCTTCAGCAGGCCTTCTAAGGAGAGCCTCAAAAGAGTACAAAAACAGGTTAGCAAGGAGAGAAGCACAATTAGTACATAATAAAAAAAGAAAAAAAATACTTAAAGTTTTCAGTGATATCATTATACGATCTGTTTGTTTGTTTTAGTGTTGTTTAATGCCACTTTCAGCAATTTTTTCAGCTATATCATGGCGTCCAGTTTTTATTGGTGGAGGAAGCCGGAGTACCCGGAGAAAATTCCAAACATGCGGTTGGAAAACTGGCAATGTTTGCCAATTAGGATTGGAGTTGTTCGCACACTGCTCGCAGTGAGACTCGAATCCGCAACCTCAGCGAAGACAGATAATGTGATCAAAAGTAAAACACTTGGCCACAGAAGCCCCTAATCTGACACAATCATATAAATCAAGAGATGCATGTATTTACAAACGGATATTCCTGCCATTTAAATTCAGTAATTTGAGCCTCAAGTTAAAGTCCGCACGAATCAGTAATTTTCAATAAGATTTAGTCGTATATCGGGTTAATTGTGATAATGACAAAATAAAACCGCTATGTAGAAATGTTGTGCAACTTGGGGAATTTGAGCTGAAATTGTAAACCTGTAAGGCAAGTATCACTTTATATTTATTTGAATGTGAGTTTAAAGCACTTTTAAAATATTTATTTTTTTGAAGGCTACAGAATATTTCTTTTCATTATTAGCATTAATTTATATAGCAGAAATACTTCATCAAAAATCATTTTCAAAATATTTTAGGAAAAAAACCAATGCCCCCCCTCCTTGCAAGTTAAATGGTCGGTCCCTAACGAATAACAAGTTAAAACTTGTCAATTAATAGAGTCGAAGGTATCTTGCACTAAGTCGGGTTCCTAATCACAACCCTCATGTTGACACGCCGTTGATTCATGTCATACTAAGTTCCATCGACTGCCGAGTTTCTAATAAGTTTATTTTGTTTGTGTCTATCTATACAGAGAGTGAGAATAGGTACGGGTATTTTGAATCTTAGTAATAATGTTTAACCCCGAAATAAATAGTAAAAGCCGTATTAACACTACCTGAATATACACAAACATGTAAATTCTGCATGTAATTGACGTCTTTGATTTTTGTGTTGCAGTCAGTAATATATAACACCTAGTACAGGTTTTAAAATATGTTCACAATATATAAATCTGTTACAGACTGATAATAAAATGATGTAGAACATTTGAACTAGTATGTGATTTCAAATAGTCAAGTATACTTAGGTGGATTTCATTATTACCTTTTTTGTTTTTACTGAAACTGCCATACAATTGTTTGTCCTGGTTACTAGTAATCGGGAATTTTGCAAGTATGTATCTTTATATAAAAAGGTCATATCATTCTGTATTGCTTGCAAAAAGTGAAAAGCGCGTTGATCGCAGTAAAAATTAAACAAATTAATTGTCATTCTGTAATCTACATTTTGCAAGCCATGACCCGTAATAAAACAGATGAACTGATAGCTTAGCATAGGAATTGAAATATCGTTGCTTAGATCCAAATATTATTCTTTTCATTTAAATACACATCCTCCGAAGGGTCACGTGATGATGTCCAGAGCGAACGCAGACTCAGAACCTCTGACTTGAGTAGATGCTAAATACCTAAACGTAAACAGCTCAACAATATACAATGTAGAATGCGTAACAATTGCAAACTTAAACGCTAGTAATTATATCTGTTTCTTTATATAATACACAGAACATTATTACATGGATTTTAAAATATATTGTTGCAAAAGTTCGGCAGTTAGAAATTCAATATATTTGTGTTAAAAAACTGAATACAAGCACCGACCCAGAACTTGTATTTCTGTATAACAACAAATCCTGTCAAATAAGTTAGTTGTTTTTTCATTGTACAAATTTCATAAACTTGTATGGAGGGTTCCCCACTTCCACCCCCACCCCCTCCCAGAAAAAACAAAACAAACAAATCACTATAGCTTAGCAACATTTAAGTTGCTTTAAGTTTAGCATTCTCATTTTATTTGGTCGATGAAAAGTAATTCAACAATTTACTAATTATAAACCACTAGAACAATTTAAACCAACCTTTGAAATGATTTAAACACAATCATATGGCGTATCGCATAAAATCGTGAAGACGAGAATGAATTTTAAACTGCTACTATTTTGGCATTCTTGATTTCCATTCAAAGCCAACAGTTTCTGCCCTCTGCATTGTTCCTGTCATTCAGGTATCACGTGCGCTTCCAATTCTATATTAGGCAATAGTGAATTGATCTGTGTTGTATAGTACTACTTTTACGTAAACCTCTGGATTGGTTCCCGGTATTTGATGGTCCTACACTTATTATGACGTTGGTGGGTTATCTCCTCGTTATAATTTGTGTAGGTCATACATATACCGATAAAATAATCAAACTTTGCAATGAGCAAAATAAGACTCACAAATACATTTTTGATTAAGGTCTATGAAAAAGAAAACTATAGCCGTTGACGATTTGTCAACGAGTTCTATGGTTGTGACTAGACACATAGTCGAAAACCCACATCCGACCGCGTTCTCACTTTGCTACTACTTACCGACTCTGGGCACACTTGTAGATATTTTCTCTCTTTTATGAATATTCATTTGATATAATTAGTCAATGGGAACGACGTTTATTGGATAAAACTATTTTGATTAGTTGTAAACCTATCGCCGGAAGGACAAGCAACCAATCACATTAAGTATTAATGAAGACGAGAAAATACCTACAAGTGTACCCACGGTGTGTTAGTGGTAGCAATGAGAGAACGCGACCGGACGTGGGTTTCCGTCAATAGACTAGACATTACATTTTTTTAGTTGTTCTGTTGCAAGGGTAAATATTGACTTAAACGGGATTTTAAATTACCAACATAAAGCATTGATGATTTAAACATAAAAATACACACACATACATATATAAATCTAAAGGAAGAAACCAACCAGTATACTTACTAAGTATCGGATCGCCAACATGACGATACAGCATAAACAAAAAAATATAATATATAAGTCAAGAGAATTATGCAACGATACAAATTTAGAGATGCTTCTACTATAAAATATTTATATTAATAAATATGACAAAATTTCGACCAACTGATGGCCTTCTTCAGTGTCAATATCAATCTATAATAAACGATAAAATTTGGTTATTGATACTTAAGGTTAACCTCTACTAAATATATTTACATAAATGACCATTATAACATTTTATAGAATACTGAATTTACCTTAAGTTCACTATTAGTGACACCCTTATTTTCTCATAATACTCTGTCTTCGCTAAAAAACGATATTAAAGTCTAATAAGAATGTTTTGTAAAGTTTCAAAATGACGTCACTAGAGCTAGTTTCAGTTGTCAGATGGATAGAAACAGGTGTCAGTCTGTTAAGTTTCGTACAAAATCTAATACTTGCTGGAAATTATTAAATTTGGATTCATTTCACTTCTTAAATATTTGTGCATCATATAAACTTAATTTTAAACAGGTTCATTCAGAATTACAATTTTTATGCAAAGTGAAAGTAGAACTACTTTGGTTTTATAAGCACTACTTTTGACTACGGCATCAACTGATTGGCTATTTAGTAGAGGTTAACCATCAGCATCCGGTGGCGACGTGATCGGGTTTGATTTTATAGATCTTGAACTTTCTCGGATCACATCTATTAGTCATTACATAAGGGAGTACTGTACAGTTGTATAAACCATCTAATCTTTAACTTCTTGATATTCATTCATTTATTATTTATATTTTGAATGATATTTATTGTTTTTTTGTTTATTCCATTGGGGTGTACAGAGCAGAGTTCTTTAATCCAGAATCTCTCCCGAGCCTCCTGTTCAGAGAGAGTCTCGCCACTTGCAGTTCTGCTCGATAATTAGGATTTTTATGTGATCAAAATCCTTTGGAGTGTGGTCGGGCAGTCTAGACTGAAGTGTTGGCTTACGGGCAGAAACTGTTTCTTAGTAAGGTCACTTCTGTGACCATTCAGTCGTTTGTAGAATGACTGTTTGGACTCGCCGACATATTGTAACATGCCGAGAAATAACCCCGAGTTTTGATTCAAAGCTATCCCGCTGTGGTCATCATTATTAATTAACATACATAAGGCTTATCTGTAGCAAGACTAGAAGTGTTCGTTACGCCACGGGGCAATAAATTCTCTGTCTGTCTTTTCCCTCCGATGTAAATTGTTTTATGAGTTGTGAAAGTGTAAGAAAAGGAAAGGTCTTGTAAGAACACATTTAACACGATAGCAGAGTGATTTATACGATAATGACTTACATAGTAAGTTAGTACGCAGGGAATTCTATTGCATTTCGTTTTTTCTTTATATGGAAGAAGGGTACTCCTCGATGTCTGCTGTGCTTTTTGGAAATACTTTTTGATGTTATTATTCCTGTACCCCCTTCTTCTAAGGTGACCTTTTACTTTCCCTAGTCCCCTTTTAAACGAATCATCGGTGGAACAGAATCGTCGGAGTGTAAGAGCTTGACTATAAGGAATGCTCTTTGTCACATGAGGAGGATGACAGCTACTCGGTAAAAGGTATTGGTTGGTGTCTGTTGGTTTGGAATACAGGTTAGTGGACAACTCACCATTTGCAGATAATTTGCGGATAATTTGATGGAGGGATGGATGTTATTGGCACGTGTGATAAAGTTTTGTAATCCCTCATCAGTATGTATTGGAGTATGTATCCAAAAAGGATTTTGGAAGGAGGGCCCATTCTCCAACTATCGATACGAATACGATAAAGTTTTATCTGTTTATTCTAACTATTAAAAATATTTACATCCAATTTACATAGCAAACTTGAAAACGTAATTTATTTTACTTTAACGATTTACGATTTTCACACTTCGACCAATACGACCAATACACTATGTGTCCACTATTTCACGATAACGATTTACGACAACTCTTCACTTCTCTAATGCTACTATCCGACTGAACTTTTCACACAAAACCATACAAATTTATTACACTTAACATATTATGTAAAATCTCTGTCTAGCCAAAACACTGTAACTTTTATCTAATTAACCTTGTTCATATAATTAGCCATAAGGAATTGACACTACACATTAAAACTAATGATAGAACAAATTAACCTTTAAACTCTACAGACACAACAAATCATGCATTTAATTGCTAAACTGACCAGCTGTCCTTATCTGTTAACTAAAATAAAAGTATTTAAAGAGCCAGTTGCTATCAGAGAAAATAATAACAAAATTACTAATTAAAATTATTTGTAAATACTACTCTCTTCACACCATTTCTCCCCCTTATTGATTGTATCAAGCAATCAACAAATAATCATAATAATCAAAAATAATCGAAAAATAACATAGAAAACAAACAAATAATGAAAATTGCTTTTAAACTATGTACATGTTACAAGAAGTTAATGGGTGTTATCTAATCATCTAATTCCAAACGACATAATTTTGACAACGGTCTAACTAGAACACTTTCACTTGTCCTTACTTTTGCCACTCTTACATGTCCATCTCTCCCCGGATACACCTAAATTACTCTACCTAACGGCCAATGTCCTCTTGCAACATTTTGATTCACAACAATAACAACATCGTCAACTTTTATGTCCTTAAAAGTTTTTGTCCATTTTGATCGTTTATTAAGTTCTGGTAACCACTCGCGTAACCAACGATTCCAGAAATGTTTCACTAATTCTTGAACTCTACGCCATCGTTTTCTCGGGTTAAAGTCCGTTTCGTCCACAGATTCTGCAGCGAATTGTCCACCTAATTGTCCATGAAGAAAGTGATTCGGAGTTAACGGTGCATTGTCCTTTGGATTAGCTGACTGGTAAGTTAATGGTCTCGAATTTATTAATGATTCTGCACCAGTAATGGCGGTTAAAAGTTCCTCGTCTGTAACGTCTGCATTCCCAAGTATAGCATATATGGCCCGCTTCGCTGACTTTATCATTGTCTCGTGAACTCCACCGAAATTTGGAGCTGCCGGAGGATTGAAATGCCAGTTAATCCCTTGCTTACATAATGAATTGATAATTTTGTCCTTGTCCAGTTTCTCAACTAATTTTAGAAATTCTCGATTAGCTCCTACGAAATTAGTCCCATTATCGGATATCATTTCAGTCGGTATTCCTCTGCGATTCACCATACGGTAAAATGCGTTCAGAAACGAATCAGTATCAAGTCCATAGGCAAGTTCAAGATGCACAGCTCTTGTCGTCATACATGTGAACAGACACAAGTAACGTTTTTCGCGTCGTTTTCCTCTGCCCTGCACAGTAATAAATGGCCCTGCAAAGTCAACTGCTGTTCTTGCAAATGCTTTCAACGGAGTTTTAAACCGAATATCAGGTATTGGGGCCATCAATTGCTGTCCAACTTTAGCTTTGAGACGTCGGCACTCATAGCATTCGAGTTCATATTGTCGTATTTCCTCGCGTCCGGAAATAATCCAGAATTTTTCAGACATTGCAGATAATGTGTGATTAGTCCCACTTACGTGTTTACCCTTCTCGTGGTAATATTTTACAATAAGTCTTGTTACACGGTGCTTTCTCGGTAGAATGATGGGGAACCTAGTATTATACGGAAGAAAGTCTGCATACACAAGTCGACCATCACTGCGCATCAGTCCATTTTCATCGAGTTTTGGATTTAAACAAGCAAGTTTACTGTTTGTTGGTAAATGATTACCTCTGACAATAGCTCGATAATCGTCACAAAATTCTTCCTGTTGTGCGTCGCGAATAATCTGTAATTCGGATTCGTCGATTTCAACAATGACTAAAGGTCCTTTTCGTCGTAACTCTTTTGTTAGTGTGCTGTTTTCAATAAATCTATTGACCCACGCGCGAACACGTAAAAGTCTGAGCCAGTTGGAATATCTGATTGGATTTAAACGAAATTCATCATCTGCAGTTAAATGAACTGTCTTTAAACATAAATCTCTGGTTAAACGACCAATGTCAGACGATTTTACAGTTCGTTTAGCTTCTACATCATACGCTTGTCCTTTGTTTACACTGTTTGTCGGCCACGCATCTTCCGTTAATGCAAGAAATACCGGTCCATTCCACCATAAACTTTCCGACTCAAGTTGTTTAGCAGTTCGATCTCTAGAAACGTAATCCGCCGGATTCAGGTTTGTCGGTACGTAACGCCACTGTTTAGGGGTTGACCCTCTATGAATTTCACCAATTCTGTTGGCTACAAAAGGTTTATAATCCCTGCTACGACCACGTATCCACCATAACACGTTTGTACTATCTGACCAAAAAATAAGATTATCGGTTTGTGATCCAAGTGCACTAGCAACAGAATGCGCTAATCGTAATCCCAAGATAGCTGCCATTAGCTCAAGTCGTGGAATACTTACGGAAGTCAACGGAGTGACTTTCGATTTCGCAGCAACGATTCTCACTGATAATAATCCACTTTTATACACATGTCGAATATAAGAAACTGCTCCGTATCCATTTCAGATGCATCAACAAATGTGTGAATACATGAACTTTCTATATCCTCATTTTGATCAGAAACTTGTAAACATCTAGGAATTTTAATACATTTCAAATATTTCAATTCACTAAACCATGACTTTGCTTTGGACACTAAATCCTCATCTAAATTATCATCCCACTCATATCCAGATATCCACATCTCCTGAAGTAACATTTTTGCTCTCACTGTAAAAGGCGTAATAAATCCCAATGGATCAAATATCGTCGCAATTTTGCTTAGAAAATTTCGCTTTGTATATTTAAATTGTTCACCAGGTGGGTTAGAATTGAAGGTAAATACATCATCATTTGCTTGCCAAATAACTCCAAGTGTTTTAATCGTCGGTAAATTACCATCATCAAGATTAACTTCCATTGCACGGTCACTTTCAGGGATACATTCTAATACAGCTTTTGAATTCGATAGCCATTTTCGAGCATACATTCCTGCTTTACGCCACAGTTCAGATAATTGATTGTATAACTCTATGCCTTCGATATCTGATTTGACGGAATCCATACTATCATCCATGTATGTAGATTTCAACACTGTTTCAGCAGCTCGCGGAAACAAATTTTCATATATTTCAGCATTCTTCCTTGTAACAAATTGAGCTTGAAACGGTGACGAATTTACACCAAAAACAACAGAGTTAAATTCATATTCCTCAGGGGTTTGATCGGTATTCATTGACCGCCATAAAAATCGATGATAAGGCCTATCATTTTCAGATATATTAATCCTCAAATACATTTCAGCTATATCACTCACAATAGCGACTGGTTGTTTTCTAAACCGCAATAACACATGAAATAATTCCCTTTGTAATTTAGGACCTTGGTGAATTTTATCATTCAAAGAAATGCCTTGGCACTTTGCTGAAGCATCAAATACGATTCTCGTTTTCGTCGTTTCTTTCTCTGGGCGAATAACCGGGAAATGCGGCAGGTACCATTTCCCACTAGTATTCTCTTCAATCTCTATTTTACGAACATATCCTTTTTCAACATACTTATTGATTGTGTCCGAATAGTCCCTGGCCACTGTTTCATTTCGAGTAAGCCTTTTTTCTGTGTTTTCAAGTCTTCGGACGGCGGATTCGTAATTATCTGGTAAATCAGCTGGATTCGCTTTCCACGGAACGGCAACTTCATAATGTCTATCTTTAAAACAAATTGAGTTTTCGACGATATCAAGAGCTTTTCGATCATCTGCGCTGAATTTCTCATTCATATCCAAAGCTTTCACACTTTCAATTTCCCAAAATCTCTTCAGTAATTCATCAACATCATGTGCACCGTGTTTACCAGCAAAATAAGTTCGATTAAAGTGTGTTTGATTTTGATCGCTCCCTGGGTTGCCGATACATGTCCATCCTAACGGCGTTAACCATAGGCTCACCTGGCCGCCCGCGAATGTCTCGATACGAATAGTGTAAGTCCAAGTAGTCAATTCCGATCAGCATATCTACTTTAGGTTTCGATCCAAGACTTGGAAATTTAATTCCTTTCAGATGCTCCCATTTAAAACTGTGTTTTTGCCAATCAATCGGTTGCATATTTCCTGTCACTTTGTCAGTTGTGAACGCGACAATTTTCGTTTTCGTTTGTCCATTTAAGCTTTCGAGCTCACATTCAACCGGCATTGTTTCAAAGGTTTCAAATTCATCATTAAGCACATTCACAGTCATTGTTTGTAGTTTACCTTGAAGTCCCAATTCTGCTGCAACGTCAGAATTCAAATACGTTTTCATGCTAGCATCATCCAACAAGGCGTTCACTTTAACTCTACGATTTCCGTTTTTTAGAATAACGGGTACAGTTCGAAATGTAACATAGTCCGACTTTTACGATCCTTCGCAACCATTGTTCTGCTATGCCCACCTTCGTCTCTTGGTTCCTCTGGAAACTCGTGTACGGTGCTTGTGCGATTATTCGATTTATTGATTTGTGAGCCACGATTTGTATTACAGTGCCTGCTTTTGTGTAACAGTCTATTGTGACTTTCCTTACAATTGTCAATCCCACATTTTCTGCTTCGCATGCATTGTTGACCGATATGATCATCGCCTAAGCAACGGTAACACAATTTTGCGCTTTTTGCTGCTAACCATCTCTTTGACAGGTCCATTTGCTTGAAAGTGTCACAACACCATACACCATGGTGACCGTTACAAATTTTACACAAACGCTTTTTAAAATAAGGAGAATCGTTACTTACAAAAGTCTTGTTCATGTCCCTTTTCACACGGCGCAAGTCTGAAAAACTTGTATTGTCCAAACCGCGGACTGTTTCTGATGCAATTGTCTGAAACTCGGCTTCTTGAATAATCCATTCACGAAGTGATTCAACGGATTCAAAGATCCATCTATGATATTGCGCTACTTTAATTTCGGGTAATTTCTGTTGCAATTTATTGTATAACGAACCATTTCCTAACTCTTCAGTTCGACCCGCGTCCTTCAAATTGATTACGGCAATGTCAATTAAATAAGCAAATCGTTCAATGTCCTTCGCATTTTCGGATCTAACCGGTCAGAAAATTTCCAAGTTGTTCGAGGTATCGCGCAATTTGTCGTCTTTTCCCACCATACTTTCGTTCTAATCTATCTTTTGCGGCTTTGTAAGCAGATTCGGAATACCCAAGGTTTTCAATAACTTTCAACGCTTCCCCAGATAAGTACTGCTGCAGCTGTAATAAATTATATTCTGACGTCGCTGGTGCTTGATCTACACATGACATGAATGCAGCTTTCCATGATTCATAACAACGTTTATCACCGGAAAATATCGGAATGGAAATACGTTTCAGTTGTTTCCACATGTCCTGTCCTATTTCGGCACTTTTTGAATTAACTGACTGACTAACATGTTTATTTTCAGGATTAGCGTTATCTGCCACATAAATCGCATTGTCATGAAATGAAATTTTTCTTAAACCAGTTTGTTCGGATTTTGCAGTTGTATGCGATCGGTTTGATGCGACTGAGGTTCTAGATCTAGCACTTGAATTTGTAGCATTTTCGATTAAATAGTCTTGGCACTCGTGTTCTACCTCGGAAAGTTCTTTTTCCATTTGCTCCATTTCGTGTGCGACGTTACGAATATTTTCAATTTCATTTCGGTATTTCGTCAAACAATCTTTCCATAATTTCCATGGCATATTCTTCACCCGCGCGTAATTTCCCTAGCAACCCTTTTAGAGTATCTCGGTCAGTGGTTTCGTCTAAGCTTTGCAAAAGTTTATGTTTTACTTTTGTAAATGGCGCTTTTGCTTTTGCCTTGTCTTTTTTCAAGTCCTCCAATTTAATAATACCATGTTCATTTTCTACGATTGTCCGATCCATAGTTTCTAATTCCCAATCACTCATTTTTAGAATATTCTTCAAAATAAGTCCAAATATTTCAACCACGCTCTGCTACCAAAACGTTCGCTATGGTAAAAAGGATTTTGGAAGGAGGGCCCATTCTCCAACTATTGATACGAATACGATAAAGTTTTATCTGTTTATTCTAACTATTAAAAATATTTACATCCAATTTACATAGCAAACTTGAAAACGTAATTTATTTTACTTTAACGATTTACGATTTTCACACTTCGACCAATACGACCAATACACTATGTGTCCACTATTTCACGATAACGATTTACGACAACTCTTCACTTCTCTAATGCTACTATCCGACTGAACTTTTCACACAAAACCATACAAATTTATTACACTTAACATATTATGTAAAATCTCTGTCTAGCCAAAACACTGTAACTTTTATCTAATTAACCTTGTCTATATAATCAGCCATAAGGAATTGACACTACACATTAAAACTAATGATAGAACAAATTAACCTTTAAACTCTACAGACACAACAAATCATGCATTTAATTGCTAAACTGACCAGCTGTTCTTATCTGTTAACTAAAATAAAAGTATTTAAAGAGCCAGTTGCTATCAGAGAAAATAATAACAAAATTACTAATTAAAATTATTTGTAAATACTACTCTCTTCACACCATGTATCCACTTCATATCAACATCATCAATAAACCTGTACCAAGATAGTGGTTTTCAATAGACGATTGGAGAAGTTCTTTTTCTAATTTACCCATAAATATGTTGGCATATGATGGAGCCATTTTAGTTCCCATAGCTGTTCCATTTATTTGCAAGAAATGGTCTCCATTACAAGTGAAGTTGTTTTTTTAGCACCAATGTCAACATTGTGACTAAACATTCAGTCATAGGATCTTTAACTGAACGACTTTCTTAGACCTCTCTGCATGCTTCTATGCCATCAGCATGAGGAATGTAAGTGTAGAGAGATGTGACATCCACAGTTACTAGAGCGGTACCTGGTGCAAGGGGATTCAGGGCTGCCATCTTTTGTAGTTAGTCGGTGGTGTCCTTCACAAATGATGGGAGTGATTCAACATGTAGTCGAAGATGGTCATCCACAAATTCAGATATTTTTTCTGTCTGGTGGCCGTTAGCTGATAAGATAGGTCTACAGGGGTTGTTAGGTTTGTGAATTTTAGGAAGAAGGTAGAATCTGCCGGCCTTTGGATTGTCAGGTGTAAGGCATTCGAGAGGTTTATCATCAATATAGACTAGAGTGTTAATTTTGGTTAATTCCTTAGTTATGTCATTACTGAATTTCTCTGTGGGGTCCTCTTCTAATTTCATATAAAATTCATATAATTCATATAATTTCATATAATAAATTATATATACAAGTCTAGAAGATTATGCAACGACACAAATGACGGTGTTTCTTGTCAAAAATTTAGACAAAGACTGACCAACGAAAGGCCTTAGTCATTGAATGTAAATATAAATTAAACTGCCATTTGTTCTGAGAACAAATGAGAAGGTCTTTCCCACTGTTCCTCTAAAGTAAGAAAATTTAGGTGATGGGATTTTTTGTCTTGCTATAGCACAAAATGTCGCTTCTAGTCATAAAAATGAGTTATTTGAGTAAAGAAAGTGGTTTCGAGGCAAAAATAGGTGGTTGTTAGGACTTTCATTCCGTTGCTAGGGACAAAATGCCACTTCCAGTCATGAAATGAGATATATCTGTAAAGTACATCATGATCTGATTCTAAAAATATATGGTTGCTAAGGACTTTTTATAACGGTCACTTTTGTTGCTATGGTGTGACCTTTACCTATGACCTTTGACCTTTGGCTCAAATTGAAGCTCTTTTCCTGCTGATCATGTTAAACTATATGTTTACTATATTATCTCTAACCGTTTTCAAGTTTTAACCAAAAAAACCGATTAACCGAACGCGTCAAGGGCAGTAACTCAAAAATGGTTCATTGTACAGTTTTGGGTCAATGTACCAAATGAAAGTTTCAATAAGAGGAGTATTTTTTTCCATTTATTGTCTGCTTCTATCTTTTGTGGTTTGTGAGATATAGTACTTACAAGACCTATGGTGACGTTTGACCTTGACTTTTGACCTTTGACATTTTGTAATGTAACATATGTCACTT
This sequence comes from Limnoperna fortunei, assembly GCA_944474755.1. Taxonomy (NCBI): domain Eukaryota; kingdom Metazoa; phylum Mollusca; class Bivalvia; order Mytilida; family Modiolidae; genus Limnoperna; species Limnoperna fortunei. Next base: position 96,160,948 of record OX104114.1, on the reverse strand, counting down.
AGGATCAATAGTGGTGGTCTCAAGTCTTACGGTTTTTGAGAAAAAAAATTTGACGCATTGGGACATTTTTCAGGTCAAAAACACATAAACAGGAAGTCGATTGGAAAAAAAAATTGCATAACAAATCATCGCAATAGGGCAGCGACATTTTTTAGACTTCAGATTTTAAGAATCTATTACGGTTTCTGAGTTTATCTGCTAACAAGGGTTTACGGTGTTGGGGCAGATAACTCTGTTACTAAAAATAGATCGGTCTAAAAGCATGAGCCATGTCATCTCCGGATATGACCGATTGATGTTACCAAGTATCTAAATAATACGTCCAGACACTTTTTGGCAAACCTCCGCGGAAGAAGAAGAAAAAATAATAATCATAAGAAAGACAAGAAGGTCTTTCCACTGTAGTGGGAAAGACTTTAATAAATGACGTAAACAAGTCATAACATATTGATCTTAAACTTTCTCATTTCCAACTTAACCCAAAATAGTTGCTTCCCACTCCTCCCGCCGTGCTGTTACTTGGCTTTGCTCAAATATTCCAACAAGATGTAATCAAAATCAAAAACGTCATTAATTTATATTGACATGACTAAGGCCATTCGTTGGTCAGTCTTTGTCTAAATTGTTGACAAGAAACACCGTCATTTGTATCGTTGCATAATCTTCTAGACTTGTATATAATTTTTTGTTTATGCTGTATCGTCATGTTTGTCGATCCGATACTTAATAAGCTTACTGGTTGGTAGATTCTTTAGACTTTATATATATACATATTTGTTAAGGAGTTAATATAATCATATATTAATATAATTATATAATCATAGTCTCTTAAAGAATAAATATAAAAACTCTATTAAATTTTCCGAACGTTTCGGCCTCACGGCCTTCCTCAGCAGACATTTTATTGCATAGTCCACTTTCACTGCTTCCTGCAGCTCTTCAGGCGACAATAATGTTTACATATATTGTTTACATAGACCATGCAATAAACAGTAAGTATTGTATTTCTTTGTTAATAAATCGTGTAGATATTCAAGTGTTTGTTTATTTATGATCTTATAAACTTCAATATCTTGTAAACGTAATCTACTGAGTTCTAATGATGGCATCTGAGACTTCTCAAGCAACTGTTCCTATGTACTCAAAGGATCATTATATATGAAACTCAAAGCCCTTTCCTGAATGTTTTCCAATTTTTTAGTGTTTACTTCTCCTCAAAAATACCACACCTAATGACAATAATAAGAGTTTATAATATAAAAGAGTAATAATTGTCAATTTACCTAGCTTACTTAGCCGATTCGAGTGCATTGAGGTGTTATGATGCTTTTTTTTTACAAATATTTGAGATATGACTGTTGAAATTTAATCTATAGTCAAAAGTAACACCACGTTTTTTTACTTCGTCTTCACAAATTATATTATTTCCATTTATATTAAAAGTAATATTTAGATCATTTGCCTTTTTACCGATTGATATTACCTGGATTTTATCTGAATTGGCTTCCATATGGTCATCTGAAAACCATTTAATTAAAATATTACTCTCATTTCCCCGAGTTCTAACAAGAGAGTTGTAAAGTTGCAGTCTAGTTTGTAGTTTTCCCGAGTCTATTTCTAGAAGTAAGTCTAGGCAGAAATCAATTGTCTCGGGTCGAAGTAAAAGGGCGACCTAAGCGTATTGGTGGTGTCTTTAAGCTTGCTATGGTAGATTGAATGCGGATAGTTACCGAATTTATCATTGTTCAGGGACTAACCAGCATCGATATAGCGGAATGTGAAACTGAACATAGAGATCCCGGACAGTTTCTTTTATTTCTTCTTCAGCAGGCCTTCTAGGGATAGTCTCAAAAGAGTACAAAAACAGGTTAGCGAGGAGAGAAGCACAATTAGTACCCAATAAAAAAAGAAAAAAAAAGACTTAATGTTTTCAGTCATTTCATTATACGGTCGGTTTGTTTGTTTTAATGTTGTTTAACGCCACTTTCAGCAATTTTTTTCAGCTATATCATGGCGTCTAGTTTTTGTTGGTGGAGGAAGCCGGGGTACCTGAAGAAAACCCCCGACATGCGGTAGGAAAACTGGCAATGTTTGTCAATTTGGATTGGAGTTGATCGCGCCCTGCCCGCAGTGAGACTCGAACCCGCAATCTCAGTGAAGACAGATAAAAATTTGTGATCAAAAATAGACGAACTGCCTTAACACTAGGTCACGAAGGCCCCTTTCGTAATCGGTAAATTTGAACTTCACAATCATATAAATCAATAGAGGCATGTATTTACAAACGGATATTCCTGCCATTTAAATTCAGTAATTTGAGCTGTTGGATAAAGGCCGCACGAATCAGTAATTTTGAATAAGATTTAGTCGTATATCGGGTTAATTGTGATATTGACAAAATAAACCGCTATATAGAAATGTTGTGCAACATTGGGAATTTGCGCTGAAATTGTAAACCTGTAAGGCAAGTATCACTTTATATTTATTTGAGTGTGAGTGCACTTTCAGCAATGGTTTGAGCTTTATTATGTCGCCCAGTCTTTATTTGCAAAATGGGAGGAGACAGAGTAACGGATAACAAGTTAAAACTTGTCAATTAATGGAGTCGAAGGTATCTTGCACCGGTTCTGAATCACAACCCTCATGTTGACACGCCGTTGATCCGTATGATACTAAGTTCCCTCGACTACCTAGTTCCTAACTAGTGTATGTACTAACTTTTTTCGCTCATTTTGTTTGTGTCTGTCTAAACAGAGGGTGAGAATACGTACGGGTATTTTGAACTTCAGTAATAATGTTTAACCCCGGAATAAATAGTAAAAGCTGTATTATCACAACCTGAATGTGATAAATATAAACAAACATGTAAATTCTGCATGTCTTTGATTTTTGTTTTGCTGTCAATAATATGTAACTTCTAATACTAATACAGGTTTAAAATATGTTCACAATATATAAATATGTTACAGATTGATAATAGACTGATGTAGAACACTTTAATAAGTACTATGTGATTTCAAATTGTCAAGTATACTTAGGTGGCTTTTATAATTACCTTTTTGTTTTTACTGAAAATACCATATAATTTTTCTTGGTTAAATGTGAATATTGCAAGTATGTACCTTTTGTTTAAAAGGTCATATCATATTGTATTGCTTGCAAAAAAACAAAAGGCGCGTTGATCACAGTAAACATTAAACAAGTTTCAAAAGATCGGCAGTTAGAAATTCAATATATTTGGGTTAAAAAACTTATTACAAGCATCCACCCACAAATTTTGTTTACGTATAGTAAAATAAGTTAGTTGTTTTTAAACTGTAACCGTCACTCAATTCTCAATATGCATTCTATATATATGTCTCAGATTTAACAAATTACAATCAGCTCTAATTTTGGTACTGTTAACGATGCAACTTGATTTCATTGAATTGTATGGAGGTCACTTCCCCTATCCCCCCATCCAAAAATACTTCATGTAGCGCTTCATTACGAACATGTGCATCGATAAACGATTCTTTAAAAAAAGTATTAATTTTTGATATTTACAGTTTATTTCATGTAAAAATGCCGGGGTCCTGATTTAAATGTGCACAATGTATCTTTCTGATTTAAGTTTTTGATTTTGTTTACTGTATCGTAACAGAATTGCATGGCTACCGGTTTCATAATGCAAAGAATGATTCTACGTCATCTGTAACGATTTGAACCAATATAAATCCAATATATCGATGAAAGACATAAGTATTAGAAATATTATATTTCCATCAATAAACCCAACTCAAACACTACAGTAATGTAGGTGGTAGTTTGGCATGCCATAAATTCTTGTGAAATGCCTGTACCAAGTCAGGACCATTGTTGCATTGCAATATGCTTGGTTGTTGGTTGTGGATTAAGCCGGTTCCTCGGACTCTAATTCGTGGATGTTTTTGACAGTTTCCTGAGTGTTCTGTACTTTGTTATTACCTTTCTTCCTACCAATAAATACTTGCCGCACTAATGTTCCAAAATAATTAATGGAATCACACGTGGAGAATGTAAAGCTAAGCTATTATCTAATGCTCAGCATGTAAAGTTTCATGAAAAAAGCGAACACATATTTACAAACCTATTAATTTAGTTTATCAGATGTAAAAGTAGCTTATACAAAAGTGGTTTTCAAATATTCACCGAAACGCAAGAATATTTTTTTTTTAAGTTTTATTGACGTATGCAAGCGTTGACCGAAGCACATTGCGCTTCGTGATAAAAATGTTCTTCGGTCAACGCTTTCATACGTCAATGAAACTTCAAAAGAATGCATTCGATTCTTATATATAAACTGTATTTCATTTAAAAAATGTCGGATCCTGATTTAAATCGTGCACAATGTATTTTTGTTGATATAAAGTTGTTTGCTTACTGTGAACTTTGTCAAGACGTTGAGAAATACAAAAGTATGGTTCTACGTCATCTGTTACGGTTAAAACCAAAACTTACTTGTAAACTCACCCAAACTCTACTGCGTTATTTGCTAATGGATTCATGGGCAGATTTATTTAAACCGCTTAGGGGAAATGATTGGTCGTCTCGGTCTGCATAGTGGTCAGGTGATTTTAATGACGCTATAATTATGGTAAGTTCGTTGCACAGTACCGGTCTTGCAAACATTTAACATTAATTAATTATTTCAATTTAATTTCTTCAATTGTTTCAAAATTGAGATTCATAAAACATATTGTAGAATTGTGCTCTACCAAGGTCAGGGCTTATATAATCTTACATGTTCCTATGCAATATTTTTAAAATTCGGTTTTTTTCTTGTCCTAATTGTTTGTTTCTTATTTTTTGCAGATAGTTGTGAATCTACCTGAGAAAATATATATAGCTGAACAATTGCTCATAATAGATGAGAAACATTACAATTGACAAACATGAACTCCTTTAAGGACAAGAAGACGGCACTATCTTCCTACCGATGACCATGTTTTGCATTGTAAAGAGGTCGGCGCCAAAAAACGATGACTGATCCTAAGAGCTTGCCCATTTCAGTGTCATCAGAAGTGCCATCCCAACCCGTTGGTCCACTACAGATATCAGATATTTATGAAACAGAAGCTAAATTGTCATGGCAACAAAGTGAAAATGAGGGTGCATCACCAATCATAGAATACATTATTGAGTCCCAAGCGAAAGGAAAATTTACTTACACAGAAGCCGGTAAAGCGAAGCCTAACCTGACAACTTTTCAACTGACTGGATTGAAAGAAGATGAGGAATACATTGTACAAGTGAAGGCTGTAAACAATATAGGCCAGTCGAAACCACTTGAGGCATCCTTCAAGACAAAGAGATCTAATCGTAGGTGTTGCAAGTCATCGCAAGCGTTAACATAAGTATTCAACAGATTTTTACAAAACAAATTGCACCATATACATCATATTATGCAGTATAATGAATACAAATACAGTCGAACCTCGTTGTCTCGAACTTGGTTGACTCAATACCTCGGTTATGTCGATACAATTTTTAAGTCCCGGCTTTTTTCCCATATCAACAATGCATTTCTTCCTCGGATGTGTCGATCTCGGTTGTTTCGATATTTCGCTTAACTCGATGCAGCCCGGACAATATTAATTAGTGTAATTTTAACCTCGTTGTCTCGAAGTTAATTTTGCTCTCCGTATCGATGTCAAAACTAACAATTTCATTTGCATTTTGTATCGTTACTAAACACGCGTCTGTTTATTTTAAACACCTGTCATTGAGTAAACAGGTTTTTTGATTGGCTATTACAATTTGAATTGGCAATTTAATAAAACGAATTGGTAATCCAAGCGCAGGACATGAATTATTAAGGTTAATTGATGATCCGCTAATTACTGTCCGAATTATTTTGTCATGTTTAATTTAAAATGAGAATTATTGAAAATTTCTTTTGATCTGATCAATGATGTATGTGGTCGAGTTTCGTTTCTTTTCATTTTGTTATGTTTGTTGACTTGTGTGTTGTCACTTACGTAAAAAACAAAATGTAGTGTTTCCTTAGTTCTTTCGAACTGTAAGTTGATAAGTGTTTTCTTGAAATGTTTTTCCATGATTTTGTAATAAAGTTTATAAAATATTATTACACTATTTATTAATTATTGTCGATTTATTTGAATGGATAAAATACTTCATATATCGCACGCTACAAATACCGTGACAAAACAAGCGATGCCGAGGTTCAAAACCAATATACATGAAATAAATACCGTTAGATTGTTTCAAAATCATATAATAAAAATGATCTTACACCCCAAACTCGGTTGACTCGAACTTCGGATAACTCGATATATTTTTACGTTCCCGCAAACTTCGACTTATCGAGGTTTGACTGTAGTGGTACTGATTTCACTGTAGACGTCCCGATCTAGAAATGTTATCTTGCTTAATACAAAAAGATGAATCTAAGTCAAGTTATCTGTATAATTCAAGTTCTTATTTGAAACCATCTTCGAACTATTACATAATAGTCTCTTGGATGGTGGGGGTTGTTACATGAAATCAAAGCAATATAAATATTACGAATTTATCTAAAGATGAACCTAACTATATTTATAAGCCAGAAAAAGTCGTTAAGTGTTTAGCACATTTATCATAATCTTTCAGAGGTACCATCAAAACCTAAAAATTTCCAGGTCAAGGAATTAACGTCCACTACTGTGACTTTACAATGGCAGGAACCTGAGTCTGACGGTGGTCTGCCGATCAAGTTATACTCCCTTGAGAGAAAAAAAAACTCCATGGGACATTGGGGAAACAAAGAGAAAATTAATGCGACGTCTACAGAATTTACAGTAAAAGGGTTACTTGAAGGAGTAGACTATTTTTTCCGAATATGTGCTGAAAATGACATAGGTTCTAGTGAGCTAGTAGATCTCTCACATGTTATTCAGCTTACAAACGAACTTGGTAATGGCATGTAGTTTTAAATGTTTATTTCTGATAATGTGTGTTATAACCTTGAAAATCCCGTATAGTTTTCTAAAAATTGATCGAGAACTCGTTCACCTCAGTCTTTTATATCACTTAATATTTCTGGTCATAAATATCTATTAAAAAATATCTAAAATTGTGCAGAAATGAGTTTTGGTGGGGGGTGGGGGGGGGTGGTGGCAGTGGTTGGAGTCGTTAATAATAGTGGAGAATAATTAAAATGATAATTGTTAAAGAATATTGCTTTTTACACATGCTAAAACAATAATGTAACTCTTTTGGCTTTTGCCATTAAAGAGCCAAATAAGACATAAGAATTTTGTTTGGTTAATAATGGCAGTATGCTGTTTAATGGCATGATTTAGAATTTAAAGAGTCCAGACAATGTGTCAATAGTCAATGGCTTATATCAAATAATGTTTAAACAATTTCGAACAACCAATCAAGTACTTCATATTATAATTTTTCAGATTTTATCATAAATATTAGAATAATCGTCTTCGATCTTTAATATTGACATATCTTGATAAATCCATACATATCGCGACATAATGATTACATTTATTTTGCATGTATATAAAAGTGTATGGAGCTGACAGAAATGTAACACAGGAACAAGAAAACTTTTACCGCCATTCAACAGTAATTGTAGATGAAACAAAGGATTCGTTCCTACATCTACTGGATTACCATCTGACCAAACAAGGCATAACACTGCACAGGTTTATTGAGATGTATGGACATGAGATCTACCACCTGTGTTACAATCATTATCCATGCTGTCAGTGTCCACCTGGCACTCGCACAGAAACCAGAGGCTGTAGAGTCTTGCATCCTCCGCAACTGGAAATATTTCTTGACAGAACTGGTAATAAGTTACCGGTACATAACACTAGAAGTAAGTCAGCTCCACACTGCTGTTGTCCTGTCAATCATAACCTCCAGCTACATGACCTTGACTTTACCTTGGCTAGACTTCTTCTTGTTAACTTTACAACACTTGTTCCACAAGGATCACTGGAGAGAAATGCTCTTGATTTCCTGGTTACTTCTAGGAACCAGTCATTCGCCCATGCCAAAAAAGGGAAAATCAACAACAATGAATATCAAAAATCCATGGCAGATATAGAGAAACAATTACTAGTTTTAGCAAGAGTATATGGGAAGGAAGCCGAAACAAAGCAAAAACTTAGAGATATCACTAAACAACCATTTAATGCCGCAATATGTCAACAGTGGCATAATACACTTCTTCAACAATGTCGGTTAGAAGAGGTAAGATTTGTTTCATTGTTTACACTGAACTTTGATTGTACATAAGAACTAGATACATGTATGGCATGTTTCAAGGTGAAAAGTATTCTATATGTTTTGAAGCTTGTGAATAGTGACATGAACATGCTAAAATTGAATAGTTAGGCTGTGGATTATTTTGGTCTTTTAGGAACATGCAATAAATGCACCAAAATTAAACACACCAAAATCAATCTAACTCCACATTTGACATAAAATCATGATTCTGTACATGGCATATATGTATGTGTTTTAATGATGAAGAATAATAAACTAGTACACGGAACGATTACGACATGGGACCAAATGACTAAGAAAGTTACATATCTAATATTAATCATTAACGTGTTGACACTGAAGTGAGAGTTCAAGCCGGACTTGGTTTTCACATAGTAATTTTGCTTCCTTCCTTTTAAAAGCGGACACAATAATATAGCTGAAAAATGCTGATATGAGGCGTTAAACATTTTTTAAACACACAAACAACATGTACACAATTAAGATTTTTACATTTACCCAGTGTCTATTTTTACAATGAAAATAAGTACTTCGTATTCACTACGTTTTCGTCAGTTATGTGGAATTAGCATATTGTTATAAAGAAGTAATAATTACAGATCGCATAAAATTAAATTTAATCAGCATATACCAATTTTGCATGTAGGGATGATTACAAGCTTAGGTTGTAATCAGTCATTATCATCTGGAAGTATAAGCATTGCGTTACTTATCCCGAAGGTAACATTATTAATCTTACATGAAAGAGAAAGGGAGGGGTACTGGTTACAGAAAAAAAGAATGTTAGGAAAAAGAAGAAACTCATTTTTTCCATCAATTCCTAAACTGGTTCCCTCGGAACATCATACATGCCTATATATTATATATATATCTAGTTGGAGTGAGAAGGTTTAAGATTATTTATTTATATTGACACTCGATGAATAAAGCCATTCGTTGTTCAGTCTGTGTCTATATTTTTGACAAGAAACACCGTCATTTGTATCGTTGCATAATCTTCTAGACTTGTATATTATTTTTTGTTTATGCTTTTTGTACTTTTTTACACTTTTTAAATAATATTTGAACTACCTGTATTGTGTATTTACACGACCCCAGTTGACTTATATTTTTCCGTCTTCAAATAAAAAAAAAACCTTCAGCATTTAGAGTTAAACGCCACTGATGAGTCTTAAGTAGACGAAACGCGCGTCTGGTGTAATGAATTTGTCACCTTATTAATTTTCATTACATCTTGTTGGAATATTTGAGCAAAGCCAAGTAACAGCACAGCACGTCCGCGGACTGATATCAACTATATACAAGTTTTGGGTTCAGTTGGTGTGAGAAAGTTTAAGATCAATATGTTATGACTTGTTTACGTTATTTATTTATATTGATACTCAATGACTAAGACCATTCGTTGGACAGTCTGTGTCTATATTTTTGACAAGAAACACCATCATTTGTATCGTTGCATAATCTTCCAGACTTGTATATTATTTTTTGTTATGCTGTATCGCCATGTTTGTAGATCCGATACACAATAAGTTTACTGGTTGGTACTTTTTTTAGACATTTTATATACTATTTTGAACTACCTGTATTGTGTATTTACACGATCCCAGTAGAATTATATTATTCCATCTCCAAATGAAAACATACTTTAAGCATTTAGAGTTAAACGCCACTAATGAGTCTTAAATAGACAAAACGCGCGTCTGGCGTAATGAATTTGTCACCTTGTTAATTTTGATGATATCTTGTTGGAATATTTGAGCAAAGCCAAGTAACAGCACGGTACGTCCGAGGGTAGTGGACTGGGAAGCAATTTTATAAAAATGTTGGGTTAAGTTGAAATGAGAAAGTTTAAGCTTATGTTATGACTTGTTTACGTCATTTATTTATATTGACATTCAATGACTAAGGCCATTCGTTGGTCAGTCTGTGTCTATATTTTAGAGAAGAAACACCGTCATTTGGATCGTTGCATAATCTTCTAGACTTGTATATTATTTTTTGTTTATGCTGTATCGTCATGTTTGTCGATAGGATCCTTAATAAGTTTACTGGTTGGTACTTTTTTAGACTTTTTTATATATACACACACTCTTTAAAAATGTCAAAAATATTTTTACAACAAATGAAAACAATTACTGATGAGGTTTGCTGGTCAGGCGAAATATTTGTGCAATTTTTAAAGTGTAAAACTTTGTTTTTGCTTTATTTATGTATCTAGATGTTTTTAACTTTTTAAACGAATGTATTATTATTTTAAACTGTACAGTATCGTTATCTACGTAACGATCCAACATCCCGCACGAACAATTGTTGACTATTTCTTAAGACGAATAATATATATTTATCGTATGCATAACTGTAATCCTTTTTAGGTTTCTTTAAACGTACATGTATATGCCAACCAAATCAGCATTTTAAGCCATTTTCTTGGAAAACAATTATATGCAGAGTGTACATATTAAGATATGTATAAATACAGTATTGTTTTCTAATGTAATATATTGTATTTTGTTTATAAAAACTAACTAACTAACTTACTTGTCAGTCAACATTGAGGTTGTGAGTTCGAACCTTACTTCAGAAGGTTGTGTTTTACGTTGCTGCTTTAGTTATTTAAAAATAATGTGTAGGTACCTGCTACTTCATTACTAGAAATTATGTTAATTATTCATTTAAGTATTAATAAAATTACAAAGAACTCTCTGGTCCCAAGTCACATATATAACGTTTTCACCGCCTACAAAAGATTTTTTTTTAATTTAAAACTATCCTGAATTAATGTCATCCCGTTTGCATTATAATAAGACAAATTATTTGACAGTATATTGATTAGTCCAGATAGGCTTTTAAAATTGTATTCTAGCAACTAAATTCGATAATGGTAAAGTTTTTTTTGTACAACATACATTTCATTTATGTTTTCAGACAATTAATAGACTTTTCATTGATAAGGCAATACCAGGTAAGTTTAAATACACACTAGAGCTAATAACTTGGGGGCGTTTGTGGTATATGGTATAGGTCTATTTCTAGCATTGTATCATCGAAGGCCATTGAGTTTAAGTGATCGATCGCCGTTTGCATTGATTTCAATATATTCATTATGTTCTTATGATAAAATAATGGATTAATCTTATTTCTAACTTTACCTCTTTCATTTGTATGAATTGTTTTGTTTGACATTTTAAAAGCTTAACATCGTGTAATGGGTGTAAAATTTTACTGAAAATTTATTAAAATCTTAATTAAAAAATTTAAATGTTATATTTAAATGAATACTGTGAAAAGGAATTTTTGAATAACAATTCGCACAAGTGTGTTTGTTACAATTACTGAAGTCATATCAAATGTAGTCACAGGCCCAGAGTAATTAGAGAAAGAAGCTATTATTACAAAATCACTCATCGTTAGGTTTTTAACTGACCAGTACACTAGCTCTCCTTTAGCTGTCTTGTGTAGTTAAATCTCTTTTAAAAAGGCTGAAGTAAATTTAAAAAAAAACTTATTTCTGTTATTAATGCTAAGCCTTAACTTGAGTTCCGTGTAGCAACATGTCTTCTTTGTTATAAAATTTGTTACGATGATTAGGTCTCTTCAACATATCTAGAGGGAATGGTATGAAGTGGAAAAAAGTCTACCCTACACACCCTTGGATTCGACAGAGTATTTCTTTTACTTTGTCAAAAGATGTTAAGAGTATAATTTATTGTAAACGAAAAGGTTCTTAATGCTCGACACACATAGCTGCTAAGCGCGACTTCAGGTGCCCACCAGGTATGGTTTCTTATTCGGGGATTATTCAGGTTAAAATACGGAGTACCCGCAAAGTAGCCAATACAGAATGCTCAATTCTACGTCTTTTCCTTATACTCCATAAAATTTTTCAGATTTTTTGTCACTTTTTTACTCTATATTAAGTGGTACAAAATAAGTTTACATAGTTAACAATAAAACAACAAAACCAAACTAAAAACACCCAAAACTAAGCTGTGCTGTAAACCTAAGGCCATTTGGGGATATTGCTCCTTTCAGGGTATTGACTGTTTGGAGCAGATTGACTGTACTATGACATGTACCTTCTCCCACTCTTCTTCTTCTTCTTGAGGTATACAGTATACCATCAACACTGATGATTACATACTCTACTCACAACTATCACTGTTTTATTAGTGTGCTTTAAATATAAACAGCAGTTTTATTGGTTTTTAATTTGATTCAATCGCTTTAAATTGTTTATGATGGAGATGTGTAGTTAAAGTAAATCCCAAAATCTAGGCATGCATTGCACTAAATATCCATACAAGGATTACAAATGTTAAAGAGACTACCAGATAAGCCCGTTTAATGAAATCTAAACACGTGTATTGTCTATGTTAACATGCAAAGTTACTGACATCTACTATCAACTATGTTCGTTTTGTTTGAGGTTTAGCGTATCTTTTGGTATTTAGTCGATATCATTGTGTCTAGTTTTTGTAAGGGTAGCCATGTATTAAAAGCTCTACTTTGGCAGGAAAACTAGCTATCATTGTCAATTAAGGTTTGGGTCGAGCAAACCGTGACCTCAAAAGGTTTCAATCCCGCAAACGGTAACCGACATCTTGCCTAATTATAAGCAAAAAAATTTTTGTTTAAGTTCTATTGTTGTGTCAATTAATGTTACCAGATTGCAGTTGGTGTTGTCGTCACAATTAAACATTTCCCGGATAACAATATTTGGGTTATGGGCATTTACGAGTATGATTGACGAAACCTTACAAGCGTGCATAATGGAAATAACTCGTTTAAGAGCTTTACTAGAATTGAATTAATCAGTATTACGAATCTTACGGTTAGGATAAGATGTTCAGAGCGGAGGTAATCAGTTCTAATTTATAGTTAATAGAAGTTAGCTATTAGATGGCAGGTGCGATTAGAATCAAATTTAAAATTCTCTATAGAAAAGAAATAATGTTTATCTTGTTTATCTATTATCTGTTTAAACGAATTCATATTGCTCATATACGCTTGCAGCATGACACTTTGTTGATAGCAGATTTTGAGTGGAGGCAAATAAATTTATTGACTGTGGCTTTGTGTATTGTTTGATGTTTTATGTCTAGAGAATGTGTTCATTTGATAAATTCAGCATTCTGTTGAGTTTATTGCGGTATGAGTAAAGACATGTATCTCTTTTGTCAAAACAATTAAAAATATATCAGTTTTAAGCAAACAATTTTCTCGCTGTGTTTTGGATGCTCCAATTTTTTCTCAATTTTAATAATTTAATTGTCAGTGATGATATGTGAGTTTCTTGATTAATGAAATAAGAAACACATACTAAACTCATTTTAGGCATTAGTATTTATTGGCTTAACTTGATGCTTTGATTCCAGATAAAATGTCATTAATGATACCTTAGTTGTACAATTTACTACGTCATACGCGCTTTTTGTTTTTGCATACAACCCAAACTTTCAAGGTTATAATACAAATGATTCGTAAAACAGTAAGATTGTTATTTGAGAATTGGTATAAACGTTTAACGGTGTAACAAATAATTTAATTAATGTTTGCAGAGTATCTAACGAAAGATTTTGAAGATATTAAAGTAATTGAAGGCTGTGATGCCAGACTTGAATTATGGACTAGAGAGGTAGATGTAAATGTTGAATGGTTCAAAGGTGACACCAAAATAGAAGCTTCTGACAAATTTCTTGTGGAATCGATGGGCCCGATGCACAGACTTGTTGTAACAAATGCCGGCCTAACAGATCGCGGTATTTATGCAACGAAAATTTTAGGTTTGAAAAGAAGTGCAAGGCTCGATATTGAAGGTAAAATGAATTTATCTGTTATTATTATAATTAATCCTGACATATTTATTACTTTAATAATCTATATATGAAACAAACATTTTGCAAAAATATCATTCAGACGTATTATGTTAACATATTAAAAAGCAATGTGTTATACCCAGATTATAATAGTGATTGTTATTACTTTATTTATGCCGCTATGATTCAGCCTGGATTTAATTCCATATAGAGCATGATTTTATTACAGAATATTTTACAAAAAATATGAAAAAAGGACTTAAATACATAGAGGGAGAAAATATCGAACTATCATGTGCTGTCTTGGAGGACAATGTTACAGCTCAATGGGAGAAAGATGGTGTCGGGATTAAACAGTGTGAGAAATTCATGATTACAGACGAAGGGAAAAATCATAAGCTGTCTATCATACATATAAATCCGCAGGATGCTGGAAATTACTCTGTAAAAATCAGTGATAGATTTAGGTCCACAACAGTCCAAGTACAAGGTTTGTTTAATGTGTTCATGGTAATGATGTTCGTATGACAAATTAATTGCACTTGGCGTGTCAAGATGTTTCCCTGTAACACAATAAATTGTATTATGGTCATTCGGTAGTATTAAACAAAGTTTGCGGTTTTGGTGCTAATTGTAGTACATATTGGAAATTCAATCATTTTGTTCTGATTGGCTGAAATTAAAAATATCCAGTTGAATTGTGAAATATACTGTAGAAAAATGTCTCAATGGCTTTTAGAGCCTTGTACGAAATAAAAACAAACTGCTGCAAATTGTTTTTTTTTCAGATTATTGCAGACAGATTTCCGATAAAACTATAACTATATGTTTATTCAACTGCCATGCAAATTACAAGTTATTTAGCGCGTTGACTGACAAAAGTTTTCGTTTATTATCTATTCGTTGTAGAACTAAAGTCACATTTGTAAAGTTACAAAAACAACGAATATTTAATACCTCTGTTTTGGTCAGTAAACATGAAAAACAAGGGGTGTATTCAAATGTGCTGCAAACATTGCCTCAATTTCAATTCCGATAAAAAAAATTATAGAATTCTAAAATATTAATCTTTTACTATAATAATTGCAATTTTTGACTTGTGACGACGTTTCGGTTTTTAGCAAATAAAATTTCAAAGTCAAGCATTATTGCTGTTGTGGTTCATTCATGTGTGATAATTTTCGGTGTGTTCGTATATGTAACAGATGTCAACATTGTTTAAAAAGTGCGTGCGATTTGCCATTGGGTACTGTATAAAGGCTCATTTTAGTGCGGTTCATTTTGTTTTAAAGGTGTTTAAATCTGAAAATTCAAAAATAATTTCGCGTTTAATACAGAATGTGTATTGAAGTCTCTTGACATTATACTTTACATACAAATATTTTGCTCTCTACTTCTAAACTTTTATTGAAATATATGCAATTTAATTCAGCGGATCGTCCCCACTTTTCGATCTGAATTGGTTCCTATTACACGATGATTGTGTTTTAGGAAATATATTTCTATAAACACCTTAGATTGCATTGAATGTTTTTAAAATGTTTTTAATCTGCCTAGTCATGTGCATGTTAAATCTTAAATGTGTCAAAGTAAGACTTATTATAAACAATGTCTTGCAAATGCAATTCAAAGTTCGCAAGACAAAAACCTTCAACATGATCTAAATATTAAGCTGAAAATTCAATATACACCGACATAATTGATGTGCTGTCCTTGCTATAAATACTTTAAAAAATATGAACGGCCTCACCTTCGTAAAACAAACCAGAAAATAGACGTCCAACAAACACATAAAACAGTAATTTGTACAACAATGTTTGTTCAAATTAATTATTTTGTTTCAAATTTAGCGGTTTCTCGAAATCGTGATGGTCAACATTGTTAAAAATTTCGGATCTCGTTATGACGGGTGAATGCTAAATTTAAGATTGAAATAAAGAGTCCAAAATAACATTGTTAAATTTGTTGTTCCTTTCATCTTGAATCCTACGCAAGTGTATGTGAATGGATTATTATTAAAACTTTCCTATTACTTAATAAAACTGTTCTCGTTATAGATTGGTTACTCCTAATTCGTTATAGGCAAATACAGAAAAAACACCTATTAGATGGCATTTAACAATTATGGTCTACATGATTGAATGTTGATCCGATTTTTTGTGCACATTTCAGTTTTATCTATACCGGTTGTCAAAAACTGTAACAATTACTTGCATTCTATTATAGAGCCCACATGTTCTATTTTTAGTCATACCCACTTAGTTCGTTGGTGGCTACAAAAAATTCAACTAACTTTATAAATAACTCAATAAACACACATTAAAGAAGAAAGTTTATTAACAATTTTGTAAAAAAACTGTTTACATTCATTTTGAATTTTGAAAATCACAACAGAATTTCCATTCAAATTTATAGAAAAATTTGGCTCACCTTTTTACTGCATATGAATGTCTCATGTACATAAATTCTCAAATCACGTTTGGTACGTCTGTAAAGTATATAGGATCATATGAAGAGGTGGTACATTTGATCGCTATCAAACCGTGGCTAGTTATGCTTGTACATGATAAAGCCTACCAGTGTAAACCGTCACCAGACCTTGATTAAATTGCTGTTTACCTACAAACGGGGCATCTCTACAAAAAAAAACTAGAAACAAACATTTTGGAATACAACGTTTTCTACAGTCATCAGTAATAGGAGTTTTTCCTTTCAATGGATCACTAAAAAGTGAAGGCACTATTCGTTATGCTTTAATAATAAAATGCTTAATTTCCACATTACAGTGGACATAGAAATCATAATATAATACATTTATCAGTGCTTAAATATCGACTGACCCTTTCCCAAAATATTTGATATAAAGAAAAGATCAAGAAAAGATAACAGTGTTGTGCATTAGCCTGTTGTTTTAACAATTTAGTGCATCTTTTAAATTTATTTGTGTATTTTGAAAATCTACAGTGCGTATTTAAGAAAATAGGGTCAAAACATTTAGACTACACGGTCTGACATACAATTAATTATGGGACTTGAATCACTTTACCGTTACATTACTTTTAGACTTGTCTCCCTTAATAACTTTACAACGGACACATTTAAGTGCTGTAATTTTCTATCCTATTTTGAAATTACTTAAAGCAAATTACATCAAATCTATATTTATTTACCTTTGTCCCATAGAAAATGTGATTTGTGACTTCATTAGTAACAGTGTTTAATTTTTAAATGTCTGCCAACGTTTTTTTCTAAAGATGTTGAAGAATGTCTATAGCGTAAAGTAAAGTATTATGTATTTTTGAGTTGAACTGTATTAGCAGTGTACATGTTTCTATTGCAGTCAGAAACTTCGCTTCAATATGAAAATGGCGCTATTTCCAGGTGTCAGCATCTCAAGAATATTTTGAAGGGAGATAGGTCGATGTCATCACAAATCGAACTGATTAATTCTCGTGAACATCATAAATATAACTTTAAAATATGTAAAATATTAAAGACTAAATATTACCCATTAATAATTTACAATAGTATAAAGGGTCGAAACTAGACACTTTTGTGGACATAATTCATCGTATGTTTCCTTAAGCTCATGTCAACAACACGAACTTATGTGAATGTGGAAGTTTTAGAGTATGCGCAAATAGCGTTATTTATGTATTTATGCAATATGTTTTGGCTTAATTAACTTGATTCTGATTTTTAATGAATTTAGATATACCGTAGAAGAGTTACTCATATAATTGGTAAATTTTAAGTTTTTGTCAAACTGAGTAATAAAAATATTTTTTTTAAAGAATTTGCAATGTAAAAATTCATTGCTATAAGACACTTCAAAATTAGCAGAAAATGCCCAGCACTCAGGATTTAGCTCCGTTTTTCGCGAAGAAACCAACTTTTTCTCCAATTTGTGTGTGCACTCTTTTCAGGCAAGGCTAACTACGACCTATCATAACCATATCATACATGTATAGATGTTTCAAGTTTTCTTAAATTTAGAACAGTCTTCGAAGATACAAGTTGGACAGAAATAATCAATAAAATCTACATGAAGGTTTTAAGCATTAAGTTATGAATAACCATTGACATGCGAACGAAGAAAATGTCTGACAGTCTTACCCTCGAACTTCATTAAATATTAAAGACAATTAATTTAGTGAATTACAGCCTCACCAAGGGAAGTGATTTTTAAGTTTTCTTACACACAATTTATCTAATTTCAACCGATAAAGATAATCTATTACAAAGTGCAAAGGAAATTAAAAACGAATGCCAGCAATTGCCTCAGTAAACATTTGACAATACATTCAATCCGAATGAAGTAAAACTGGACTTGCATATACTTCTTTTGGGAAACAAGCTGCAAAGCTAATTGAATCGATACTGTCTATAAATGTTTATTTATTTTTTATATTCCTTGCATCAATTCACGCGACTGCCGCCGCAATACCTTGTTTTAACTTGAAAATATAGGAAAATGTTTTAAATGGCTTCGCTAAGGAGACTGTAATGCCAATTGATAACAAACTAGGTTAATTATTTATTGGATAGTCATGTACAAAGTTTATATCGTTATTATCAAAAGTTGACCAAATTTGACACAATTGGAATGCCTCCTTTACTGCATATGTGAATCATTTGAGCAATACAGGCTGTTGCAAGACTCTGATAATCTTCTCTTGTAAAGTACAGGCCAGTTGTAACTTATATTTGGTTTATCTTCGGATGATCATTCGATAGTCCACCCTCTATGCAAGATCCTCAAAGGAACAAGCAACATTTCCTAAAATGCCAGATTAAACTAGCCAGATTAAGCTAATATATATATATATCCTAGCTGTGTATCAACGATCCTCAGAAATGCTGCCTTACAAATAGTCTTAAATTAAGACACTTAATTTAAGATGATCATCCCTTCTACCATCACATATTGTATTACACGGTTAAAGACACTTATTTTTTATCAAAATCGGCTCAATCTTGAAATAAAAAATCACGCGAATTTTGTACATCTTACTTCTAGCTTGCGCAGCCATTATTAATGAGATTGAGCCAATAATATTTAGTTTGAAGTTTAGATAATTTGCTTAAGTTGAACGACAGTAAAATAACATTAAAATAGATTGTATGAATTAGAAACACTTGGGCAGTTAATCTTTTATGAATTGCAAACGTACCATATTTAATAGACAATTTAATTTAAAATGCTAGAATATTTATTAACAACGATAACGAAAACTTTCAGAATATTTCACTAAACCATTGGATACCAAAACGTGTATAGAGGGCAGTGATGTACATTTTGAGTGTGAAGTACTTGAGGAAAACCAAACAGCTTTGTGGTTCAAAAATGACACTGAAATAAGCACATCACACAGATATAAAGAAGAGAGCCATGGGAAACTTCACAGACTTGCTGTCTACAAGACTAAATTGGATGATCAAGGAGAATATTCTGTCCATATTAAAAACTGTGTTCGACGGTCAAAACTTATAGTTCAAGGTAATACATTAAAATGTTGTCTTTGGAGGTCTGATATATAAAATTTCATTGGTTTTATACCAAATGATTGCCTAAGTGTTGATCTGTTTGCCCAGAAGCAATAAACATTAAAAGGCTTCTACTTACAACAGTCTTTCCGCAGTATAACCTTACAAATCTCCAAATTCGAAACATTGGGTTGGGGAGTTTTGTGTGTCAAGCAGTGAGCACCATCACAAAATGATCGCACATTTTAGTTTAGTAATTTGAACACATTGACTCAATAGGAAATTTACTCTGATTTATTTGTAATAAATGCATTAACTTTTTCGTTTGACAATTTAATAACATGACAGTTTTGTCAAAGGGAATCGGTTTTTAATGTAAAGACTATTAATTAAAGACAGTAAAGATCAATAATTAGGTAAACTGTTAATTTGAATCGTTTAATAATTTAAACATTTTTATTTAAATTCAATAGTATAATATTAATGATCATCGTCAGATTATACAACAACCGAACAATAATTACAATATTGTGTATATAAGACAATATTTGTCAACACATTAACGTTTTTTGAAAATAGAGTACAAAATCATTCCGAAAAAATGATAGATTACAAGATATACTATAGTTCCCAAATTTCAGTATTATACAAATAATGAACAAGTATGTGATTAATGTTATTTTATAGATATGCATGATGTAACTGTATGTGTTTGCATTCCTATAACTTGATTCTGATATTGATCAATGTTTCTTAACATGTCACTCAAATTTATATCTTAATACTTAAATGTGTTTATCCACATACTGAATAATAATGTACATGTATCAGATTAGAATATTCTTGTTTAAGCCTAAATATAAAAATCTTATATATATATTTTGAAGAGTAATATTTAAGATATAAAGTTCATAATTTAATTATGTTATCTCATTTTATAATAAATATACACAATGTAACTCTCTAAAACATGAAATATCTCAAGACAGATTTTATGTGTTCAATTTGGTTTTAAAGTCTCAAAAGTTATTTCATATAGAATTGTTTGTTTTTGGTTCTGTCTCAGGGGGAATTTTATATTTGTTTTAACTTGTGATATATACATTAAATCCGAATTGTCATTATTCAGTTGGTCCTAATTTATACTATGTAGGTAACAGCAAATTGAAGAATATTTGTAAACGTCTTAATCAAAGTATTGAATTTGTTAAACATTTTTAAGTAAAATATATTTAGTAAACAGCAGAATTACGCGAAGAGCTTTGGTTTCGATGGATTCGAACACAGGTGCAATTAGGCCTTATTTTAGGAACATTTTTTGTTCCATAATCCTAGTAATATGTAATAATATGTAAGCGGAAATGATCATGTCAGCTCTCTACAGTATGCCTTAATTAATTATTGTGTGTCTCCTGCTATGGATTGAAAAATAAGCGACCAACCTTTCTGCAGAATATTTTACGAAGAATCTGAAAAGAAATGTTAAGTGTATTGAGGGGGATAATGTGAATCTGTCATGTGAAGTCCTAGATGCTGATGCTGTATCTGAATGGTCGAAGAATGGTTTTATTCTGCAAAAGTGTGTGAAGTATGAGATGCAAATGTGTGGCAAAATCCATATTTTATCAATTGTGGGAGCTGAATTGCAGGATGCAGGAGATTACTCTGTTAAAATAAATAACAGATGGCAATCAACTTCGCTAAAGGTCAAAGGTTTGTTTAGTTAAATCTATTTCTTTGTAGGGGTCTCAGTGGTCGAGTGGTTAAGGTATCTTCTATTGATCACGTAGTCGGTAAACACTGAGGTTGAGGGTTCGAGTCTAACTGTGACAGGATGTACTCGACTCCACTCCAGTTACAAGGATTGCCAGTATTACTTCAAGGTTCTCAAGGGTACTCCCGGCTTTCTCCCTTATAAAAACTGGATGCCATGATATAACTGAAAAATTTCTGAAAGTGGCGTTAAACATCATTTAAATAAACACACAAAAATACCATGTGAATTTTCTTCGTAAAGATGTACATGTTTTAGCACACATTGTAGTGGTTTAAGCCGGTCGTAAGTATATTGAATTCATTGTTGATTCTTCCTGTCACGACAAAACGACAAATATACAACATTATTTTTTTACAAATACAATTCGAACACACCGGAATTTTTTCACAACTACCATATATGTGTTTATAATTATGGTAATTTATATAATTATGGATATATAAATTAATCAGTTAAAAGCAGCATGACGGCGAATACTGTTTTTTTTTGTGTTCCTTGTCTATATCATCTAACCTTGTTATGATGCTCTCCCTCAAAATATGAATTGTGACCTTGAAAAAGAGAAACTTAGTGCACATTCATTTGATACCAATTGTAAAAATTGAACACTTAAAACCGCTTTAAACTGTTTGCAAATAAGTAAAAAAGCGTCAAGCGTATTCTGTATATTTTAAAACACAGCTAAATATTGTAAGATTTAGTTTCGACCGGTTGATTGCTTCTAAACAACAAAACGAACTGGTTTGTGATATATGAACCGAGTGATGCAAATATACAGCATTAAGCACGAAATTTCGGAATATATTAAATCTTTTACATTTAGGCAAATAATGGTTCGAATTCTCGTTTTAGTTACCACATAAAAAACAGCACATGAAACAAGGTTCAATCTTAATAGGTCTCTGTTAAGGGAACTACACTTTTTACGTAATCTAGGATGCAAACCATTACATGTCCGGTCGCCGGCATTAAACATTCTCATCATAATTATTCAAAGTATCATATTATTATTAAGGGTCATTATAAAGCCATGTTGAACTTGCCACAGCGAAATTGTTTATCTTTTCCAAAAAGTCAAGGCTACATATTTCCTCATACATATACCAATACGTGTTATTCTTTAAAGCTGGCTTTATGTTTTTATTGTGCTGAAATTAAAGTAGAAGAAAAATGAAATACCTGACATGTTTTATTACAGAACATTTTCCGAAAAATCTGGAAAGAAATGTTGAGATTATTGACTGTGACAAGGTTAATATATCGTGTGCAGACCTGGATGTTGATGCTACAGCAGAATGGGCGCCGGATGAAGCTGTTCTTCAGAAGTGTGGTAAGTAATACATGGAATTACCCTACAAAACACACAATTTATCAATTGATGCAGCTGATGCAGGAGTTTACAATGTTAAAATGAACAGCAGAATGCGATCGACAGAGGTCATAGTTTTGTTCAGTCAAGTTTCGATGTACTTTAAACATTGTTTACATATGCCTATAACAGTGTCGTTTGTTACTGTATGTTTTGGATTTGGACGTTTATTACTTAACAGGTCTCTAGCTATATGTTGACACTGCCTCTGTGACAAAATTGGCAGCTTGCTCCATTCCATTGACATTCAATCACTAAGGCCATTCGTTGGTCAGTCTTTGTCTACATTTTTGATAAGAAACACCGTCATTTGTATCGTTGCATAATCTTCTAGACTTGTATATATATATATATGTGTGTGTGTGTGTCTGCCGTCCGTCTATCCATAACGTCTGCTAGTTTATATTCTCTTATTTATTACCGAAATCGGGGTCCTCGGTGGCCGAGAAGTTAAGGTAGCTCCTCTAGTATCGATCACGTTGTCTCAGTGAGGTTGAGGGTTCGAGTCCAATCTCGGGCATGGTGTACTCGACTACAATCTGAATTGACAAGGATTGCCAGTTTTCCTACCGAAAGTCAGGGGTTCTCCCCGGGTACTCCGGCTATTACCCCCCCCCCCCCCCCCAAAGTGGACGCCATGATATACCTGAAAAAATGAGGAAAGTGGCGTCAAACATCATTCAAATAAACAAAATACCGAAATCAATCTTGTTAAAATAATTACTGAAATTGTATAAATACTATCCACACACAGTAAAAGATAGTTGTCTATATTAAATATTAAAATCATACAAGCTACATGTATGCGGCGTAATTCTTTAGCAAAGCCAGCGTTCGAGGCTTTCGGTCGAGGAATACATGTTGTTGAAAATCATTTGTAGCAACATATTTATTTATTTATTTATTTATTTATTTATTTATTATTTATTTATTTATTTATTTACCTTGTTTGAAGGCATGTATACAAAGAGAACTTTATGCTTGTAATTACCCATACCTTTTGGCTACCCAGATCTTGTGTAGTGAGTAACTCTGAGCAACACAAGACCATTTTAGAAGTTGCAAGATTTTCCTTTTGATTCCTTTTTTCTGAAACAGTAACCACGACAACAAAAATACTAAACCTTAATGAAATACGGAATAAAAAACCATATTTATACTTATGTGACATACCAAGTAAATGTCATTCATTTGTATTGTTATTAATCAGTATATCACAAAAGACCTAATGTTTTCGTGTTTGGTCTTCAATTCTTTTTACTAGTTTACAGAGAACAGAGTGATAGAATAGTTTCTTCATATCACTTGCAATTGAAATATCGATTGATTCCATGACTGACAGAATGGTTGCTTAACGTCTAGCGAACAGTATGTCAGTTATATTTATGACAAGCTACCGTAAAGAAATCAGTTGTAGAAATGGAATAGAAAATAAGCAACACATGTGGAAACGTTACGTTAGGTAGCGGAGGATTATATAGCGTTTTGTAAATGAACTAACTTTTCAACAAAAGTTGTGTTTCACATTGTATTCGAATTGCCTTCTTCAGAGCACTTTCGTCCGAGTCAAGCCTTCCGCATTATAATCCGACAACCCGGTCTGGAGAACAGGTTTTTTCCACCACACCAGACTGTCATGTGGGCTGAGCCTTTGAAATATTGTTAGTAATTGAACAAATCTGTCGCAATAGTTTAGATTAATATGATTATATATCATATAATTTATTTAAATTCTTTGTTATCCTCATTTAAATGACCACATTTCTAAAATAGTATTTTAGCATTTAGAAACGTAAAAAGCCTATATATAGCGTCTTCTAGCATATAAGGGTTCAACAAAAACTAATAAATTGCAATTCGTAGCACCCTCATACGTTTACATTTAAAGTATTACTGGTTAATATAATATAAACTTGGAAACTAACTTTCCAGATTATTATCTAAAATGGGTTACTGCATTCTTGCATTTACGGCATTAGACTATGTCACAACGTGCTTACATTAAAGGCTTGCTTTTCAATAAACTGGTCTCGCAATTAAGCTCTCAACTAAAATTACTGAGTTTTTCTGGTTACAGTTATTTCAAATATGTATTTTTATGTAAATTAAGTAGAAAATACAGTTGATACATAAGATACTATTATAAGATGACTAAGCTTCACACATTTTTATTCAGAGTATTTCACTAAACCATTGGGTTCCAGGACATGCATAGAGGGTGAAAGTGTACAGTTTGAATGTGAAGTACTTAACGATAATCAAGCAACCCTTTGGTTCAAAGATGGCACTCAATTGAGCACATCAGACAAATATAATGTGCAAAGACATGGAAGACTACACAGACTTGTTGTAAACAGCACACAACTTGATGATCAAGGAAAATACTTAGTAAAAATTAAAAACTGTTTTCTGACATCAACCCTTATAGTTCAAGGTAATGTGGTAACATTTTTGGAGGTATGGTGATTTGTTCAAGAACTGCTATTTTTTTTATTCTTTGTTTACATTTTAAGTCATGTGGATGTTAATTGTGTAATAGAGTTGAAATAAATTACGACACTTCTATAGATAATATTCATTTACTATAACCTGACAAAAATACCATATTTCTTCTTCAGAATATTTCACAAAACCATTGGTCACTATGACTTGTATAGAAGGTGATTGTGTACAATTTGAGTGTGAAGTACTTCACGTTAATCAAAAAGCATTGTGGTTCAAAAATAGCACTGAAGTAAGAACCTCAAACAAATATAAAGTAGAACAAATTGGAAAACTTCACAGACTTATTGTAAACAATACAAGACTTGACGATCAAGGAGAATACTCTGTCAAGATCAAAAACTGTGTTCGACGGTCACATCTTGTAGTTCAAGGTAATGCACTTATTTATTTAACTTATATATTTTACCATCATTATTGAGCGAACAAATAATAGGAGATGAGTCATGCACTGATATTGAGTTTTGGTACAAAATCTGAATATGAGGGAACTAGCAAATGGAGCATATTTTACACGGAACCTTATCGCTAATACTTATTCACTGCGTTACATGTAAAACGAATTAGTTAGATTACATACTTTTATGTATAATATTTTTTGTGCCACGATACACTGGTGCGGGTATAATTTAATAACCCTGGTTGAGATATGAGTATAAGTCCGTCCGTCCGTCTGTTAGTCCGTCTGTCCTTGTATGTCAGATTAAAACGCGTCGATGGATTTTGTTCAAAAGTTGCGCATCTGATATGTACTATAAAATAACGATCAAATTCCATTTCCAGCACAATTCAATTAGTACAGTTGTTTGTAGTTTTTGACTTAGACCAATTAAAAGTTTTGGGACAACCGTTAACTGATAACTTGAAAACACGTTACGTGCACAGATGTTAGGTACTGAAAAAAGGTTCAGTTTCTAGCACAATGCAATCTGCAATTTTTGAGTAAAAGCAATTGTCAAACATAAACAATTTTTCAAAACAACAAAAAAACTAATTATGTAAAAACTTTGCACAGCTTTGTAAAGTACAATAAATTAAGGTCAAGTTGATCACATTAATAGTGTTTAATGAGACTATTTCAAAATATTTTTATAGGTCCAAGGTCATAGTAAATATTGGTTTCTGAGATGGAGTGTTATAAAACAGCTATTCCTATAGGCCGATTTGTATTTCAGTCAAATGTGTTCACATTTAATAAAAATAAAGCAAAGTGGCAGGTTAAATTTAATATCCCAATTAATGCCGTTTTTACGTTTTGTTTTGTCGATGTCAATCTAGTAGATATTGCAGTGTATATCATGGACCTTAATTGTAACATGAAAACGAATTGGTAATATTTCATTTTCAGTATATTTCACTAAACCATTAGTCGCTGTAACTTGTATAGAAGGAGACAGTGTACAGTTTGAATGTGAAGTACCTCAGATTAATCAAACTGCGATGTGGTTCAAAGATGACACTGACGTGAGAACAACAGACAAATATAAAGTAGAGAGACATGGAGGAATTCACAGACTTGCTGTAAATAATACAAAACTTGATGATCAAGGGGAATACTCTGTCAAGATTAAAAACTGTGTGCGACGTTCAGAACTTATAGTTCAAGGTAATGTAATATAATGTTTGCCGTCAGTCTTACTACACTTTAGATGAAGATAATAACAAAATACCGAACATTCAATACATAAATTGGGAAAACTAACTGCAACCATATTTTCAAACGCAAACTTTGGTTTATAAGTTTATAAGTCTAAAAAGATCTAAACGAAGCTGTTGTGTGGTTACTTTTATTTCCAGTTTTGAAGGATATCTTAACGAAATCCACTCAGAAATTCAGGGTTGATAATTAAAAGGACATCATCGTAATATCTATATGTGAATTTAAAGGACCTAGTTTCTGCTATCTTCTTGTCTTTAATCAGAAATTCAGGTTCATAAGAATACAGGAGTACATTGAAATGGAGTGGGGCACAGCTTGTAGCAATTGCAATTGAAATTCGGATTGTTGTCAATCAGACAATTTAAAATACTATAAACCTGTTCATCGCTGTAGCATAATTGGCCTTTGGTTCTTTAGTAGTAAAATATCCGTTGTTGTAAACTAAAACAATATATTTGCATGCATAAGTCGAAGCGTAGGCTTTATTTATTATTTCGTCAAGATGGGATTTTAATTTTTTTGCGGCAAGTTGGTATAAAGAGTTGAAACATCATAGGTTCTAGCATTTCAAATTTAAAATATCGATTTTCATTTTAAATTTACAAAAAGGTCTTTTGAATTTTAAATAATCCAAATAAGATTAATGTAACTTTGCGAGTAAACAGTTCCACAGTATTATTGATGTCTTTTTTGTGCGCAGACAGTATCCTCATTACATGATACTCCATGCAAATTGTGAGCTTTTGTTGCCTTTTCTTAATTTAAGGTGCTTGCAAAATAAATTTACAAAATTGTTTTAGATAGAAGCATTTTGGTAAATACATATCACTATCTTGGCACATAAACGAGACATACTAGGATTTCTCTTCAATAATTTAAATTTGGTGGTGTCAAATTATAAATACAGTTCATGTCAATGATAACAATGCATAGGTTTGCATTATCTGTATATCATACGACGATTTTCTCTTCAGAATATTTCACTACGCCCTTGGGATCTATGACTTCTTGTTTAGAAGGTGAAAATGTACAGTTTGAGTGTGAAGTACGCCAGATTAATCAAACAGCCGTGTGGTTCAAAGATGGAACTGAAGTGAGAACATCAGAAAAATATAAAGTGGAACGACATGGAAGAATTCACAAACTTGTTGTAAACAATACACACCTAGATGATCAAGGAGAATACTGTGTCAAAATAAAAGACTGTGTTCGACGGACACAACTTATAGTTGAAGGTATGTGAGTAGATTGTTTGCAGTAAATCTAATGACATTTTGACTTAACTTGTAAGATAGTTAATCATGCAACCCATTTGATTAATAAATACAGGAATCTTTTTCTCAGCCGTTTTACTCATTTTAACCATAAAGATATCAATTTGAATATTTAAAAAAGAGCATTGATATCCTTGGCAGTTACATGAAAACTAGTTATCATATTTACTTAAAAGTACAAAGTGATACAGTGCTTGCACCCGTTAATATTGCTACTAACTGATATGGTTCACCGATGGACCAGTGACCGCTGACTGACTGGCGAATACATTCGTCTAAACGCGTTAATCCGTCGCGTCATTATCTTGTAAACCGTCAGCGATTAGTAAGGTCAGTCTAGTCGGTCTAATTTATAATTCGTCCTTATTTTATGCATATATCGGGGAATTTATTGAGGAATTTATTAAATTCTATAATTTTAAAACATCATAAAATAATATCCTTTCAACATTCAAAATGTTTGTACGTACTTATAATTAATAGTTTATGTTGATTTGCAACAAAAAAATTATTCAACTAGAAACTACTTTTATTTTAAGATTTACACAATTCAGCAAGCATTAATTAAATCAATCAATCATTGTAGTTTGTTTGATAGATTTCGCCTAAAAGTTGTTAAAAATTCTATAAAACAAACGTTGAATATTTTTTTTAAGTAATACAAAAATCAAAATGTTTAATATACTTTTCAGAAATCCCTGCTTCCTTTCGTCATTTGAGTGCTGAAGATAAAGGTCTTTATTTAGATATCATCAAATCTAAAACAGAAACCAGATATTACATAAGAATTGTGATCGTTGGAGAAAATGGAGTTGGTAAGACATGTTTATTGAGACGACTACTGGGAGAACCTATTTCGGATGTGACAAGTACTGATGGAATAGATATTGTTCGCAGGTGCAAAATCAGGCTAAGTGATGGACAATGGATCATTGATAAAGGTATTATCAGTATACTGGCTAGAGAGTAGTTCTCGCGATTAAAACGACTGAAGCAATCTCGCCATTTTGGTGACTGTGAATTTATTTTACAACTGGCATAGGCTTCTTGTGACTAATTTCACTAAAGTGTCTATTTTTCACACAAATTGTCAGAAAATCGGGTGGCGAGAATTATTTGCTGGCGGAAACTACCCCGTGACCAGTAGACTCTTATTAATTTATAGATACCAAAAACTATACATGTACAATGACATGCAAATTAATATGACCTAATTTGATTATGTTAAGTAGAAAACATTGAAATTGGAAGTGCAGCTGATCACTCAGAAATTGAGAAATTACAAATGATCGGTTTCACTTTTAACTTTACTTACTTTCATGAGGAGGAGCAGTGTTATATAATTTAGAATTTCGTGCAAATTAAATAGTTTCGCTGATTTTGCAAATTCACTTTATTTTGACCAAAGTGAATCATAAGGCTTGTCATAAAAAACAAGAATGATGAAGAGGAAATACCAACTTTGGAAAACAGAAAAGTCACCCACTAACATACAGCGAAAATGGTACATTTAAATTTATATATGAATGACCTCCACACAACTTGATAAATATTAGAGATGTAGTGATACATATATAATATATAGAAATATAGAAATAATCTAATAATCTTTGAAACATTGTTATTATACAGGTTCAAACACAAGAAAAGAGTTGGTGACCAGACTGAGGAAAGCAATTAATACAAAATCATATGACGATGTAAACATAGAACACAAACAAAACGGTCAGAGCCACATCTCAGAACCATTTCAAACCAACCAACATCAGTCTTACAGAAGCAAAGTTGAACAACAAACACATTTCAACAGAAAATCTTTGGTAGAAAAAATGGAAGGTATTGAACCATCAATTCCCAATACAGACAACAAACGACAAGGAAGCCAAGAAGGACTTTCTTTACCAACGTATGAGTTGAAGAAATCTATCAGTGAGACACACGAGTTAGAAATGACAGAGGAGAAAGTTGAACCAATCCTTGACGAACGTACAACTGAGCAAATTTGGGATAAATTTTCAGAGTTTATAAATGACATAAAAAAAGCCGAAATTTCCAACGAAATATTAGTTGAGTGTGGATTCTGGGATTTTGCTGGACAGAGACATTATTATCCAACTCATCCCATTTTCCTCAATCAAAATTCGGTGCATCTACTTGTTGCTGATATAATAAAAGATATAAAAGAGATAAATACCGAAGGTGGCTATGACAATATTGGAGGTAAGTTATTGTTTTATATGAACTAGATTTACATCTTCAGTATTAAATATACATGTTTATTGAATCTCCACTACCTTTTCTTATCGAAGACAAATAAATATAATAACTGGCCTCTGTTGGCTTTGTCGACGTAAATTTCAATCTGCCCAATATAAAATAACAGAATAAGCTCTACAAATAAAACTTTCGTGAATTTTCTACCATGTGAAATAGGGACTAATAATTTAATAAATTTTTTTGTTTGGGTTAGTGATAGTGTTCATTCTCTTTTTTAGAATACATTGATTTTTGGTTTGATAGTATCCATTCATGTGGAGCAGTTGAGCCTACAATGGATTCTACCGGAGATTATATGAATCCTCCCGTCATTCTTGTGTGTACTGGTATTGACAAGTGTAAAGATAAGGTATACACGATATATATGCTATTTTAAAAGGTTTTAGTGTTAATGTATTAATTGTTGTACTGAACATACATCTTTCCATGTTGTAAGTAAAGTATTGATCTGTATTTGCAAGATTACACTTGACATATTGCAGAAGAACAATATAATATAGATAAAGAAACAAGACAAGGAAAACTAACCGTCAACCCGAATCATTGCCAACCGTAAACCAGAATCATTGCCAATATGTAGATTGAAACAAAACATACGATTCAAAGAAGAAGTCTATAAAAACAACAAAAAACAATTAAAAGCATGAGTGCACTGAGCTACTCTAATAGAGTAAGCAGTGCCTGTTGCCTATTAGATATCCGTCGATTTAACCAACGTAGTGTCCGTGAGATGGATTTTCTATAGCAATCAACTAAGTCCTAACGATAGTTTTAGCACTTCTGAAAGTATGACATCAACCTACTTGCAAGAAATCCTTGTTTATGTAATTTATTAGTCTTTAGCAGAAAATAACAGATTATGTGTATTATGTAAACTCCAATCTAAGTACAAAACAATCAATAATTAATTGTAAATATTTGCTCGGCTTCAAAATGTTGTTTTATTAAACATTACAGGTTTTGTTAGGTTTCATATATATTTTAGTTGGAAATGAGGAAGAACGAGTTTCGTAACCAGCTTTTGTCAATGCTACAAAATGAAGACAAACTTAAGCATTTAAGACAGATTTATTGCATTTCAAATACGGAACCATCAGATACAGACTTAGATGATTTACGCCGCTCCATTTTGGAGTTTGGAAAGAATATAGAAACTTTTGGAGAAAAACTACCTTTACGATGGATACAATTGGAACAAATACTAGAAATTGTAAGTGAAGCTGGTGTTAACATATTGTCCTGGCCTGATATTGCTGACCTGGCATCTAAATGTTCAATTAACGACGAAAAGGAAGTCAGCCTGTTCCTTAAGTATCACCATAAAGTGGGTACCATAATTTACTTTGAAAGCTTAAAAGAATACATTATACTCGACCAACAATGGCTGGCAGATGCATTCCGCTGTCTTGTATCGGATCAGCATACTAACGATCTAAAAATAACACAAGAATGGAAAGCACTAGGAGACACAGGAGAGCTTAAGCCGTCTCTGATTTCAAAACTCTTTCAAAAAGAACCTGCGCGTGAATTTTACAAGCATGAAGGTCATTTACTCAAATTAATGGAAATGTTCGGTATCATTATTAAACTTAAAACCTTAAGTGAAGATGGGCAAATACTAAGGTTACCTACTTATTATATGCCATGCATTATTTCCAACAAAACATCCATTTCACAGATCTATGATGTTTTTGGGGTCGAAAAAGACAACTGTACACCGTGGTTGTGTATTGAGTTTGACTTTATGCCATTTGACTTTTTTAACCACATTTTCTGTCATTATGTCAGAAAATATCAAGTTTGTTCTGAATCTGTATCTAAACGAATGGCAATATATCATGGTATCGGAGTATTCTACCTTGATAAGCTTAGAAAATTTGTTATGTGTTTTTCTAAAAACACAATAGCGCTACAAATATGGCAAAGGAAACAACTAGAGCACGGGAAATGTAGAGAAAAGCTGGAGGAATTGAAGTCAGTGATAAACAATGTGAAAAATAAATATGAACCTAGAAGGGTTTCGTATACTGTAAAAACCAAATGTTGTTATGGTAGCATACACGTCGTTGCTGGGAGATTAAGCTACACAGAGTTACTAGATGCGAAAGATGAGGGATATGTGTGTGAAGAGCACAAAGTTATTCACGATACTAGAGATTTCTTTCAGACCTGGTTTGAAGACTATTCTGTGGTAAGATATATTCATTAGTATTATATTCCATCTGTTTAATTCTCCTGGAAAAATTATTTAGATAGGCTATCACATCACACACATTGTTATTAACATTCATTTTATTAAAAAGAAACCAATGAAAACAAAATACTAAATAGAATTTAAATATTTGACATTATAAAAAAAATTTTTTTTTTTAAATTGCTAGTCTGATTAAATCCATACCAATCATTTAAATGATTAAATGTTGTTCTTTAAAGTTCAAAGAAAAGGGGGTATAACGTATAACCTTTTTTGCTTTTCGTTTGTTCGTTCGCTCATAATTAAAATGTCTGTCTAAGTTTTCCAAGAAACTATAGGATGCAGAAGCCTGATATTTTGCATATTTCTGTATCCTATAGTACCATATGGTGTATAACGATTTTATGCTCCTTGGTCATCTACTTCCTGTTTACTGAATATTTAGATTTTTACACATAGTTGACATACATGTTATTTTTTGTGAAAGCGGGGGTATCACTAGTGAGCATTAGCTCATAGTCCACACTTGCTGTTCAAGTGTTCATTTTTGGAAACCGTTTAGTTTAGTTTTAAGTAATTTGATGGTCATCGACGAATATGTATTTTATGTACGTGTAAAAGAGAAGAGATGTAAATAGTACGGAAAGAAAAAAAACGTTTCAAAAACATCTCACTTTGTTTAGGAATACTATATGGCATCTTAAGCAAGACGTACTGTAAATAGATCCCTACAGAAAATGTTTAAATGCTTCTTTTGTGAACTCAGACAAAGTTATTTCAACCTTTTAATCAATATTCATCCTATAATTTTTGGCGAATATCTACTGGATGTTTTTTAAAGAGTCATCTTTGATGTAAATGGTACAGGAGATAATAATAACACTGCAATCAAACCCCACGTCATTTGTGAAAGAGACAAGAGACACTGCAGTCGTACAAACGGCATTAAATTTATATTTAATCTTTTGTTATGAAATGTGTTGCTATAAATCTTTATTTCCTTTACAGAATGATGAATGCGTACCACCACAGAAGTTTAAAGGTACGTATGATGAATAAAATAATAACAGCTTTGACAGCTTTTGATAGCCGATACATTTTGATTTATCCCAAAGTAAGAAACTTAATGTTGTCCATCTGTTCGTTATAGTTTGGTCCAAAAATGTTTGAAATATTAACTTGAAACTTGGAGGTTGGATAGATGACTGCAGTATATTGCTCATAAATCTAGCTCTACCTACGTTTTATTTTAAGTTATCAGTCTTAATTTATCTGTATTGTTTTTAAACTAATAAACTAGATGGATTCATTTTATTCTGCTGACTATTTTTGTATGATATCCAATCATTTTCATCAACACAGCAACTTATTCACTTTAGTCATGAAAGCGGTAGGTTTGGCATTCCATAAAACCCGGTATAACCCATTTATTTATCTTTATTGAAATACCTATTTCAAGTAACAATTGTTTCTGCATTGCTATATTTATATGAGTCTACTGTTCGACATTTTGCCTACGAAAATGAGCATTTGTATAGACATTACAGTACTTGAGATTGAAGACGCAACACTTTTATGAATCCGTCAGCGATCCGTCAGCGTTCCAAAATCCGTCACCAATCAGTTATCAATCAGTCAGATCAGTCAAATCGTTCCCAATCCGTCAGATCGTTCCCAATCCGTCCATCCGTCAATTGACGGATTTGGAACGATTTGACTGATCTGACGGATTGATTTGGACTGATCGCTCCAATCCGTCCATTCAACTTCCGGTTAGTAAAATTAATATTTCGAAATGTGAAAATTCGTTTCACTCGCAAATATTAGAAGTATAAAAATGTCAACTGTTATGTCCTCATTGATGGATCGTTTTATCTAATATTAAGGCTAAAACTGGTCTAAAGTTATTAATTAAAAAAAATGGAAATCCCCCCAATCTATTACTAATGCATCTGTGACGAAATATAAACATTACATAGTGTAACAAAATAATTAAAACAAAGTAAATTTAAAAACGCACACACACAATGACTTTAAAAAAGCATCTCGCGTTCCACGGCGCACGTCCGTATTTCGAAAGCGGAAAACGTCTAGTCTAAAGTTATAAATGATAAATGGAAATCCCCCCCCCCCCCGAAAAAAATCTATCACTAATGCATCTTTGACGGCATATAAACATCACATAGTGTCATTTTATTAAAAAATAATTAAAAAAAGAAATGAAAAAAAACCACACACACAATAAATTAAAAAAATATTTGACCTCGCATGCCAAGGCGTACATCTCGTATTTGTCTTCGAAAAGTTTTAAAGCGGAAAAAGCGAGAAACACGAAAAACGTGAAGGCGAAATCGTAACATTTTCCCACTTCGCCTTTTCGCGTTAGCATTATATGTATGTTTGAAGTTTGTTTAACACTATTTTTAAAAAATTATATTAGTTTATATAATATGACGTCGAGTACCCAACGAAACAGCAAAGTTTCGAAAGGAAAACTGGTGCTCTTTGCAAATTTATAGGGATGTGTCGAGCACACCATCTCGCTGTAAGGATGAAACATACAACTTGGTGATCAATAATAGTTACTGCTACCTTAACCTCCGAGGTCGTGGTTTTTTTTTATTGTAAACGCTTAAAAAGATCATTTGTCGTGGTTTGATCAGTTTTTTTTCTTTGCCACAGTTCCTATGAATTCCGGTGTATAATACTGAATAAGATTTACGACAAAAGCGAAAACATCTATTTATATATTTTATTAACTACCCCATAGTGTCACATAAATTTACACAGAATTAAATAAAGAATAAACTTATGTGCCACAGTTCCTAAAAATTTCGCTGTATAATACTGAATAAGATTCACGACAAAAGCGAAAACATCTATTTATATATTTTATTCACCTATATATCTCACTGTGTCACATGAATTTACAGAGAATTAAATCTCAAATAAAGAAGAAGGGGCCTCGTTGGCCGAGTGATCAAGGTAGTTCGTCTACTATTGATCACGTGGTCTGTCAACACAGAGATTGTGGGTTCGATTCTCACTGCAGGCAGGGCGTATTCGACTCCAATCTTAATTGACAAGGATTTTCCTAACGCAGGTCGGGGGTTTTCTCCGGGTACTCCGGCTTCCTCCCCAAATAAAAACACCATTCAAACAAACAAACAAATAAAGAATAAACTACTGTGCCACAATTCCTAAGAATTCCGGTGTATAATACTGAATACGATTTACGACAAAAGCGAAAACATCTATTTATATATTTTATTCACTATCTCATTGTGTCACATGAATTTACACAGAATTAAATATCTCAAATAAAGATTAAACTACTAACAGCGTTTGTATATCGAAGAATATGAGTTAAAAATGCGAACATGTAAGCGTGATACGAAAATCAATTCTGCTTTCGCATTTTAGCCGTCGCAATTGTTTATTTTACGATTTCTTTTAAAGTCATTCCACAATTAATGATATATAAGTATAAATGGTTTCCTTTAAATTAGGAAGTACTTGAAATTGGTTGATAGGTTTAACAGAGCTGCCCAGCGCGTCCTCAGCTGGCGGACATGGGATGTTCTCCCGTTATTTATATATATATTTTTTTTTGGGGGGGGGTGGGGGTGGGGGTTGTTCAGGTCATATTAAAATTGCCGCGAACCACAGTGACATGTTTAGAGAGTGTCACGCTCCTTGTACGAAAAAAAAAGTAAATCTTACTCCCCAACCCATGCCCCATATTTTTCAAAATTGCCCTTTTGTCCATCTTTCTCTAATTGATTGAAGGAGCCGAGTGGTGATGTTAGTTCATCAACTATTGATCACGTGGTCTGTCAACACTGAGGTTTCGTGTTCGAATCTCACTGCAGGCAGGGTGCACTCGACTTAATTGAAAGGGAGCCAGCTTTCCTACTGGAGGACGGGTGTTTTATCCGGGTACTCCGGTTTCCTTCTCAAATAAAAACTGGACGCCATGATATAGCTGAAAAATTGCTGAAAGTGGATTAAACAATATTTAAACAAGATCACACTAATCTAATTGATTTATATTTAACTTATTCTTGTCATGAATAGAGCTGAAATACTCTCGCTTAAAGAAAAGCAAACAATCAATCAATACAATAAGTTATTGTTTAAATTGAATGACACTCTTTTAAAGGCAAGTTTTGAAATGGTTCTGTTTCATCGATATGACACTGTAATGACAATGTTAAGACCTAAACAATTTATAACGTTTTGTTAAAAAAATTACTATTTCGTACTGAAACATGTGTCTATCTGTAACACATTTTTACGCTTAACCTCAGTATTCGCAGACAATTCTCCCCGGCGTTATTGGGGCCTAGGTGGCTGATTGGTTAGTCATCTACTAGTTGTCACATGCCTGTCAACAGGTTGCGGATTTTCGAACGACTGCAGATAGGATGCCCCCGACTCCACTTTAATTGACAAAAGACTGTCGGTTTTTTACCTGTACTCCGGCTTTCTCCCACCCCACCCCCAATAAAAAATGGACGCCATGAAACAAATGGAACAATCCAGCGTAATTGTATGTATACTTTTTTAAACACATTTTATTGCCTGTCCAATAAAACTTGCGACAAGAGTTGCTGTATATTTTACAATACAACTTTTGTTTAGTAAACAATGCGTTTTGATTTACAATGATTGTTTAACAGTTGAACAATTGTTATACACAACAGTTTTATTATTGTATTTAAAATGTTGTAGACAAAATAAAAACACGCAGGCATACATTTAGGTAACTAATAATGATGTCAAAAAGAGGCCACGTTCTTTCCTAAATGTGAAATAAATCTGTTACTAATTGGGGGAGTCGGGTCGGCTTAATATATGACAAAAAATATACATGTAACAGGTCGCAAAAAATCACGAGTCGCGGGAATAAAAAAAGAGAATCAATAATGGATTACGAAAAAAAACATTTACCTCTTCGTTACTGATGTGCCTTAAATAGAAGTTTTTTTAAGGTTTACAGGACTCGGTTCCCAGATATGTCCTGCTTTAAAGAAATGTGCTTAATTATATAATATAAAGAAAAAAATTTTTCTTTAAATATGTTTATTAATTCATTTAGAACGAGACATTGTATTAACAATTCTTTTAAACGCATGTTTTTATTTTATTATAAAAAAGATATAATAAATGCATATATTATATACAAATGACGCAGAATCCGTTTTAT
This sequence comes from Limnoperna fortunei, assembly GCA_944474755.1. Taxonomy (NCBI): domain Eukaryota; kingdom Metazoa; phylum Mollusca; class Bivalvia; order Mytilida; family Modiolidae; genus Limnoperna; species Limnoperna fortunei. The sequence continues at coordinate 96,123,115 of OX104114.1, read as the reverse complement.
CTTTAAATTATTAATTTATACGAATCCGTCAATAAACTAACCGATTTATGCATATAATTAAATGACGGATTCTGGATCGCACTGATTGGACTGATCGCACTGATCGCTGACGGTTACCAAGGTAATGACGGATTGATAATTTTGGACGGATGTCGTCATCATCAATCAGTCAGCGATCCGTCAGCGTTCCAAAATCCGTCAGCAATCAGTTATCAATCAGTCAAAGTGTTGCGTTTACGGGTGCAAGTACTGTACAATTTGTAATGATGTCAATATATATTATTATCTAACTAATTTGATTTCTTCGGTCTAGTCATGCTAGGTATGGTATTTTGGCAGAAATATTATAAATATGCTATTAAATGAACCGTATTGATGTACACATTGGAAATTGTCATGTGTAGTCACTTTTATCCGATAACCTAAATCCAAAATGTCCTTACAATTAGTTCTTATGTGTTGTTGTCAGTTCGTATTAGCTTGGATATTGGGTTTACAGATAGAATACAGATGTTGCTCTTACAGAAAGGATGCATTGTATGATTTATTCCGTAATAAAGATTTTTACGATTTTTACATATCTTTCGTGTTATCACATTTGACATTTTATGCAACCAAAACATGCAGACACGAAATCATCAGTAAAATGTGAAAATTATGAAAATCCAAATTTTGTAAACTTGAAGTTTTATTTTTAAGTATTCAATTATTTTTAAGAAGCTGGGGGAATAGGGAATCTGGTCTTAGCTAACGATTCTATGCTACACGTCGCACCACCGGTGTAGTGCATTTTTGCTTGCATGTTTTATTATTCCACATTTTACCTTTTTATTACAAAAATCCAGTTGAAAATATTTAGTCACGATGACCTGTCTATGTTTTTATACTATTCCTTTGTTGTTTACGTGTCCTTGATGTTTGCTTCGAGAATTTTACATAGTGAGTAAGCTATTTGTACTTCTAAAGACACCTTAAATTGTTTACTAGAGCTCGTCTGCTTTTGTGACGTTCAATTGTATTTAGACTAACCGCAAGACTTTTCCCGCCTAAACAGCAGACGACTTTACCCAAAGGATTTCCGATAAGTAACAATGGAATGTTTGAGTCACAATTTAGCATAGAAAATCGCACTATCAAAATTAAAAAAACAGCCCGATTTGAAAACGCCGAATATCTCGTGCAATTAATTTTTGATTTCAATATATATCCTTTTTGTTCTATAAAAAGATCATAATCTGGACCACATGCGGTAAGCAGATTCATTTGCCACGAAAAAACCATGGTGACGTGTAGTATAATTAACTGGATAAAAAGAGAAGCGAGATGTTCGGTAAAACGCGTGGATAAGACACATGCAGCATATGACATAGAAATCAATGCCAAGAATACAAAGCTTATGACCAACAAGACTAATGGGATCAGCACTGACGTAATGATCAATGGCCAGAAACTGGAAAACGTTAACAACTTCAAATACCTTCAAGCCATTGTGACAGATGATAAAAATCTGAAAAGTCAATCTAGAATAGTCAATAGTGGAGCTGGCAAAACTAAACCATTCCGGATGAGAAACACACAGTACACAGCGCAAAGATCATAACGATGCATCTTAATATTACTGTATGCATCCGAATAGTGGACTCGGAAGGAAACAGTCTGAATCCACAGAATTGAGATGTTTACGTTAGCTGCTTTGCGTCATTGCATGACGAATGAAGAAGTGAAAACAGAATCAGGAAAGCTAATGGAGCTGATGAAAACCTACTGACAATAGCAAAGGATCGAAAACTGAAATTGTCTGGACACAATAATCAGGACCAGGACAGTCACCATGTTCACTCTAGGACGCGATAGGCTTTTTATACTGTAACTATTTATCTTTGTTCAGTTAAACACTTGCAAACAATATATAGTGCTGCAAGTTTCATTTTTTCTGTGTTTTTTTTTAATTCTGAAAAACACCATAAATTTACAATGATGTATTTAAATTTACAAATAATATTTACACACGTTTTTATGTTTCTACTTCACAGGGACTGAGGATGAAAAGTTTAATCAAATGTAAGTAAAAGACAGATAATAACCCAGAAGGTGGCTTTTTTCTGTTTAAATAAAAGATTCCATGACATATTAGCCTGAACGTATGTTTAATTCTCGGTAAGGTCTACGCATTAAAAATAATCTTTTACCATATGCCATTGCCAAGGCTAGTAGTGGATACCTTAAAGAGTGTCCTATAGTTAACATAATTAATAGTATGTACGTAACACGAGGTAACATTGGCAGAGTAAGGAAGTAATTTGCAACGACTGAAATGGACATAGGTCACAAGGACAGGTTAACGTTCCCAGAGGGTCATATATGGCAGGTTCACTATGAACTAAAGTAAGGACTGGCATTACCATACACAGTTCAAATTAGATTGATAGAAACTGATAGTAACTGTAAATGTACTGTTCACGATATGTAAATCACTGTTTACTATTCATACAGTTCTCGTCAGTCATTTACAATTTTTATTTTATACTGATAGCTTCTGTCCTGAACTGAAACAGTTCATGACAGTTAAGTACAGTAGTTTTGTAGGACTGAAAAGAACTGTTAGTCACTGCATCAGATCGTGTCAGTACTTTTAAAGTTTTACCTGGATTTAGAAGAACTGACATTCACTGTACCATTCCTTGACAGTGATTATCAATATTTACCTGTATTTAGAATGACTGATAATCACTGTATCAGTCCTTGTCAGCCATTATCAGTTCTCACCTTGATTTAGAATGACTGATGTTCATTGTAGCAGTCATTGTCAGTCATTATCAGTTCTTACCTTGATTTAGTACGCCTGATGTTCACTGAAGCAGTCCTTGACAGTCATCATCAGTTCTTACCTTGATTTAGAATAACTGATATTTAAGCATTTTTTTATTTTAGCCTTGCAAAATATGTTTTTTAAAAGGTGATGCAAAATGCATCAAAGTATGTCAGCTTTTCATATAAACATTAACACTAATATTACATTAAAGAGGTTTTTTTTTAAAGTCACAACATTGTTTCAAGTCGATATGTTTGTTTGTTTGAATAGTGTTTAATGCCACTTTCGGCAATTTTTCAGCTATATCATTGCGTCCAGTTTTTTTTGGGAGGGGCAATCCCTGTCAATTAAGACTGGAGTCAAGAACACATTCCCGCAGTGAAATTCGAATCCGCAATCTCAGTATTGCCAGACCACGTGACCAATAGTAGAGGACCTACCTTAACCACTGGGCCACCGAAGCCCCTTCAAGTCAATATGAGTTCATCGGGAGAATAAAAAGAAGTTTGTTCAATGTTGGTGTGGTTATAAGCAAAGTAAATCTCTTTCATGAGCTTTTTTACTGACCTAGTCATTGGGAACATGTTCATATATGGGCAGTCTATATATGTATAGGCTGAATTGAAATAGATAATAAAATAGAACACTGAATAGTTTGTTTTTGTTTGTTTGAATGATAAAACCTCATTGTCAATTAAGATTGGAGTCGAGCGCACCTGTTCTTTAGCACCATACGTGGCTTACATGAACAGTTTTTCTCAGTACTGCATAAGGTGTCGCATAGAAAGAATTAGTAAAACGATCGTTATATTGGGGTTAAGGGTAGTTACACTAGTATTGATCACATACGTGCTCTGTCAACACTGAGGATGCGGGTTCTCGCTGCAAACAGGGGGTACTTGACTCCAATTTTAATTTATAAGGATTGCCAGTTTTCCTAGCAAAAGTCGAAGGTTGTCTTTGGCTGCTCTTGCTTCTTCCCTGAATAAAAACTAAACGCCAAGATATAGCTGAACAATTGCTGGAAGTGGCGTTAAACACCTTTTAAACAAACTAACACAATATATATACAGTATTCGTAAATTGTCAGAAAATAAAAATGTATTTGTACGAGCCTTAGAATCAGGTAGAAATGCGAGGCTGTGCCGATCATTTCTCAACTGTTTCGTTGCGACGAGTACATATGAACTGAATATTTTTTAACAATGTGCGAATATTGTTTTATCCTGCAAACCAAACATACATTTGAAACTATTGAAAAATGTTCAATTCTAGCCGATTTCTGAGTTGAAATTGTCGGCGCGCATTCTTATTATACTGACGTCACAAACGTAGTAAACCAGAACAGAATACTAGATAACGTAAAAAGTGAGGTCATGGGTACCATGATATTTTTTCCTATACCTTTATTGTGCTGCAAATATCATAATTGCATGATAAATTAGGGTTAGAAAAGGTAAAGTAGTGCACCAGGAGTCACACAGACAGATTTAGTAGAAAGTACGATGGGTCAGATGGACAGGGGTAGTTTTTACAAGACGCATTATGTTGAAAGTACCTTACATCATAAAACCGTCATTGGTTTAGTAGTAAATACTATACCGACGGTGCGGCTGAACGGGGTTTGAAACAAATGAGGCAACAGTAATGTTTTATAAGGTATAACGCTACTAATAGGAGTATGCAGAGAATGACATGGACAGGGGTTATCTGTACATTGACAGTTGTTCCTTGAACAAGGAGATTCACCAAAAGGTTACTTTAAGAGTATCGCATTGAGTAGTTCGTATGTGCAAACCATACTGTGGTCACATGTTGAATTTAGCCGTAAGTACTAGCTAGAAGAGCAGTAAGTTCCTTACATAGGTTCCCTTGTAATAAGTAACTAGTATTTTCCCTTTTAAAGGGTTACATGAACAGCGTTGGTAAAGTATATCATTACAGCAGATAAATTAAACATGTTATGAAGTAAGAACCATAAAAGGTCTATTAGCACCTTACAAGGGACACACATCTTACAAATGACGGGGTTTTAAGACACATAGACAAATGGTAAGCACATTAGAAAGGATCACCTGCGCTTGCTAAGAAGTAAGAATCACAAAGGGGTTACATAAGTAGAAATTATCTTAAAAGGTTATCATCAAACATACCAACATTTTAAAATGTACTACGCCAGATGCGCTAAATCCAGAATATATTGAAAATCCAAATAATTAAGATTTATAGCTTTTATCATCAAATTTCCGAAATCGTGTACCATATACGAGTAAGGCCATCTACATCTTGCGAATAGAACGAATAGAACAAGCTTTAAATGATTTTAATCATTTTCTAAATTTCAGGGCAGTTAATTAAGGCAATGATTATATCACTGAAAATATCAATGATATTCTTGTCATCACTGACGTTCGACTACAGCGCTGGTGATAGCCTCTGTCATAAATTATCCAATAGTCCATTATAAACGAGGCATATAAGCAGGTTAAAAATAGTAGTTGCAAATATGACTAACCTCATAGACAGGTTAAGTAGTTAGTAACTTTCTTTGGGGTCGCATGAGCATCATGCTGATGTTGTGTCCGTCGATGGTGACATCGACAGGATAAATAGTAATGTCCTTTACAGCAGGTGATATAGGCACATTTACTAAAATGTACCATTCAGAGGTCACAAGAACATACTTAGCAGTAAAAACCTTACAGCATGCCCAGAGCAGTGTAAGTAGTAGTAAGTCCTTTATGGGACTTAACGTTGTCATTGTTAATAGTAAGGGCCCTACAAGGGGTCACAAAGACATGGGTAGTAGCAATAAATACCTTGCAAATATGTTTATTAAAGTCAACTTTACTGTGTCCATACGACGGGTTTTTGCTTGACAAAATTTGAAAACTGCTACCGCGTTTGGTCGAGTTTATGGTCCTTTTGTATATCTCATAATACACTATTTGAAGGTAACAATTATTTGCCACAGTTAATCGGCTTTTTGAAATGCGGCCTTTTTTTCATTTTGCTAGATCGATTTTCCATAGGAAGCTACACTTATATTTAACTTCATGTAGATATATTTTTAACACCTAGTACAGAATAATTTATCTGTGATATGAATCATATCATCACTTTACCATTTCAAATCGACATATGGAGAGCATATTGCTTCAGTTACAAATGTTGTTTACTTTATCTAATATTAGAAGTCATTATGATTATATTACACTTAATATAAATAAATTATTTACAGATGTCATACTTGTAACAAGGAATCATCTGTATACTGGTGTCATGACTGTCAGAGATCCATGTGTAAAGACTGTAACAATCAACACGGGGAATTAGACCAAACGGAGCATCACATTGTCCAACATGTACAGGACGACTATGCTCTAGATTATAAAGTCGAGCTCAATGTACAAATAATAATTGATATTAAGATGTTAAACGATGGTTTGTTAATAGTAGGTGATTGGGGTGGTAAGCAATTGGTAACATTACAAAAACCAAGACAAGAACAACCTAATTTCATTTCATTACCCGATGACCCATACCGTATTGCTGTAGTAGACAACAACACTGTGGCTGTCACATTACCGAAAACAGATGCATTAGTTGTAGTGGATGTAAGGAAAAAAGAAGAAATACAACGCATTGATGTTAAGGTGGGGACTGGAGGGATCATCTATAGAGATAACCAGTTGTTTGTATGTCATTTTAAAACAATAAAAATAATAAATATGTCGGGGATGGTAACGCGTACAATACCTTTGGCTGTTATACCAAGAGATATATATGATGGTAGGGGTGGGCATATCTACTGTACTGATGAAGATAAGTTGCACTGTTTAGATAAAGATGGGAACCATTTGTTTACACTTGGTGATCCTGACATGAAAGTTCCAGTAGGGGTTTCAATAGATGACAAAGGACAGTTGCTTGTAGTAAGTGAAAAGTCTAAAAATGTACTCAGAATAAGTCCTGATGGGAAACATAGTCAGATCATTATTACACAATTACCATTAACTTACTGGTTTTCATACATTGTATATAATTCATTGTCCAGATCCATTGTTATTGCAACGGATAAGACTGTTTATGTTTATAAGAAAGTGTAAATTGTCCACAATACACTTCATATATATTTTAGTTCACACACGAAAGGTACTTTTGATATAAAGAAAAAAGCCCTGTATTATCTGCAGGTATTGATCATTAATCAATTTGTTTATTCAACAATTGTAAATATGCATATACATGAATACATGTATCTGGAAGTCGTGTGGTCTAATAAAGTCATTATATTCAGCCCTGGTAATTCGACTATACTTCGCATCACATTGTACAGGACAAGTATGAATTCAATAATAAAGTTAAGGTCAATGTAGGTTAATCATTGATATGAAAATGTTGCATAATTAGATGTTAGTATGGTAATCAACAAGTAAGATCACACAAAGCAAGACAAGTAAAACCCCATTACATTTTATAAACCGGTAACCCTTTTTATATAGGTCTTGCAGATAATAATACAGTTAATGTCACATTACCAAAGCGAAGACGGTTGAGTTATAATGATGTAAGGAAAAAACATACAACGTTAATGTGGTGACTGAGATAATCACGAATAGATATAATCGGTTGTTTTACACTTAGCAAACCCGACGTTGGTGTTCTAGTGGCATTCACAACAGATGATGCTAATATTTGCTACATGGAATAAGTCAAGCAATGCGTTCAGGATAAGTCCTAAAGGGAAATATTGTCAGATCACTTTTGCACCAATACCATTATCTACATGGTTTTAATACATTTGTTATGATCCCCTTTCTACGTCCATTGTTATTAGTTAAACATTACTGTTTATGTTTACAATAAAGAATAAATATTTCGCACTGGTTTGGAATTGGATTTAACTAATTATAACTAAAAGAATAATGTACAGAAGATCAATGAATTTAAGCAAAACATGATTAAAAATTAGATATGGCTACCATCAATAAGACACCATACATCAGGATCAAAACACCAACATTCCATTAATTTACCTGGTGTACTATTATGTCCTCACTGCAGTAGACCACTGTAGCTTTCTCATTATGTACTTTTACTACTGCACTGTTAGTAGCTGTTATGAAGACATAGGTTATACATGTATTGATAGTAGGTTGGATGCATCATGTTCACCATTAATCAGATGTTTATTTTGTATGGTTTGTATTAATACAGTATATGACTGTCGCCGTGTATTTCGTATTTAGTACATGGCATAATATTTTATATTTTATATTATGTTCAGTACATGACAATACCTTATATTCAGCTTGGATTAATCTACTTCTGTTTTTGTGTTGCGTTGTGCATGTTTGTCTATATCCGGATATTTTACAATCGATTGACTTTTGGCTTTTGTTGTTCGGTAGGTTTGTCGTATAGTTGTATTTTGAGACATTACACTGTATATTTTGTATTTGTAAAATACAGGAATGTTATCATTGTATATTTTGTATTTGTACACTAACTGACAATACATTATATAGTCACATTTTAACACTATAAGACATAACATTGTATATTTTGTATTTTTTCAGTACACATATATTTTATTAATTTTTACACTACATGAAGGTAGATATTGTATATTTTTACTTTTTACAGTTAATGACAGTATGTTGTATATTTTTGGTTTATAGCTTAAAACTTTGAATTTTTTACAACACAATATATTGAACAGTAGCAAACTTTCAGTTATTTATAGTTGATATGCTTTTTTCACATTTAACGACCTCACTGGAAATAAACATCTTGACTCTTTTTATCTATCCTTGCATAATATGAACATGACATTAATGTAAAACATGACAAAAGTAATATTAATGGGTTTAAGATATATTTACTACATACATTTTTTAAACTTTTAATTTGTGCTTGTATGAATGATCTGTAATATTCCCATGTTAAATAAGTACATACTTCAATACAGCCATTTCGTTAGAATAATTTAATTAAATATTTTTTTAATGATTAAATAATTGTGTTTATGTTTTACCACGTAAAACACTTAAAAGTGCGATTTCTGTTCTGCCAAAAAGAAGTAAATAATAAGATAACAAATTACATTTGCAAGTTTCGACAATATTTTGGTTGTCATTTTCTTCTATTAACGCATATGATCAAGATTTGTTTTATTTTTTAAGACATTTAAATGAATTATAACAGACTTTAGAAACAATACAAGACTTTACAAAGACATTGTTTGTGCATGTCATTTTGCATAGAAACACAGAATTTGTATTCATTTTTGCATATGTTGAATTGTAATTAAAAGTAACATATGAAACCTGCCTTAAATTATAACGAATTTCCATTTTTGTGAATCTCAAGAATATCTAAGAAACATGTATACATGTGGTAATTACTTATCAAGACATATATAGTCATCTATAAATTAATAAGGAAAATGTTACAAACGTTTTGATTTTATACATGTATATCCGTGCTATTCGATCATGCAGAAAAAAGTGAGTAACACCTACATTAGTTCTTCTAAAACAGAACTTCTTCTTTTATGTTTATAGAATTTATTTTTAATGAGCGCATTATTTTTTAAATTTTACTTTGATTTACTTAGAACCGGCATGTTTCAGTCATTTTACCGCAATGAATACAATCTGTTCTAAAGAAAACAGATGGAACAAGTTAAGGAAAATTACGTGAATCTTAAAAATATCTAGAATTGCTTATTATAGCGAAAGATAAAATGTGTTCCGTTCAATACTGATGAAATCGAAAATAAAAAATAGACCAGAATTGTTTTAATAACTGGGCAGTCCCATAGATAATGATCAATTGAATCTTCCTTACTTCATTACAAACATACATGGTGTACATAGTGTTGTATTTTATTTCCACTTTCCCTTGACTTTTTGCTCTTGTTGTTCGGTCTGTTTTCTTTGCTATTTTTCTTACAATATATTATTACGCTGTGTGTTTGGAAGAATATGATTACGTAATTTTAATTGCACGTTTGATATCATCACTGGTATTTTCATCAGAATTACATAATTTCGTAATAGTTATAATTGTGCTAATTTGAATAAAATATTTCAATTTTTCAAATACGCATAGGCATCACACACTGAACTCAACATAACAGGCGTTAAGTTTTACTCAATAAGGAAATGAATTAGAAGAACATGTAACATTTCACATTAAAGGAGTCGTTGTCTAATATGAGCCTTGTCAAATTATATTTTTCTCTCTCAAAAAGAAAACTCAACATAAGAATCTTTATGTTTTACTTCATAAATTTTACTTATAAATTACAACAGAAATAAAACACACAGAATACTAACATTTGGAATAAATGTTGCCAAATGTCACTTTTACAATAATGTTGATTTCCATCGGGATGCAATATTTTACAGAACAATAGTCAATATCTATACTGTCCTCAGTTTGCCTGCAGAACAGCTTATATTCGCCTGGGCATAGACTGAATTAATCGCTGTACTCGCGCCCAAGGAATTATTTGCCATTCAACATGAAGTGCATGCTGTAATTCCTGCAGTTTTGTGGCGACGGTCGAGTTCATCACACAGATGCTCAATCGGGTAAAGATCTGGTGACCGTGAAGGCCAACTCAAAACATCTACGTTGTGCTGCTAAAAAAGTCAACAGAGATACTTGCAGTATGCGTTTCGGCATTATGTTCAGAAACCTTCCTATGGACATCAAATGCGGGAATAAGTAAAGCTGTAGAATCTTATAACGATCGCGAACTGCATTCAAGTTGCCTGGAGATGCCAGCCTACATCATCACGCTGCCTCCGCTGAAGTTGTTGACTTTAACGACACAGTTGTGTGCAAATTGTTCGTTCCGTCATATGCAGACTTGAATTCTGCTACGTCGCTAAACCACACAGCTCTCCAGTTCCGCAGATCCTATCTTCCAACAATTTTACACCATCGTACCCTTGCTTGGTAATGTTGGCGTCTCAAGGTGGCTCCAATGTATAGTCGTCTGGCACGCAGGTTTTCACACGCTTGACTGTATTTAAATGCAGTCTTCGGTAAAATGTCATAAATTGTTTAAATTTAATCACCTTTCTCAGTTAGCCAATTTATACTTAAGAAAAAAGGTTTTTGAGTTTCTTTTTTAATAGATTCTAGCACTTCACTCCGAATTCGATTACTATATTTATCGACTCCAGACACTATCATGTTCAAAGTTTACAATTGCAGAACATTTTATGGTTAGGTAAATACAATTATCAATAGCGGTAATGTTGTTTGATGGAAAATGACTATCGCAAGTGTTCCTAATGGATACAATGGGATGTTTTAATAAATGCGTTTTTCTAAGTTTTCAGAACAGATTAAATGAGTTTCAGAGGGACGGGAGACCCTTATCTACTTAAATACATACTACACTAGAATATAGATAGTTTTGAAAGGTCACACAATCATAGAAAGCTGTCATCTTATGCAGTACATTTGCAAACATTTACATAAATTATAAATTGTGAATATATGCTGCATATTTTTACAGCTAATGACATTTACGGTGTAGATTAGCTTTTAAAAATCATTAGACAGGAAAAGGAAGACAACCTTTTGGAATTTTTTATAAAATGTTTATGATCTACTTAAAATAGTGACTCAAACGTCACAAGGTTTCGTCATATGCAATATACTTTTGCATACCTATACAAAAATTCTGAACTGTGAAATATAAGTACCTGAATATTTCTACAGATAATGATATTTATTGATAGTATCTAATTTGAATTAACAAAGAACTGGAAAACAGGATTAGGGTTTTACCACTAGTAGGGTATATCACATACAAATTTTATGTTTTAAATTAAAGTTGTACACATTTGAATTTTGTTTGAATTTGTTTATTCAAATTTCGAGAAATCTTCGATATGATACTTTTTTGTAAATCTTAAGGACAAAGTCATAAGTAGATTTCAAATTTGTTTCATTTGGTCATTACAAAACTAGACGCTGTGATCAGCTGCAAAATGACTTAAACAGACCTTTAAACTCATTCAAACAAACTGACAAAAATTTAAACTGAGTCGTAAAGCTTAAAGTCGTAAACGGAAACAAATTAATAGTATTTTTTTAAATAGAGTTGTATAATTTAATTAATGTATATACAGTTAACAGGTTCGGTAAAATTCATCCTCATATTAATTGAAACATTTTGTTTTTCTTTAATAATTGTAAATTATTTACAAAGTATTCGAACATTACACTATACGTACATATGTATAGTAGAGATAGGACAATTAGACGGAATTTGTTGATGATCGATATAACATTGTACAATGAGTTGTAATCGAACGTTGCCGTATTGAGTAATACAGATAATCTTGAGTAAAACTTAAATAATTATACGTTTTGGTAAAATAAATTATAACAGATGCAAATTTAAGTAATTGAAGTCCTATGATTGCTGCAAGAACTGATTAACTGGAATGCACGGTAGTAAATAGCAAATAACAGTTATTCCTTTAAACGACGTCTGCGTCGTTTATGATAAAACGCCGGAAAATTGATCACCGTCAGGCAGTAGTGGGTGCCGATTTCATATCCTTTTGGATTTCAACTTTGAGAGAATCAAATAAAAATGAGGATTTGATTATTTCGATATATCAGGATCATAATTCTGCAAAAATCTTACTTGCGAAAATTTTTAGACTAAGGTCCCTCTTTACGAATGACGCCGCCCATATATATAATCATGCACAACAATCTAATTCTAAGTGATGTGTCTAGTTTGTTTTCAATACATTTGACATTATTTTTAAAATTCTTATTTATTAAACATGAGCATATAAATTTTGAGATATGTCTACCTTTAAGATTTAATATCATATGTGGTTTTCATCATATTTGTTAAGAAACAATAGATATGCAAATTTGGAGACTATTTGCATTAAATTTACACCAACGCACTTGACATTAAAAGACACCACTAAAACACTAAGGTCAGCATCATAACTATACCTACTTCTTGAAATAGATTCAAGAAAACAACAAACTGCAAACTAGACTATATGACAATCGTGACAATCGTGACTACAACTTTCCAATTGTCAACTTCCCGTTCATTGACATCAAAATTCCAGCAGCTCCAGCGTATGGTGTCTACATTTAACAACTTATACTTTATTCTAGATCCTGTGATCGGCATGCCGATTTTCAACACCTATCACTTCTGGTTATTTCTAAACTATATTAAATATATTATGTACTCTCTCAGAAAAATATCTGGTAAATAGTCATAATGCAGTCCGAAGAGCAAAAGTGCTTACGAAAAACGGAACCAATGAATAGTCGTTTGGGACACAGATTATCCGTAACGATCAACCAAGTCATGATGACGAACAATCATCGTAGTGATGATTTCTATCTTGCCACAATGAACCCTTGGTTAAATAGCTTTTCTGTCACAAGACGCCTTCCTTCCATCAAGGAAATCAGGAAAGAAAATACCGGCTTTTGAGCACCTGACCAATTGACTGATGTATACTCCATTTGCAGGTGGTGCTGGAATGTTGACACACAATAGGGAAGTTAAAATCATTCTTAGTCGTAATTGTTGTTTCTCAACCAACCTACCTTGTGAATTTCTAGATGTTTGTCAGGGTATAAGGCAGATCTATATATTTATGTGGTGTCCTTAACATAGTCACCAAATTTTGGGTTATTTAAAGAAAGTAATAATTAAAGAAATCCTAACATGACAACCCTATCTCCAAATCTGAAACATTAATACAAAGCCAGTGGGCAAAAACAACAAACTTTTTACAAAACAACACACAAACCAAGCTACACAAACGCTCAAGAAGACGAGAGTGAATTCAGGTGCTAATGTCACGAAGAGCATACAAACATGTATCGTAGTCACTTGGACAACTCATTTCATATTCATAAGCCAATAAATTTACAACCATTGTTTCACATATAAAGGAAACAAAGGACAGTACACAGTTTACAAAGTGTCCTGACTGTAACGTCAAAATAATTAAATACAATATTGTAATATCTTAATGTCAACATATTTGTCACACAACAAATCATATATAGATCCACATATTTTAGCTTTAATAATAATAATAATAATAATAATAACAACAATATCTTTTATTCAAACAGCGTAGCATATAATAATGTAGAAATATATAGTTGCAAAGTAGGTAAAAATAGTTTATTAAAAAGAAAAAAATGACAATTGTTTAACACAATTGATATGAATTAAAATATTTGTGCAAGTTTTTAATACAAGACAAAAAAACGTAGGCTTTTCTTTATTCGCAATAAAAGTGCTTGGTTTTATTCCTATATCCAATGTAAAGCATAAACTGTAGGATGCCTTTATGTGGGTGTTGATGAGTTATTTAAAACGTAGTACGATTTTAATAAGTTGCAACAAACAATATTTTTCTCAATATTAAATAGCATTAAAAAAAAGGAAAATAGCAAAGAAAACCGACCGAACAAGAAGAGCCAAAAGTCATGGGACAGTTACAAACGGATAAAGACAAAGCGCAACACAAAAACCAAAAACACAAATACAGAAAGAGAGTCACCCGAACCCAATAAAAACCATTGGTTCACTCATGTGCTCCGAAGAGTAAGAAATGACTGCCTCTTATTAGACACTCGTCGATTTATTCATTGTCATGTCTAAGGAAAAGTGAAACCCAGGAAAAGGAATCATTACCTATGACTCTGTGAAAATGTCAGATCGTATTTGAGACACTGATTTCCCATAACGATCAATAAAGTCATGGCGATTACCATAGAAATTATGGAGAGATAACATCAACCTAGGTGCAACAAACCCTTGATTGAGAAGTTTAGCAGACAACAGCAGGGATCGGTCTAGAAAATCCGAATACCGATCGCAGAATCTAAAACAAAGTTTAAGTTGTGAAATGTACACACTATTCGCTGGAGCTGCTGGAATGTTGCTGTCGAGGAACGGGAAGTTGACAATTGGAAAGTTGAAGTCATCACGTTTATCGTAGAGCCTAGTTTTAAGTTGTCCTGAGACTATTTCTAGAAGTAGGTCTAAGTAAGAGGCTAACCATTGTGTATTGGTGCTGTCTTTAATTTCAAGCTCGCGACGGTAAATTGAATGTAAATAGTCACAAAATTTAGCATTGTTGAGGGACACAACACAATCAATATAGCGATATGTGAAATTAATGGTCTGGCCAGTGTCATTTTTTCTTCTTGAGCAGGCTTTGTAGGAACTTAGCCCTATAAACTAAAAAAAAACAGGTCGGCGAGGAGAGGAGCACAACTAGTACCCATTGGAATACCAACAGTCTTCCAATCAGAAAATTTAACATATGACAGACTTGGTCTTCAGTATATTTAGTATTTAGAGTCATTAATGACGAAGTAAGTTCTGTCATTACTAATTACTAGGTATTTATATAGTCTCTTTCCGGTTTTTTGAAAAGGCAGCGTTTTATAAGATCTTTAGGCCTAGTTTTAAGGCATATGCGTATGAGGGATGGCCTAATGGTGTCGAAAAAACAAATATTTTAATGCTGTTACAATGGGAAAGAGATCCAGACCTCACGATGTCTATCAGGCCTTTTGATTTTTTTAATATCCACTTTTCATTTATTCCACTCCTGGAGTAGAAAGTGTCGCTGTATTTTTGAAGTCCCGTTTTTACTGTTGTTAAAATAGTGGTCAGGATTTGCGATAGTGTTTTGGTAGTACACTTAGACGATCCTGCTATAAAACGCTGCTTGTATGGATTTTTGTGAAGTTTTGGTATCCAATACAATGAAGGAAGATTGATTTCTAACAACTAGCAAACAGGTGCGCGTTCAACTTGATTTGCAAATGTAACAGTTTCTGACAGTTTGCTGGAAAATACGTGCAGAAATACATAACCTCTGATCGATTGATTACTTACTTACTTACTGCCCATTACACACTCTGGCGTGTGGAGCTGCAATGAAGTCTTTCCACTTTTTTATCATTTGCCATTCTTTAGAGACTTCCTCCGGTTTGGCTAGAATCTTTTATCTCTGCCTCCACAGTGCTCCGCCATGTTATCTTAGGTATTCCTCTTTGTCTTTTGCCTTTAGGTGTCCAGGGTAAGACTGTTATAGTTTATATGATCGATTGAATGTTTTATAAGCAACGCCTCTTTATTACGATTGAGTCACACCGACTTTGTGTGACACCATCACATAAACTCCCCACCACGACAACACCGGCTGAGTGTGACACCTTTAGATAAACACCCCACCACGACAACACCAACTGTAACACTGTCACATAAATGCTTCACCATGACAACACCGACTGTGTGTGACACCATTAGATAAACGCCCCAACACGACAACACCGACTGTGTGTGACACCATTAGATAATTGACTTACCACGATAACATCGACTCTGTGTGATAACATCAAATAAACGCTCGACCACTACAACAACAATTGTGGTCGTCAACACTACACAAACCAGTTGCATAGCCATCTCTACAATACAAGCCGTCTTGCTGACAGTTTCCACCTATTTCAAGACATTTTATATTTGTGTACACAACAACAGTTTAAAATATTATTTAAAACGCTTCAAATATCTTTTATTTCTTTCAATTATTTTTAAAGATTGCGCATGCCTGACAAGATGGACGCTTTGAAAAATAGTTTCTATGAAAAAGGTGTTTTCCTTTAAACAGATTTCATAATAATTCACATATTTTGTTTATTCATCCGTTAAAACTCATTGCTCTTCAATTTTGTTTTCTTAATTCTTACCCGATTGGTTTTTTCATGCACTATGGTACCTATTTGTGTCACGACCAATGTGAATAAACTTTTCAGAAGGGCAAAAATCAGTGATTGCTTTCAACTACCTAACATTACTTAGAATTTTGTTGGAAACTTTTCTATACGCATTATATCCAAGTTATATTGAATCTGAAATCACTACAAAATTTGTTTACCATAATTGTTCACTAAATGTGTCAATTTAGTATTATACCTAAGTGAGTCCCGTTAGTGGCTGGTCTACATAAATTCATCATCACTGCTATCGAACTTGTTTGTCGTATTTTCCTGACTTTTCTTCATAATGTGTACTTCTTAATGAGTGTTACATGTAACTTTTATAACCATGAGTAATGACTTGCAGCCACTTAGCAGTCAGTCTTTGTCACCATTATTTGAAATACAACCAAGTGATTTATTTGTACACTCTAGTTTTATGGCCATTCACAATTAGCATAGCATATCAAGATAATATAGTGTCACAGACACATAACAATTCTCCCTATACAATGGAAGCAACGGACAAAGTCAAGACTTTTATACGTAGCAATTTAGCAAACCTTCCAAAAGACTCGTTCATATCAAAACTGGTCGAGAAATGTTATGAATTTAATTGCGACTTAAAAAATGTACGAAATGCTTTACGTGATGAGGCTAAACAGTTTCCTTACTTTCCGTACGAAAATGCAACACTTAAACTTTTTAGCCGAGAACTCCTACAAGTGAATCACTTAAAGTAGGAAATGACTGCTATATACTCTATTTAGCTTCAACCGGCACTTTTAGTGACGATCTTAAGTCAACTCTTTCATTTAGATCAAGTTCCTCAATTTGTAAAAACACAGGAGTTTAAAGACCCTTTTGTAGAGGTGTGAAGACACTAAAAGGGGCCGATCAAATTTAGAACATATAAGAAGATAGTACTTACAAACAAAATAGTCCTGTTTATCGTAGTGTATTTTAAAAACTACTAACTGGATTTAAATGAATGAAAGTTTTTCTGAAAGGTGAATATATTAGAGAGATTTTGAGTCCTAACATGCTCTGTTCTAATGGTGTTTAATATGTTTTTTGTCACATTCACTACATCTATATACCATGATTTTCTGAAAAGAAAGTGCTATTTTTAGAGTGGGGTTTACCCCGGAAGCTGGTTTTCTCTTGGAAGGTTTTAAAGACGTTATGAAATTTTGAGAGAACATAGGCCTGTCACGTACGATTCTGAATATATATGATGTCGGTCAAGTTCCACTTAAGGTAAAAGAGCTGCGCTAATTAAAAAAATAACAAATTTAGTAGAAAATCTTAAAGAATTGGATTAGTGTTTTCTCCCCTAGATAACTTTCTATGAAAGAAACGCTAATCCGCATTGAAAGAGAACTAAATGACTTAAAAGGCTTATATGAGCAAGAATCTGAATACTTAAATAAAACCATAAATGATTTAATAACCAATAATAAACAATTAGTAAATGCTGTTGAGAAAGCAAACGACCGATCTAAGAATTTGCAACATCGGATTTCTAACATTATAGACCAGAATAAGAAGTTATATAACGAATTAGCCTCTGTAAAATCATTAAAAGCATAAAACTACTGTTTAAAGTCAAAGTTTCGATATAGATTCATTCAAGAAAGATTTGAAAGTTATTAAAACTAGCCTAACCACCTACGATGCTTTAACGCGAGAATTAAGTTCCAAGTTTGATAAAATAAGTATTGACCACGGGTCAGTAAACAAAGTGTCAATGAAACTAAGAAAACCCTATCGTCTGAATCTGCGCGTGTTAATCTAATAAACGACTCCCGGTCTCAGGGTATCATAAATCTTAAAACAAAAACAGTGTTAATTAACGACACGGTAAAGGATTTTGACGAAGAATTCAGTAGAATGTAAACAGATTTAAGTTAACATTCTAAATCAATCAATGACCAGAGAACAGGAATTACGTTCAATGAAAAAGAATTAAAAGGTGTTATAACGAATAACAATTCGTATCCCGAAATCCTGAAAACAAAGAAATTGACATTTGAAAAAGGCACAACGCAGACGACATTAAATCCTACTACAGAATCGACAACAACGGCTGATACATCAATTAACCAAACCGTGTCTAACAGCGAAAAACACTCGAAAATTCATTTAGACCCTGATACTTACGACACTAGTACTCTCACCACTGCTGAAATTCCCTTACATAATCCTGTTAACGCCCAAAAGAGTCATGCTTATAATACAGGCGACCGTTTCACTAAAGATCGTAAGTCGTAAACGTAGACGTAAGTGCACTCTTAAGAGTTACGACCGTTTCACTAATAATTAAAAGTTACGAGTTACGATAAAAGTTTATCGTAAAGTTACGAGTGGTTATAGGCACTCTTAACTCGTAAATCGTAAAACGTAATGAACGCGCACTTTGCAAAAATGGCCGCTTTGTTTGCCGTTTTGTATCAAGAGGAAAGAGGAATTAAAAGACAAAGAATATTTCGGGACCACACTAACCCGCTAGACTTTCTTTGCGATACTGAAGTAATAGAACGATACAGAATGCCAAGAGAACGGATTTATTCCCTATGTAATATACTACGGGTGGATATTGAGTACACATGTGAAAGAAGTCACCCGATTCCACCCATAATTAAAGTAAATATGCTTTACATTTCATCTACTTTCACTTTCCTTATAGTAAATAATATTGTGATGACGTCATCAAGGGCGCGCTTAATTTAGATACATCGGTGCACCGTAAATAAATGTCTTTTGATTTGATTACAGTGTTCCAATTTTTCTGCTAATATTCATTAAAAAATTACACTTCATAGTAACACACAGTTGAACCTTTGTTAATAAATATATATTGTATGTAACAACAAACGTCAGATCAATGTCTGACACTTGCATTGCTGTTCACCAAAAACACAAACACCTAAAACATGTATTTAATTAATTTATTCAATTATTATTTGCGTGATTCTGTTGAAATTACCTACCATGCTTCCTGCAACTGTTAGCAATATTTTAATGACTAGTCGCGATAAACTAGTGGTTGCTGATTATGCTGATTATGCTAACTTACGTTGGACTGCTCGGCGCGCTTAATTTATCTTACATCGGTGCACTGTAAATAAATGTCTTGATTTTGATTACAGTGTTCCAAATTTTCTGCTATATAATAATCATTAAAAAATTTACAATCCATAGTAACACACAGTTGAACCTTTGTTAATAATTTACTGCATGTAACTACATACGTCAGATCATTGCTGCTCACCAAAAACACAAACACCTAAAACATGTATTTAATTAATTTATTCAATTTATTAATTGCATGATTCTGTGGCTCTGTTGACATTAACTCCTATGCTTCCTGCAACTGTTAGCGTTTTTTATTGACTAGTCGCGATAAACTAGTGATTGCTGATTACGCTAACTTATGTTCGACTGCTCGGCATATGATGCATAGCTTTGACTTTTAAAATGTCTTACAGACAGTAGACAGAACAATAATAAGTATTAATCCTTGTTAATTTACACCACATCGTAATGCTGCACCACAAATGAGTCCCGTGATATACATCTTGCTGCAACCGGTATATTAAAAATTTTACAAAAACAGTACGGCAATAAAACGTTTCACAACTTATTTCAGGTGTTAGTTACTCTTCGCTATCTTGGCAAAGGGTCATTCTTTTCTGAATGTGGGGACATTCATGGAATTTCCAAATCCAGTGTTTCCCGTGCCGTGGAAGATGTGACTACTTCCATTTGCAAAAGACTAAACAATATTATTTTCCCAACGAAAGTTGATGAACTTGTACATATGAAAAAGGCTTTTTTTAACATAGCTGGGTTCCCAAACGTAATTGGAGCTGTAGATGGGACCCTCATTCCAATTATTGCTCCTAGAGATGACGAGGCTAACTTTGTTTGCAGGAAAGGATTCCATGCTATTAATGTCCAGGCAGTTGTAGATGCATCTTTGAGGTACGCATTTGATTACAGCGTGTAAAAAGTGTTATTTCATCATAACTATTACAGTATTCTGTTTATTTAATTGGCTTAATTTAGCCAATTTCCATGACGGCCGTCGGAACACAAAAAAGTATTGTTATGCCACCGATAATTAAAATATTTTTCTGTCAAATTTAGCAGCATTATATGCAGACGACAGCCTGTCATTTTTGAAACTCGTAGTTCAAAATGCGCTAGAATTGTCAAAGATTTTAAATTGGTCCATTCTTCAGACCCTCCTCCCATGTTTCAAATTGGATGATTTTTTGAAACTCGTAGTTCAAAATGCGCTAGAATTGTCAAAGATTTTAAATTGGTCCATTCTTCAGACCCTCCTCCCATGTTTCAAATTGGATGATTTTTTGAAACTCGTAGTTCAAAATGCGCTAGAATTGTCAAAGATTTTAAATTGGTCCATTCTTCAGACCCTCCTCCCATGTTTCAAATTGGATGATTTTTTATTCATACAATGATTTCGTGGATAAAACTTAAAATCTTGAAAAGTTTATAAAATAAAAATCGCGAGTTGTGAAATGCGTAATTAACGTTGGAAAAGGAAACTTTTAAATATTTAAAATTTCAATGTTATTAGCATGTGTATTTTTCCTGTTTAATGATTTTTTTTTACAACTTGGCTGCAGCCCCTTGCATTTCCGATTTATCGATGGGAGATATAAAGCCCGATAAATTATTTCAATACGTTAAATCATCGATCTTATTGTTACATTTATCAATATCTAAAATCATTCACTTACAAACGTGACGTTTGGACTTTCATCAAGTTCGTTAGTTAAGGTCCAATTATTAATCCAACACATAAAACGGATATTTGCCAACACCAAGTTCCAAGTTCCAAGTACAATTGTGTGTCTAATAAAATGTTTAACCATTCGAAATTTGCAACAAACATTGACTGAAATTAAATGTGAGTGTCAAAAATTGTAAAATTGTAATTGTTACCGTTATATATTTAGATTCACAAACATCGTCTGTAAATGGCCTGGATCAGTCCATGATGCATTTATATTTAACAACTCATCAATATGCCAAGCCCTTGAGGAAAATGCAAGCGGATGGTTGCTTGGAGATTCTGGCTATCCCCTGAAACAGTTCCTGATGACACCCAAGTTAAACCCGTCAACATACGCAGAAGAAAAGTACAACTTGGCACATGCTAAAACCAGAGTCGTCGTAGAGCGTGCCTTTGGTGTTTGCAAATCTAGATTTCGGTAAATCTATCTTATTATTAATAGAGAATTAACATGAAAACGAATATTAAAAAAAGTGTGATTTTGTAACAGAATAAACGCGTCTATAAAATTAAGGCCAACACTGTTAGAATTATGTCTCCCCCCACTTGTTTTTTGTCCTGTCCTTCACAAAGTTATTCCGCTCAACTCTACTGAAACTACTGAAGAGGTAAACATAGCAAATGTGTACTAGCACGTGACGATGGAATTTCGTAAGCAATAGGTATAAATCTGACAGTAAATTTTGCTCGGCATTTTTGGATATATTATATAGGACTTTATTTGTCGGGCCTCGGTGGCCGAGTGGTTAAGGTAGTTCGTCTACTATTGATCACGTGGTCTGTCAACACTGAGATTGCGGGTTCGATTCTCACTGCAGGCAGGGTGTACTCGACTCCAATCTTAATTGACAAGGATTGCCAGTTTTCCTACCGCAGGTCGGGGGTTCTCTCCTGGTACTCCGGCTTCCTCCCCCAATAAAAACTGGACGCCATGATATAGGTAAAAATGGCTGAAAGTGGCGTTAAAACACCATTCAAACAAACAAACAGTTACTTGACATACAGTCACGGTTAGGAAATACTGCAGCGGCAGGGGACATTTGGCTACGTGTAGCAACTTGCCCATGTTTTTCTTGTGGTGTTCATGTGTATTGTATATTTTTGCAGTTGCATACATAAAACTGGTGGGTGTCTTCCTTTTACTCCAAGTAAATGCACAAAAGTTATCACAGCTGTTTTCAAACTACACAACAGATGCATCGATGATAATTTGCCAATGCCCATATGTGACGATGACCAAGATGAAAATGTAGATGATATTGATTTTATCCAACTAGAATACAATGGAAATGGACAACACACAAGAGATAGGCTGATTCAACGATTTGCATAGTTATTTCTTCATATTTATTATATGTCATTGGTTATATTATTTAAACTTGTGTTGAATACACTTTTCCATAGCAATATTTTAATAGATAAAATGAACCAGTGTGATATTATGGAATGTAATGTGTGTATTGGTATGAAGGGTTATCGTTGTACACTGGAATGGAATCATTACCTTCATATTCATGTAAATAATTTACTAACACTCTCTATTGTGTTTTAAGTAAGTAAGTAAGTAAATAAGCAAGTAAGTATTTAAACTTTATTTAAAACAACACAAAGCTCTATATTCACATATTACACATTCAACACAATATGCAGAAGTTAAAAACATGCCACTAAAACATAGTTAAAGCAGTATGAAAGAAAGCTAATATATTAAAACTACACAGGACACATATATTTGCATTCCAGTTTACACACAATCTTAAACATGTTCCAGCATTTTAAAGAAAGCAGCATAAGTCATGCAGAATTATGAACATTAAAAAGCGTTAATATTCAGCTTAATAAAGCAACAAGCATGTGCATCATGTAGTATATTGTACTGATATTAAGCATATTAAAGCAGCTAAAGTATTAGAAATAATAAGTACTAAAAAAGAGATATAAAACTTGAAAGAATGTGATCATTGCTCTCTCATTGATTACCCAAACCCACTCTTTGAGGAAAACATCCCCCATGTCAATAACAAAGTCTATGTTTTTCTGTAGTAAACCTCAAATATCATTCAGATGAAAATTTTAAATTCCAGGTGCACAATGACACTATGTGACAAAGATTCTGTGTAAATTTAATCAAACTCCATCAATACCCACCCCCTCTATATCTGTGCCATATATTAAAATTTAAAACTTAGAAGTTTAAGAAATAATATAATATATATTAGTTTGAGCAATTAAAAGACTAACTATTTGCAAGCAGAACAGAAGCATTTCCAATCATTCCAGGACTACTAAAGTTTTGAAATTTTAAGAAATGTGTTCAGTCCTAAAATGATCTGGTAGACTATTCCATGTTAGGCTGCTGCATATTTGAAAGATTTCTTACCCTAGGTTGTTGTCTTTACTTTAAAAATTCGAGTATCTGAAAGAATGTTATCTTGCTGTAATGTTACAATACATATAAAGCACAATTAGAGGCAACATTGCAATACTTCATTTTTCTATTTAAACATTATTTTCAAATAAATAAATTTTGCGAGAATACCGACTTTTGATTGGCTGGAAAATATTTTCTATCAGAGGATGGAAAACAAATTTGATCGTCATGGAGACAGGCACCATTTGACGTCATATATTACTCCACAGGAAACTAACAGTTTTTGTGTTGATCTCTTATTTCAAACATGTCAAGTTACATAAACAACATTATTGAGTTTATTCTATTATTTGAATTTATTTATAAGTATTAACTACAAAAAATATTTTCTCCATCGAGGGATAACAAAATTTCCGTTGTGCACATGTAAAATATAATCCGCTACGTGGATTATACAATGTGCAAAACGGAAATTTTGTTATCCCTCGATGGATAAAATATTTTTTGCAGTTAATCCTTAATTGATAAATCTCTTTAAAATAATATTAAGGGGAAATATCTCTGAAAAAAAAACAATTACAGGTACATGTAAAAATATTATTTGAAAATTATTTAAGGAATATTATACAATTACTTTGATATAGGTCACTATCAGGACTTATCAGCAAGAGAAAATGTAATATTCACCGAGCCGCTAGGTCCTTGTAATTTAATTTTAACTGTAAATCTTTAAAAAATTTTAATGGTAAAAAGCATTGATGATGTCATGGAACTATTTGAATTTTAACTGCATAATAATATGTCATAGGTCGCATAAGTTATATTGTATAATATGGGTTGTTCAATTTGAATAAACCAATCAGATTTCAGCTTATAAAGCAAAATAAATTATATAAATTTAATAACAGGGGATACGGCAAATGCAGGTGGTGATAGTGTTAAGTTTGTTTTTTTTAAGTTGACAAGTTCTTGCAATAGTTCTACTTTCTTTTTTTCAAGTTCAAGGCGTTCTTTCTTGATTGCTAATTTTTCCTCCTCTATATCCAACAGTCTCTTGGAATAATTTACTGTATCTGCATAAAAAATATCAGATATAATAGCAATATTTATTCAATGTGATATCTTCTTTTTTTGTATATTTACAAAGAATCATTCTTACTAGAAAACTGAAGGAACTAATCATGAAACTATACATCCATTTCTTAACTAGTTTAGGATTTCAAAATGAAAACTTTCATTTGAGATAGATGACAAAAGAATTGCATTTATATTGTTTCATCAAATTTAGCTCGGAGTGTAAATTGTGTTACAATGAATAAATGAAATGTATATTTTTCTAAAAGAAATACTCTACCTGAACTAATAATGGTCTTTGAGGGTTTCTTTATTTGTGAGCCTGCTATTAAATATAAATATGCATGCATCAAGTTCAAATTTTTTACTTGAATCAGCTATATACAAAACAAATACAAGTGATCATCTTACTACAGAATATTTATTATAATTGGGGAAAAAAAACTACTGAATCATCAAAATGATTGTTTATTGATTGAATATTTGCTTATTATTCAACCATTAATATTTCTGAGGGGCTCCAGTGGCATATTGATTGAGGTAGTAAGTCATCTTCTAATGTGTATGTCTAGTGCTAACAACGATTCTTACTGTGGGCATGGTGTGCTCAACTCCAATTTCAATAGGGAAATATTGCTCTTTTTACTATGTGAACTTGTGAAAAACAACAATTAAATGGGAAAGGGGGGCAAATCATTGGCAAGCTAATTTTTTACTGCAACTTAATAAGAATGCAGAGTTGGATAGGTGTAGAGAATTTAACACTTTGTATCTGTTGCTATATAAACATCCTTTTTTAAATCTAGAAAAGGGGGTTTTGTTGTTCAAGCTTGGCACTCGTCAAAACCCAATACCTACTATGCTGCAATGGAATACATTTATTTAAATAAAAAGAAAATGCAAATTTTCATTCATGTTCTTGAAATATTTAAATTAAGATAAAGAATGCACCAACCTGAAGCACATGGTTGATTGGAATTTACTTTAACCCTCTGCTCACTATTAAGGTTTGTTGGCAGCTTCCTTTTAAGTTCTTTAACTTGTCCAAAACCTGCAATTAAAATGAACCTACAGTAAACAAATCACTTTTAATAAGGATAAAATTTAAGATCAGCTATGCTGATGGGATAACGAACTATGAAAACAATATTCATTTATTGTCAGAAAATTAACTATTATTTATATATATAATTTTTTGTGGACAAGCATTAGAAACAGTCCAAGCATTCATCAACCCTTTCATGAAGTACAAATAAACTTTATATCTTTTGACTATGAATTAATATTGTTTTTATCATGCGACTCAAAAATACATTTGATACCAATGGAAAACATGAAAAAAGAGTGCACTTTTAGCTGATTTATGACTTGAAATTTTCTGATAGCCTGATGTTACAAACAAATATATTCAACAACATGTCGTTAACCCAATCAGAACACTAAATATCATAAGTAGTTACATGTAGGACAAGGGTACTAGGAGACTTCAGGCACTTACGAATAAAGCAAATATTTATTTGGCTATTTTTATTGTAAAGCACATGTAACGATTGCTGGATAAAATATGGTTAGCTGAAATTTTTTTTAAAATTTATCATTGCAATAAATTTAAACTTCTTAGTTTTACCTTTTTTATAATAGTCACAACTAACAGCTTTTAAATATATACTCCATGACAAACCATATAACACTCAATTACATAAATTATTTTGAGTGCTTCTTACCACTGCAAGAGGCCACTATAACAGGGCTGTTAACAGGACTGGGCAAGTCTGCAATGGAATCATCAGCCTGGGTAGAATTGTCTAAAATTAAAAATCGAGAGAGAGAGTGTATGTGAAGCAGTGTTATTAAATGCCAATTTTTTTTTTAAATATGAACATGAAAGAGAAAAATCACGATTTTGGGTAGGTATATCAATAAAGTTAAATATCATAGACTATATTAGTTGGCAAATCATATTCATATTAATCTTTCACCTGGTCCCTCTCTATCCATGTGGCAACAGTAGAAAGAGGGATAGAGTAAAAGATTTATTTTTTATTACATTGATAGTTAGCATTAGTTACCATTATGTGCCAAGCGAGACATTTTCTTCTTTCTTCATGTCAAAACATTCATTGTGTTATGTGCATGTCCTTTCTTAACTACATGTTATTTATTTAACCTCTTTTTGTCACAAGTAACAGACAATTACCAATATGAACATTATAGTAACATAGAATGCTTTGAATGTATACTTACCATCACATGTATCTAAACCTCCTGGTATACCGGACAACACATTGTCTGACAGAACTCCAATGACCTATAAAAGATGTACAATTTATAACAAAAATTTTTTTAAATGGCTTCCTGTAACTAATATAAAGACTATTTCAGAAACATTAAGATGCAAAGAATTCTGCAGAAATACTACTAACAGGTCTTTCAGTGTTGAATGTGCTTTACAAATTTTAATGAAAAACATATATAAATATGCAAAATTTTACATGTCAGAAGATTGATGTGTAAGCTATTATTGCCATGTGAACTCAATTTTTATTTATGAAAATCTTTAAATTTTAATTGAGTAAAAAAACAAAAAAATCTTGAAAAACCCTTGAAGTTTTGCTGTAGGTATTTCATACTTTTTCCTCCCAATTATTCAAACATACAGGTGCAGGTCCACCCCCTGTTTTCACAGCCTCTCTTTTTCTTGCCACTTCTTTTTTGCGTGTGTTACTTTGCACGTCCTGCCATTTTTTTTTCACATCTTTGACTGTTCTGACATCGACACTGCATGCATTTACACTGTACATTACAAGATAAAAAATTTTTGTAAGTGCTTACTAGTATATGCCTTATATCAACAATATCACTCATGCCTGAGTGATAGTATATTATCTGTGTGTTCTTATTAACCTTTATATGTAATGCTGTCATGATTTATTGCTATGCCTGCTATGACGGGTGGTAAATATATTTCTTGGTAATAACAGTGTAGTGTTTTTATACCATGTATTTTCTTATGCTTTAATTATAACATGTGCTTTAGCCAATGTTTTAAGTTCCTGCCTAGTTCTTTGGACTTTTTTATGCTTTGATCATTGAATGTTGGTATGCATATCTATAGTATACTGTTTTATGAGCATGTACATTTATGTATAAATTGTCTGCTTATATTTATAGTACTTAAAGAGCTGTCTAGACCTCATGTTTCTTTGTTAATATGTATATGTGCCCACTCTAAAAAATTACTTCAAATCAAATCAAATAAGCTTTATTTATAGTCGATTATGCAATAACATTTACAATAACATAAGCTCTGCTTACTTAATTACTTACTAAATATGATAAAAAATATATTGCACACTTTCTTCTTTAATCCTCACACTTTTTCCTTCCAAAAAGGTGATGAAAAATGTTTAAAATGAATAAAAATAAATTCAGTGTGTCGTGATAATATCGTATTTGAATTCGAGTAAAATTTTACAAAAGCTGAATGCAATTTACATTGTAAAAAAAATTTGACCCAACCACCCGTGCCAGATAGAACGATACAGCAATATTTTGGCTATTAATTAGTAATGTATTAGAAATGACTGAGGATTTCATATATTATATTTGTGCTCGTCGTGGTTAAGGAACAAATACTTAGCTGAGTAACAGGTGAAACATGGAACTGCACTGCATCTGATCCTGTAAATATTATATTAAACGTCAATATATAGAACATTATCAATCGGAAAACCTCGGATGATTCCGTTTTATTGCGTGTTGCATATTAAAAGGGGTACAACTCTAGTTAGTCAGCAAATTTTTATAACGTACAGTGTTGATCCTGTCGTCTGCAAGATAACATTTATAATAGGATATTTTATTCTGAATTTTGCTTACAAACAAACCTGTTGGTAATTTCCTGCCAGTATTTATTTTTTGTTGCTAATGTAAGTGACGGGGAAAACTTTCCCTTAATTATTTCCCAGTGGTCCGTTACCATTGTAACTAAAATGTCAAGTTCATCTGACGACCAATTTTGCCTTCGTGCCATGTTACGTTGCTACAGACGCATTACCTCCAACGTTAGAGAGTTCCATTCTTAGTCGTAAGTCGCAACACTTAAGACTTACGTTTACGACTTCTTTGGTGAAACAGTCGTATACGTGCACGTAGGAAAATCGTAAGTGTAATCGTAGACTTACGATTTACGATAACTTTAGTGAAACGGTCGCCAGGGCATCAAGGAGAGGGTGGACAGGGTAGTGGGAGACAGGGAGAGATGGGAGGGAGAAAGGAGTAGAGGGGAGGGAGAAAGGAGCTGAGGGGAGGGAGAAAGGAGGCGAGGGGAGGGAGAAAGGAGAAATGGGGAGGGTGAAAGGAAAAAATAAAAAAAATAGGGAGGCAGTGCGTTTACAAATATGTTCTTTAATTCGTACCTGAAAATCATTTAATAAGTGCCAATTCATTGATGTAATTTAAAAAGACTAAAATTATTTTGATAAAACTCCAGTAAAGAGATAAATTGCATCCAAATGATCAGAATTTTTACTATGCTAGTAAGCAGTAAGGTTTTTCCTAAAGCGTATGTCTGTCCCTTTTCTATATTGTGATCACTTGATTGACTAGGTGTCTGTCATCTGTTATCAGTCCGTTGTTAACTTTATAAGCAATCTTCTCCTCTGACACCACTTAGAGTACCTAGTTTTAGCTTTGCATCCATGAGTTTGATCCATGTATGTAAAACAAATATTAATCAAAGCGCAGTTTGCACTGGTAGTGTTTTATTGCATGTAGTACATAATACCGGTAGATTTTAAAACAAATGAAGTTTTGTTAATTCTTTTACATTGAAAATTGTAACAATTTCAATGAGACGTAGCGCACGTTATTGGGGCCTCTAAACGTAGCGTCATTTGAGGTTTTTTGACGTTACATTAAATATTACCTCGTGCACCTTAAAAGAGGGTTTAATATCTAGATTTGTATGTCTATGTCCACAATAAATAATTATTGCTCAAATTGTATTTAAATACGCACACATACGTTTTGCGCATTAATATTTTCCTTATCGAATATTTATAATATGTTCATGCAACTTTGTTTATAATAACATCGTTTAAAAAATGTCGGGCTAACGAAACGACTATAGAAATAGATAAACTCGTGTAAATCTGACAAAAATATATGTTGTACTCTAAAAATTCATGGAAAAATTATTGAGGAAAAAAAACGCATATCTAAAATGATATTATATTTTTCAGTGTGAATTTAAAGTGCGGCAAATACGTCGAAAGTCTTATAAATCGGTAAAAAATTACACAAATGTGTTCGTAACAAACGTTACTAGACATGGTTGAATGTATGGCGCTTTCACAATACATGAAAACAAATTGAAAAGGGACAAAATTTGAAATTAAGAAAAACGCATTCTTTAAAAAGTTTTTTTTTTCAATGTAACAGTTTCATACAAAAAAAACCATTAAAATACAGCATCTTTTATAGGTATATCCCGTTCTTCACAGTAATTCAGAGTAATGATTACGTCACCATACTAGATTTTGGATACCTAACACTAATGGCAAATTTCAGGAAAACAAGGAACTAAAAGCTCTGAATGTCCAAATGGCCTGGTCTTGCTTTTCTTGTTACAATTTACAACACGATTTACGGTGGAAATCTTGGTTAAATATTTTTAGTTTCTAATTATTCAAGTATATTGGTTACCCAAAAGACGGATATAGTTCGTTTTGATCCACAACTAAAAATACTTTCGTCATCCATTAAAGGTCTCCAAACCAAAAAATATTTACTAGTATCGGAAACTAAAAAAGTCCCAACAACCTCCGGTAAGTCTTAGTCATTCATAATTACACTTGTAAAAAAAATTATTTCTACACATGGAAA
Source organism: Limnoperna fortunei (assembly GCA_944474755.1). NCBI lineage: Eukaryota > Metazoa > Mollusca > Bivalvia > Mytilida > Modiolidae > Limnoperna > Limnoperna fortunei. Next base: position 96,092,335 of record OX104114.1, on the reverse strand, counting down.
GCCTGTAATGCTCACATTACTCATTACAAAAACTTTAGTTTAATCGACATGAACATGACACAAACATTGTTGCCATCTTGAATTTAGGATCTGCGCCAAAATCTTAAAATTTATACAGTATCAATTATGTTTGCTACTCAGATTTTCAGAGCAAGATTCATTTTAATTTCCGCCAATCAGAACATCAATGGCTCTAGTAGAAACAATGCATTTTACAATGGCAGAAAATTACCCTTATATTAGTTCTGCCTAATTTGATTTAAATAAGTGAAGTAGTTTCTGAAACCAGCTATTTTTAGTGCCTCTGGAGATCTATGTTCCAGTGTTGTGGGCATCTTGGTTTTAGGATCAGTACTAAAGATTCACGATTTTTAGAAAAGTAATACAGTACACTGGTTTATGTATCTGAGAGCGGCCCTAATCTGAACTATTTTTCACAAGCGCAAGTTGAAGAACATGGGTCAACACATGTTTTGGCCAATATCTCACAATATTATAAAGCTACAGAAAAAACCCGTTACATTAAAATGATCAGCACATTCAATCTTTTTTAATTTCAGAAGTTGTTTAACTGCCTGTAGGAGTTATGGACATTAAGTTACGATTTTCTTTTTAGAAAATTGTCATTTTTCGACAGTATAACTTGAAAAATAAAACAGCAGATTGATATAGTAAATTGCAAAAATGATCAGCCAGACAATGCAAATCACTATATTGGTCTACATTGTCTGACAAATTCTTAAAGGAGTTTTTGCCCTTTAATAATGACTAGAGTGAAACTGTAAATTGCAAGACAATGCCTTTAAAAACGCATTTGGTCCAAAATTGTCAGACGAATCCTTACATGTCTTTTTACCCTTTAATAACAATTTTGTTAATAAAATATAATTATTTGCCTTTTTTTTTAAATTTGGAGCTAGAGTAAAACTGTCAATTGCAAAAATAAACAGAAGGACATGGCCTACAAACAATTCTATTGTCAAAAATTTATCCAGTTTATATGTAATTTACTCATAATTTTTCTTGAAATTTTCAGTGTTTGAAACTGATAATTTTCTCAATGAATTACCCTCATACTTACCATTAAGTTTTATAAAGGAATACATAATTCCACAATTCAACAGTTAACAAAATCGCAAAGTTTCCAAGTCTGAAAATGAGGAAAAAAATCCTCGAACAATAATAACAGGTGTACAACTTAAATACATTTTCAATCTTTCTGTGAAATTTAGAGTTCTAGACTGAAACTGTAGGAGTTAATTACACAATATATTTACTGTCTTCTGTAAATCTGCTCAAAAATGACCAAGTTCCAAGGTCTGGAAAATTAGGAACATGCTGGAACACTTCCATAATAGCAGGTGCAACAAATTCAATAGATGTACAATCGTTAAGTGAAGGTTCAGAGATCTGGGTTGAAAACTGTAGGAGGAGTTGATAAAATAGATGCCCCATTTCCCCTGCCCGCCTTACTAAACCATACTATAGCCCAAAATCAGAGTGATACTCTAAACTGCAAAAATGATCTGTAAGGAAAGGGCCACTCTAATTAAAATTAAATCTTTCACTTGCTTCCCCTTTTTGTTATTGGTCGCTGCGTTTATCTTTCACTTGCCCCCCCCCCCTTTTGCTATGGTCGCTGCGTGTTACTACGCAGCTACCAATAACAAAAAGGGGGAGCAAGTGAAAGATTTAACTTTAATTAGATTGCACAAGGGCTACAAATAACTCGTTTGGTCCAAGATTGTCAAATGACTTCCTTTTTGGAGTTATTGCCCTTGAATGACAATTTATGAAATATCAGTTTTCTCCTTTTAAATAAAAAAAACTATAGCAGCAAAAGTAAAACTGTAAATAGCACAAATAATCAGGCAATTTATGTTACAGCAGCAAATAATCCCTTTTTCATTTCATTTATAAGCACCATTTTTTTTAGTAAAGTCGATCAGAACTTCGAGAATTTTTATGTTGCTGTGGTAGTTAAGAAATAACTCAAAAGTCTGAAAATTGATTTGATTTTTTTTTGAGAAATCTAGACCTAATCATGAATTAATTTTTAACTAATCAAAATCTTACTCTAAATGTAAACCTATTAAATCCTCCCTGCATTTAAGTGTAGAATAATGCTAATCTTACATGATAGTGAACACAGTTTTCTTAAAGTTTAAAAATACAAGATTGCCCTATTGTTAAAGAATTTCTTTTGTGTTTCTTTTTCAAACTACAAAGAGACAGTTAACAAGAGACCATAAAAACAACGATGAATTGAAGTTATGAATACACTATATTATTTTCTGAACATTTAGGTCTGTGTGGACTACGGGTGTTGGTGTACTAGAAATGTAAGTGGATTATAAATCTATGTGGAAAATAAGTCTGTATGGACCATAGGTCTGTGTGGACTATAGGTTGTATGGACTATAGGTTGTATGGACTAGAGATCTGTGTGGACTACAAGTTTGGGTGGACTATGGGTCCATGTGGACTACAGGTATGGCTGTATGATTGCTATTAGGTTTCAGTGTCATGATTTCATAAATATACCGGTCACAGTTTATGATCCTCATATTTTTTTACCAAAGGGTACAATACACGAATTAAATTCATTTGATAATGTGTCATGAGTCATGCTTTGTTTGTAAAAGTCGTTTATATGCTTCATATCCCAAATTTATATGAGTTTTGAGTCAAAATTTAGTTATCTTTTCTATTGCTATAGGGTTTAAAAGAGGGAGAAGTGTAAAGAGGGGAGGGAGAAAGGATCCGAGGGGAGGGAGAAAGGATCCGAGGGGAGGGAGAAAGGAGTAGAGGGGAGGGAGAAAGGAGCTGAGGGGAGTGAGAAAGGAGCTGTGGGGAGGGAGAAAGGAGAATGGTACCCCCCTGTCTACCCCTCATCAAGGGGAGCTGGAAGAAAAAAGCCACCTTCAGAGTATTGCATTTCACATCGTCAGTGTGTAAATCAAATGATAGTTTTAAAGGCTTTATTAATAAACCTAAACGTGTAGTACGCCGGTTTTATGTAGGTGGTATTGACAAACGAAATTCATCCGCAAGTGCAATGAGAAATTACTTGATAGAAAAGGAATCCGAATAACGTACTGAAGATATTTTAAGAGAAGAGATACAAAAACAGCTTCAGCACAATCAAACATTGATGTTGAATCTGAACCATTGCTACATCAACTGTCCTTCTGGCCGGATGGCATTTTTGTCAAAGAGTAATTACCTTGGTCAGTGTTTCAATCTCAAAAACTAGATCAAAACTTAATATGAACTTAAACTTATCTTGCTGGAACTACCGTGGTGCCATGACCGCAGGGCCCTACATGGCACATCTATTGCGCAACTTCAAAATTGACGTGCTGTGTTTATCTGAACATTAGATTCGTAGCTTTCAGCAAAACGTTCTAAATTCTATTGAATACGGCTATTGTTGTATTGGGAAAGGAGTTGACGAGGACTGTCCCGAAAATTATAAAATAAACTCTGGAGGTATTAGTGCATCTGACACAATGAAAGCTTGTGTCAGATGCACTAGTATCTCACATCACTGAAATTGAAATTAACAGTAGCCTAATATGTAGAATAAAAATAAATTTTCCAAATTCACCTAGTATAATCCTTCTATGTGTGTACCTACCGGCTTTAACACAATCCTTTGATAAATTCACTTATGAAACAGAATATCTATTTGACTTGAAGGTCCTACGTAAAATTGAAATCACGACCGAAGATCAAGTTTTCTTAAACGTTTGGTCGATGCTTCAAATAGCACATCGCTACATCTTCAGAACTTTACCAAAAGGGTTCATTTGGAGTTTTCATTCATATGAAGGTGGGCCCAGATCTGTTATAGGCCATATAGCTACTAGTAGAGACATTTTTCATGATATTATAGAAGTCTCTGTGGTACGCGACTGCACTCTAAATGTGTCGGATTACAAACCTTTGATCTGCACTATCAAGCTTGCACCTAAGTATGTATATCCACTTAATAATGTAATACCTTCCGAAAAGGTATCATGGCGTAAAGCTATGGAAACAAATGCGATATCTGACCACACCTTCGCTGTTTCTCAAAATCTATGGAGCCTATGAAGAAATCTTATGATAATTATTTAAATGATGTTGTTATTGAGATGGATCATTCTGTTGAAATTGACCAAAAATATATCTGAAGTGTTCTCAAAAGTCGTCAGAAACCTAAACCTTGGTCTCGTGAATTGAAATTAAATAGTAAAACGTACACCGATAACAATGATATTTGCAATGTTTGGGCCGATCATTTTGAATCAATATTTCCATTCGATCATTCGCTTATAGCACGGGAACGCTCTGTTAAAGTGGCAGAGGAAGTAGACGCTATTCGCAAGGTGCAAAACATAGATAAAAAGAAAATTCATCCTCTTTTGCTCGATGAACATATTAAGTATGGTGGCAGATGTTTACAACAACAGCTATGTAAATTGTTTTATCTCGTTATAAAAACACAAAACATTCCTCATGACTGGAACAGAAGTGTTATAATTCCGTTCCTTAAAGGAGGTACAAAAGACAATTCGGATCCCAACTCATGTCGTGGGATAACCATAGTTTGTTGGTTTTTAATTTTTTCTCTTTTAAAACAAGTTTTCTGCTTATATAATGAATAGAGGATGGTATGAAGTATGAATGGAGCGTGTAAGTTTTGAGCGAGAGGTTTTTATTATATGTTTTTGGACTGTTCTTTCTGTTAGATTTGTATTATTTATCATTATCATAATATATTTTGTTTTTAAAAAAATGTGTAGTCATACCAAAAATCCCCAGCACGCCCTAGTCAGGTAGTTCTGTAGGGGAGATGTAAAATCCTGACTGCATAAAAAAAATTAAAAACAAAATATCGTGGGATTTCCTTGTCGAGTTGCATTGAAAAAGTCTTTAAAAAGGCTTTTTACACTAGAATGTCATCTCTCAAGAATGCCTTTCCCCACCCAGCTCAAAAGGCATACCAAAAGCAGCTTAATAGTATACACGCATCTTTAATTTACAAGAAACAATTCGACATTACCAAAAGAAAATAAGCGATGTGATTCTTGTTTTATTGGAAAACATCAAAGCCTTTGATAGTCTGGCAAGAAGCTCTCTTGCTGAAATGTTTCGAGTAGGGAATCGCAGGAGATCTATGGTTAAAGTTGGACGAAATGTGCAAGAATATGCAAAGTTTTGTGTCATTCAACAATAGTAAATCTCGTTGGTTCAAACTCAGGCGTGGAGTGCGTCAGGATGGTGTTCTCTCTGGCAATCTCTATTTAATTTATATTAACGAATTATTGCGTAACTTGACCCAAAGCCGACGTGGGTGTGTATTGGTTTATATCGATATGAGCTCGTTTGTTCATACTAATGATATAGCAGTTACATCAACGACAGAGCAAAACATGTTATCTATGATACGTATTTGTGAACAATACACTAGAGATTGGGCATTTACTCTTTCTCCGACCAAAAGCAATTTGTTAAAATTTTCCAAACGCACTCACTGCAATTTCAATGAACTCACATTATACGCTGAATTTGTTACAGTAGTAACCGCTGCAAAACATGTAGGAATAATTTTGAACAGTAATTCGATATTATGGAACAGACCTTAAATAATGTAAAGTGTTCCGGACATCCGTGTTATTTGTCTTAAAATCCGGCGTTCATCCACTTTTAAATCCATTAACCTGCGCTAAAATTGTGGAATCTTTGTGTTACAGTTAAAGTCTGTATGGCTGCGAACTGTGGAACAATCTTACCGAGAACAAAATTTTGCTATTTAAAATAGCACATCGTTTTGTATGGAAAACAATACAAGGATTACCTGTTAGAACGAGATCCGATAAGTACACTAGTCTCATTGGATGGCGCTCAATAGAGACGCGTATCAATATTTTTAAACTTTTATTTTTTGGAAGACTGTGTCGCTTACAAAACAGTGCTTTACCGAAAAAATTATGATACTAGTAAACCGACTTTTGGCCTACAACAAATTAGGTTTATTACGGATTTGATACGATTAATAATTCTATATGCCCTTCTGTCACATTTAACATCTTTTCTGGATACAGGAATATTCCCTCCAAAATCAACATGGTCAAAAAAGTGAAGAATAATGTATTAAAAACGAATAAAACTTTTGGAACACAAGAATGTCTACCGATTGCAATTTTGAAATTTTTAAAAGAATACACCATCACATTAAAGTTCATAATGAATGGAAAATTGCTAGACAATTTCCAGAACTTAGGAATAATTCCAAGTACATAATTGACTTGTGTTGCTTAACGAAATATGAAGACACGAAACTGGTGGGTGAATGATGTCGCTTATTTTACAGGAACATTATCGAACACTTACTGTACTCATGCTACTTGACTAAGTAGAAACGAGATGAGTTTTGGCGGTATATAATCAGTATCAAGCCTATTGACTTCTCTATTTATATGGATAGCTTATACCCTGCCGAATTCACAGCATCCGTTCTTTCATTTGATACTTCCTACCACCTGGATTACGATGGACTAACCTTTTTCTCTAAATATTATGTTTCACACCGTATCAACATGTAATCATTTTAGTCTTCATTGAAGTGTTGTCTTGTATCAACTATACCGCTAATACAGTTGACAGTCTGTACTTACCAACACTTGACCTTTTTCTTTGAGTTTTTGTTCATTGTTTCTCTTACTTTTCATTAAGAAATATATGTTTGTAATTTGTGAAACTATATAATAATGCAACAAAGTACCTGGCAATAACATTTGTATCAGAGGCGCTCTACCAAAAATTGAAAATGTCAAACACTATATGAATATGAAGAACATAGAAGAATACAACGAAAATATGCCGAACTGGAAACCAAATTATGACTAAGATCAACCTATATCTAGGGAAGGAAAAACCTTAGGGTTTTGACAATTTTGAAATTTACACGGACAATTTCATAGCTTTGATGTGTTTTTCAAGACAAAAGTGTTGATGCCGGAGCGGACTAACCTCGGGGAATTAAAACTCCAGTAGCAGCCGTAACCATCACGGATGTTAAAAATTAAAAATACAACAAAGTTCCAGGCAATTAATTTTACTACGCCTGACGCGCGTTTCGTCTATTCAAGACTCATCAGAGAAATTCAAATTTTGCAGACAGGTCAAAGCGTTGACCACTAAGGTGCTCAAACAATACTTTTGGTTGTTTTTGTTCCTTGCTATTTTTCTTATCACTTCTTTTCTTGTAAAACAGAACATACAATGTCATAAATTCTAAGATTTAACTGTAAAATTGTGTGCATAACACCAAAATAAAATTTCCTTATTCATTTGTATTGTGGATTAAAGAAATACATGTTTTTAAAACAGGAACATGATTTCAAATTAAAAGCATAAAAATATATTTGAAAAATTGAAATGTAAGCAACAAATTCTATGATTGGGAGAAATTGATAATTTTAAGTTACAATTAATTGGTTGCGTGAAAACGGCTTTAGAGCTTATTTAAAGATTTTTCTTCATTTAAATCAAATTTCAGTTGCAGTGTAATTGACTACAGAACAAACTGAATGATTGATCATCAAATGAACTATTGTAAGCTTAAATTGTAAAAATATTGGATGCATATCACATTAAAACGAACAACATTTTAATTAATATTTATGAATTTGTTATAATCACGCGATTATTACATTGGCATATTATATTTTCAGCTTAGCAACATTTCATATTTAACAGAAAAATTTTGACTATGACGAGATATCTTCACGTGATTACTAAATTGATTCATATCTGACACCGTTATATGTATCTCTTTAATTTCTGCCAGAGAGGGAACGATATAAAGTAAGTTACGGCAATCAAACAGCATGGTAGTCACAGTATAAAACATACCACAATGGCGAATTTTGTTAAACTTATTTAGAAATGAAAACGAGGGCTTCTTTTTGGTCGATTTTTAAAGCAAAATATATTACACATACGCAATATGACAATATTTATGAAGATTCCGTTGAATGAATTAATTGTTTTTGTTATGTGGAAAATATGTTTCTGAACGCCATATAATATTTTGGTCACTATTTGAATAACTACTAACAAAAACAATAATAATATAGTTGTTATCCTAGAGTTGTGAACAGTTTGTTCTCCATATGTAATATCTTTTAATTTTAAAATAAACCTCTTATATTTTGTTCTCTTAAATATTTATTATTGCTATATATTTTTCAATATCCAATGACAAATAAGCAACCTTTTCTTGAGCACCAGAGTTGTCACCACAGGCTTTTAGTTAAAACCTGAAATTATAATTTATTTGTTATTGCAGAAATGCTGGTGTAAAGATATTGCGCTAACTTTCTTTCCAACGGGTCAAGCAATACGGAATTAATGCCAATATTTACTTCCTTTTTGCAAATGACTAAATACTCAAAATCACGGTGAATATTTTAATGAAATACTATAAGAATAAATAATGTAGTTTGTTTCTTTCTACTCTTTCAACTGAATGACATTGGAAAATCAATATTGAAGAATATCTTTTTATTGTTTCTCGATATTCACAAAATGACAGTATACATTTAAATATTTTACAGACACAAAACATATATCCATTATAAAACAAACATAATAGATAGTTCTATAAAATTGCATGTAAAAAGCCATGTGAACTTTAGATTTCATAAAATTGTAAGATGACGGTACCGTTTTTGTGCAACCAACTTTTAAATTTTTTTTTCAGTTAGCTTTCATTGTTTCAAAAACGATTTCTTTACTATCAAACGGATAAGAAAAGTCCGTTTCGAATGCAGCCGTCGGAATAAGAAGCGTACCGGACCGGATACATTTTTTTTACGATTTCGGCACCGCATCTCCTGATGTCTTCTTAAAAAATAATACATTCGTCAATACGGCGAGTTGAAAAAGGATTCGCACACCGTGAATCTAATTGTATATGGTCTAAATTCGTTTTTAAATTATTCTCAAATCATTGATGTAACTACCCAGATTTTGTTGTACTGAAGCTACAAATGAAGGTAATAACACAATACCGAACACCGAGGAAACTGTCAAAATACAATCCACGAATCAAAGTCCGAGATACTGGCAAACTCCAGAACAAACAACCAACATAAAGCAAGTACATCAATGGTCCTGAATTGGTACAGGCATTTCAACGAAATGATTGATTAAACCAGGTTATGGCATGCAAAACCTCCCGCCTCCATTACAGTAGAACGTGAGTTGGTTAGTTAATTAAAATAGATGGGTACCATATACAACTAGTCACTAATAGGTGTATCAAACAATCATCGTAGCATGTTCACTGTTCACTAAGTTCACAAACTGGAAAAACTGTCTGCAACCATATTTTCAAATGAGATATTTTTCGATAAGGAAGTTGTATTTATAATAAATCTTAAGAAAGGCGCGGACGAGTCTTTTTTCTTTTAACCTTGGTTTATAAGTTTATCCCGAAGAAATTGGTGACGTTTGCAAAAATCAGTACACTTGCTGCAAGATGTTGCATACCTGATCAATTGAAAAATATAGACACCATATGCATGAGAAGCTAGAATAATGCTGCATAGATGCGGAAAATTTGTAATTTTTGAAATTAAAATCGTATTGTTTGTCGTAAATTCTTGTGTTAAGAATATCGTTAGTGACATATTCGATTGTTAATTGAGAGGACAACAACAATATACCTATATGTAAAATTGAAGAAACAAATTTATGCTATCTTCTGGTCTTTTATAAGACGTCGAAGAAATTCCGTGTCATAAGAATACAGGAACAAATCGACAAGAAGTGGGGCGCAGTTTGTACCGATAGGAATTCCGATTGTCTGCTGAAAAAGACCTCCAAAAGTCACTAATATGTAATCAGAAAATCAGAAAATCTAGCATACTATAAACCTGTTCTTTGCTGTAGTACTATTTTCTTGTTATTTCTTTAGTAGAAAAAAACGTATTGTCGTAACCTCAAGACGGGATTTTAATTTTTCGTGCGGCAAGTAATATTAAGAGTTGAAAATGCAAAGGTTCTAACAGACAAAATCAAAGATATCGTTCTTAAATCTTCCATAATCCCTTAAAAATTTTAAGAATCCACAGATGATGAATATTATTTCGCCAGTTTTACAGTATTTTTGCTGTCCTTATTTCAATTCAGACATTATCTTCGTCAACCGTTTTGACAACTCTTTGGTAGAGCATGTAGATGAACCGGCTATGTATCTTTCTTTGGAAGGATTATTATGTAATTTAGGAATCCAATGCAAGTGTTGGAAGACTTTGGCGTAATTAATATTCAAAGAAGTAATGATGAACTTATGGTTCGCCATATTTCATAGTAAAACTTATTTCTGAAGAGCAACCATGGGAAGAGACTGTTTTTCATAAACATTTGTGTGTACAGAGGAGTTCTTTATAAACAGTGGTTTGTTTTTATAGTGTTGTTTATTGCTGGGTTGAATTTGTTTTCATTCAGCTGTTCACACTACAGGTCTGATACATGTAGTAGCACGTTTGGCCTATTGATGTCAGAGCTATGTGTCGCATTTCCTTCTTATTACCAATATTAAAGCCTGACTTTGACCTAACAAGGGGTCAACCAACAATATGCTACATTTCAGGTGATCATGCATCCGATTACAAAAAGGAGATGATCTTCAGAATTTTCTGCACGATACAAATAATTTTATTATTAATAAATTTCTGGCGACTTGAAGAAATCTTGCAGCTTTGTTTTTGATGCGATTGTGATGAGGATTAAATAAGTAACACGAGACATTATAATTCGTGGTGGTCTATATGCAGAATTTAAAACGATTAGATTTATTGATTGAACAACGAGCAATACTCAAACTATATGAACGAGAACATGTTTACAAATGCGGACTCTTTGGATAGAACACTTGGTATCCTCCAATCATGTTCATTAAATTACCTACAGATTTAATTAATGTAATGTAATTAACTAGAGACAATTCTTCTAGTATTTGAATTATAAGAGAAAACTTTTATTGTCGTCATTATAGTAGGAAATATGGATCAATCAAATAAAAACATAACATAAATTTAGATAAACACACAAGAAATGTATTGTAATTATTGTGTATTGTGTGTGTATATATTACTGATTCTCAAAAAAACATGTTATGTTCAAGTTTATGTACAAATACAATAAATAAAGTTTAATTTGGTGGCGCTTTTATGAAAACTATTACAATCTCAATTCCTTCGAGTAATATAACCGAATCATATTTCATTCAAACTGATTTCATTTTAACAAACTATAACTTAAGGTAGGTTCTAGTATTTTAAAAGAAATTATACAAATTAGCCTAGGAATAAGGTTTAAGCTAGTGCATATTTGCTACGTGACCGTGCGATGCTTCCTGGTCTATATTTAATTTCGTATTCACTAAACTAAAACTTGATCAACAACACGACAATAGACCATTTCTTCTTAGTTTAAATAGAAACTATATAGCCAGTTACGTAACCGCATAAACTGGTTTTTAAATCTGAGTCATTTATCAATTCATCAAATGTAAAAAAGATTTGCACTTTATAATTTTGTTCAGACTAGAAAATGAACGAATACATTTTGATGCGCGAATGTTTGTGCTTGGTATTTTTTTTATTATTGATACCCAAAGGTATATGTTTACTAAGAATTCCATTTGATGAGCAATTTCAATACAAAGGTACGTACATTGTCTTCATCTCTTGATTGTTATCGCACTATTCATTTACAGTTTTTCTTTCGCGCATGTGCATTTTTCCTAATATGTGTTTCACTCTGATAACTTCAGTTATTTCCTCGCTGACAAAAATGACCAAGAGATATTCCGATATGTGCATCAATAATAATCCAGACAACATGTTCACTAAGTTCACTCAGTTAATGTAATTGACTGATTGATTGAAATTTGCTTAACGTCTAGTAATCAATTTTCCAGCTATCTTCAGGACAAGAACAAGTTAACAATAAAGTTAACAATACTGTGGCAATCTTCAAACTTCTTACCCATATAGTCCGCGGATAGCCATATTTTTAATTTTGTATTTTGTTCTCTGAATTGCTCTTCAGTATCTTTTATTGTGAAAAAACTATTAATTCTTTAATCTGCATCTGATTGTTTTACGATAAGGTGTGTAAACTACACAATGGATAATTAAATTTGAGGGCTATTATATAGAAACTAGATTTATAAAATGTAATTTAATGTTTCTGCGAAGCTAAAATGCAAGGTGTTTGTATCAGATATAACACTAAAGCTGTTAATTAAGCTGGCCATTGTTCTACAGTACTTTATTTGTTTAATTTAAAAGATATGGATATCTACATAAAAGAAAACCAATTTATTTATCTGTACTGATCTGTTATTTAGAGGACGTTGATGTTAAGATAACAGAAGGAAGAAGAACACGAAGATCAATTGACGACAGATTCCATCCACAGTTCTATGACCTAGAACTCTTAGTAGGAGGATCATTAGTTCACATTCATTTAAGCAGAAATGACGACGTGCAAACAAATGTTCCAATATTGTCCTTACAAAATCATGAGCTGGTGGAACGAACATTGACAGAAATACAGGTAAAGGTCAAACCAAAGCAAAGTAAGACATAATTTTATACCAAAGCAACTAGGTTAATCTGTAATGCCTCTGTAGATGTCAATGCGTAGTACAGAATAAAATTATAAAAATAAATCGTGTAAAAACATTAATTTGTAATATTCTAGAGCCAAAATAATGTAAAGAAATATTATATTGGGACTGTTCAAAATCCTTAAAGTTTTTATAGAAATATTTAAAAAAAAATTGTAAAACCTATGCAACATAAAAATAGCTCAGGACATTATTTTTGATTCAGAAACAATGATTTCCATGTAAATTCTTTTATTATATTGGAATATTTACATATTGCAACTGTCAGATGCAATACTACCAATACAGGGTGCTATCAGCATGCTTAAACTTACATATAAAATTGAACTGTTGTCAGCTTTCTATCATAGTTTCTCAGCAGTGAACATCTCTAGTTGTAGGTTTATGAGTATATCTGGATATTCCAATAATACAGGGGATGCAACCTCTTTGCAGTTTTTTCTTTGCGTTATACTCTATGTGCACAAAAATGATACACAGGTGTGTTGTGGACATTGACTACTATGTGCACCAATGTGTTTTGTTGTATACTTTCCTGTACGTCGAGACGTATACAACTAATGTTCTTTGGACTATATATGTTATTTATGTGTAATGTAAGTTTGTTTATGGGTATGAATGTTCATATATGTTTGTATAGGTATATGTATAGGTGCACTGCATTGACCTGCTATGTTAAAATTAAATATAGGTTTTTTCTCGTTGTAACACATTCTTAACCAGATGATACAGACAGGCAAAATATATTTATATTGCACTTAATACATAAATGATATGTTCACTTTCATGTGTGCTTTCAGAAGTCCATTTATTACCAAGATGATAAGATTGGTGGCAGTTTTGTAGTCCAGTTTGATGAGCAAAATGCAAGAAATATGGTTTGTATGTTTTCAATATTTTGTACTAAAAATGTGTTTTTAAACGAATTTCGTTTTAAACATATTATTTGGTATTTCATACTACATGGCATTTCACAACAGTTTGTGAAAAACGAGTCGCCAACAGTATTTACTTTCGGCAGCACACATTTTTGTTTTGATTACTTAAATGAAGTTTCACACGACCTTCAGAATTCTTCAGCTAAATCGTCGCGTCTAGGTCTTATTGGGGAGGAAGCCGTCATTCTAATTTTTAAGCATTTATTAGCCCTCAAAAACAAAAAACTTAAATAATCTTCTTATCTGTGCTTTGTTATATTGCGACGTCACCATGAGTACTTAGTTACGTCTTGATATCGAGGCGAAATGGATATCATTTGTTCCGTTATTTCATTTATGTTTCTAGTCATATTTGTAGTTCTCAGATCCGTTTATACTTTTATGAACTACTGTCGTTTATTTTAAGAGATGTATCTCTTAAGCGAAACGTAATTTGATTGAAACTGCTGTATATTATTTTTAAGGAGTCATTTGGTTAGAGAAATACATAAATAATGCAAAGATACGAGGAACAAGAACACCAATGAAAATTGAAATTGCCAAAGACATATTAATACGAATTAACTTTTCTGTTTTAGATAGGAGTATTTCTAACAAAACAAGGAGAGTATATTATGCAGACATCTAATACAAACATTACATCTGCATTTAAAGGACTACATAAATGTGAAATAAAAATGATACAGAAACATGATTTTAATGACTTTCTGGACATTGGTGCGTAGAAACATATTAACATCTGAATAATGATGTCTTTGGTTTATTTGATCAGAATGATTGTTAACATTACAATTAGGATACATAATTAAGACTTCCTACTTTAGAGTATCAAGTCTAATCGTTTTTTTTGTTTAGTACTTTTGTTTTATCCGCTTCAAATGTTCTTTTGATGTATTCATATCTTAAATGATTGTTATGGAAAATACATCTTTCGGAAATTCTCGCCTAATCATTTGTAGTAATTCCTATTTCTGGATTTGTTTTTTTTTCTTGACCTGACAAAAAGTAACTCAACGGATATCTAATTAAAGGCATGCACTAATGACTCGTCTGAAAAACATAAATGCACCCAGGTATTTACTGGGTTTGGGTTACTCACTTTTTTGTGTGTAGTTTTTTGTTTCGTGTTGTATATGTTTGTAAGCAAAAATTTGTCTCTTAACTTGAAACTGTTATTGTTCGGTCGATTATCTTCCTATTATTTTGGTTATGCTTATCGTGTGAAGGATGTTTTCTAATCATACGAGATTTCTACCCTATGTATTACAACTTGATGGTGTGCCATTGTAACTCATGAACACGGTTGTGATAGAGACCTCGTGTCTTCACTTTTTGTCATTATTGACTCTTACCTCGACAAAGGTCACAAGGTGAAATGTTGTGGTAAAATGTTTATTTTTGACTGTGTTGTGTGCAGATCCCTTTTAAACATAATAAACACAAAAATGAAACATTGAAGTCTTGAATTATAATATATTATAATCGACCGTTGGTAAAAGCTATTACCCGTGGATCAATTTAGGATTAAAGCGTTACTCAACAATAATGCAAAAATAAGCTAGGAAATGATATATTTCAGCGTGCAAAAATGTTAACTGAAACAGATAAGATATTCATTTTATTCCGAAATTTTACTAGTTTACGTCCTCTTAAGCAATTTGTCAAGTATATTATAGTGTTTTGTATAAGCTAGTTTAACTAAACAGACCACTACCCATAACTAACTGAGTATTGAAATATATTCATATGTACATAAATCAGTGGAAAATTTGGACAAATAAATTTATTTTATTCGTTTTCTTATGTTCTGTTTATGTTTTAGGTAAACGTTTAAATAATGTAACAACTGCAAAATATAATAAAACTCATAACAGACACAAAAGAGCAACTCGTGCTTACAAAATAGAGCTATTGATTGTGTGTGACTTCTCCATTTACAGATAGTAAGTAAATATAAATGAAACATGTGTATAACTGTTAAGTTAGAATGTAAATGACGTAATACAAAATACTTGGGAATCTGTGAAAAAGAATATCTAGAAAGTCCACGAAACCGCCAAACTTGAGAACTTAGACCCAAAATAAAGCGATTACAACAATTGTGTGAACTTGGTAGAGGCATTTCAAAAGAAATGTTGGGATAAACCAGGTTTTATGGCATTCCAAACCTCCCGCTACCATTACTGCAGTGTGTGAGTTGGAGTGTTCGTGAACTGGTTGAGAATCATCCAACACTAGACAATAATGGGTGTATCCAATCGTCGCATCACAATCACTATGTACTGAATTCAAAAATTGGGAAAATATTCTGCAATCATTCTTTCAAATGAGAATGTTTTTCGACAAGGATATGGTATCTGCATTAAAACATATTAATTAGAGTAATTAATGTTTTGCAATCCCTTTAGACTTTGTTTTATATTTTGTGCTATTTTATATAAGCTCCGCTAGTTTATTAAATTAAATAAGTAGCAATAAAAGCAAAATGATTAACATTGCTCACAAATACTTTTAAGTCATGTTGTCACCTATAACACTCTTAAAAAATTCATAAATAAAAATAAAAATAAAACAAAGAAAAGCAAAACAAAACAAAACAAAATAATATAGCAAATATAAAACATTAAATATAAGGTGTTTAATCGATGTAATTAAGTCGTAATAAATTAATTATTGTTGCAGTTGGTATAACAAAAGTTTGAAGGCAACTGCAAATGAAAGAGAAACCGACGCGTTGCTAACGATTCGACAATTCTATGCATTTTTAATTAATGGGGTAAGTATTTCAATATTTATTTTTATTTATCTCCATATATTTATGATAAATTGCTCAATGCAAAATGAATATGTACTGGTAGTTGTCAATAATGTCTCAATTGATAATTATTGCGATTGTCTGCTGTTTTGAATGTTACTTAGGCTTTATCTTGAATAAAATAAGGGAAAGTTCGATATTTTCATTAATAAAGTGTATTTGATATTGTATTTATAACAAATGTGTTATAAAGGAACATCAGAAAAGATGAAGCAACAATTGAAGAAGTCAACACAACAATAGCTAGAAACAAACATAAAACAGACCAGTTCAGTACCAAAACCAATTGGAGTCAAAACTGTGGATTGGAAAAATCAAACAGATGGGGTTCATTGCAGTACCGACAAAATTAGTCATTTGTTATCATATTTCGTCGTTTTCTAAAATATTCTTCCGTAATGTGTAAAAAAATATTAAAGTGACACAGGAGAAAATACAAACACATAAAAACTTAAAAAGTTAAAGTTCGATAAGTACATTTTGACAAATATTGAAAACTTCCACAGAACACTAAGGTTAATCTTTTGCATATTTTTATAGCAATATTTTATCTAAATTAAGGACCCCAACAAGTTAACATACACATAATAAATAAGAATAATAATATAATAAGTATATTATATTGCAGACAAAATAAACAAACTTGTTTTAATACGATTTGATCGACTTAATGAATTTGTAAAAATAACAAAAACAAAATGTAAAAACAAGAAGATACCAGAAAAAAGACTAACAAGAAATAAATACATAAAACATTAATTAAGCAAACACAACACATTAACGAATTTGATGGCTAACGTGTGAAGTCAACAGGTTGTGTTATATACGGTAAAGGGATTAAAACCCCAGTTCTTTCTTTTTTCAGATGGATTCTAGGTACAAAAACATACAAACAACTTCTTATACAATATCTATCGTATTTGCTGGAATAATAATCGCGCAGGTCAGTGTAATAATTTATTATTACACATATTTATTTTCTATTACAAACGATTAAACAAACGATGTCTAGTAGCTATAGAGTTACAAACGCATTCACATTTGGAAAACAATTACAAATTTTAGTTCATTTACAGCATTTACGCTTTTACGCATTAATCAAGAAATGTTTTATGAGATATTAAATTATCCCCTGAATCTAACTTTTCCCAGCTGAAAAGAATGAAACAGTCCAAATATTTACACCATAAATTAAACTAGTGTAACCTTTATGAACATCAATATGGTTCTTTCTTAAATACATAATTACTGTCGGGGCCTAGTGACCGAGTGTTCAGGCAGTTATTCATCTTCTTTGAGCAATGGGTCTAGGTCTGAGGTCGGGGTTTGAGTCGCACTGCGGGCAGGTTGTACTCGACTCCAATCTTAATTGAAGAGTATTGTCTGTTTTTCTACCGAAAGTCGGGGTTGTTTTCTCCGGCGTCCTCGTCCCCGATAAAAATTGGACGCCATGATATAGCTGAACAATTGCTGAAGGTGGCGTTAAGCACCATTCAAATGAACACAAAAAAAAGTTGAGTACCACAATGTTTAGGAAAATCCGGATTGGAACTAATGATACCTTGACGTAATTAAGTGAAACAAAATTTAAAAGCCAAGACAGACAGAAAACAAACGACCACAAACAAACAACAATGTGTTCATTATAGATTTTACCATGATTTTAAAACCTTGTGTCAAGGCATTCAAAATTATTTCCAGTCACAGGAGAACTCCGAATGGACCGAAGCTATCAAAAACACGTCCGTAACGCCAAACCAGGTTTTTGCAGACGACGCCTTATTAAACTTCAGCACATGGATTCAGAGCACACCCGGGTTACCTTCAAATGATCACGCCATGCTTTTTACGAAGTAAATGTTCTACAGATTTGTGTCTAAATATATATAGAAGAAAATTTAACAGGCTCTTAAAATGTTACTACTAATAGTAATATCGTTAGTTTAATGTTAGTGGACAACAGTAATAATTACAGTCAAATCCTTTTCGAAGAATACTATTGTTTAACTATAGAACAGAACAAGAAATTGTTAATTTTAGATAACTGTAAACAGAACTCTACTTGTGATGGTGAAAAAATAATGTTTTTTATATTATTGTTTTTATGAAAAGGCCTTTTACACATGGAAAAATACAAAACAACATACTAAATTATACAATTTTTCTTTTCAAGTCTTATAAATGGAAGTTTATCGGTTTTTTTGTTTTTGTTTGAAGGTCTTGTAAGTCTTATTACATTATATCGCTCTGAACAGACAAATATTATTAATGCAATTGTGGAATTGTTTGAATCTTGAAAAAAGCGATTAGTCTGTTGCTTGATTGTTGGTTTGTTTACGTGTTGTTTTACGCCACGTTCAGCAATGTTTCAGCTATATAACGGCTAGCACTTTTCATTAGGGGAGAAGCCAGAATACCCGAAAAAAGGACATTCTGTAGGAAAATTGGCAACTTTTGGCAATTAAGATTAGAGTCGAGTACACCTTGCCCGCAATGAGACTAGAAACCACAATCTCAATGTTTACAGACATGTGATAAATAGTAGAAAAACTACATTTATCACTTGGCCAGCGAGTCACGTCGTTGCAGATTGTGTTTTTCCAAACCTATTAATACTGGTACACGGACTATTTGTTGTATTTAAATTTAAATAATATTAAATTCATAATAAGTTGTTTTTTAATAGTTTTTGGTGTTATTAAACTAAAGTTTTAAAAGGTCAAATATCAATTACTATCTCATTTCGTCCTTAGTCCATCTTCGATTCTTCAATTCTATGACCCATTTATGTGGTTTTGTAGTATTAAAACCTTTATCGATAATTTGATTTATCTTGAAATAATTTCCTTTACCAATTAACTGTTTTAGCTGCAGTAAAAATTGCCTCTATCTTATAATATTTGGCACATGTTATTTTTTACATGTCCACAGACACATTAATTTAATAGTACATTTGTTTTAATACATTATTAATTTATACTTCCTCTCTAAGAATTGTTTACATTCGAATTAATTTTAAACAGTTACTATGGTCAACAGTTAATTGTTCATTTTGCATTTTAGGTACGACCTGACGGTTCCTGGAATGTCATCAAAAGCAGCCAATTGTGAGAAGACATATGTTAAAGGCTTCATATAACTTATAGTACCAAACTAATTTGGATCAACATTTATTGCAGAAAATGCACAAAATATTGCATAAACACCTACATACAGTTCATAAGAATTTAGCAAAATCTGACTTTCCATCATTTGTAGCTTATAAATCCTGATACTTCAAACTCAAAGTAAATATTGATAACCGGACAAAAACATTTGTCAATCTATTACGAAGAATATACAAAATGAATTACTTGGTTTTTTTTAACGGAGTGTTAATTAACGTAAATATACACTTGTCTTATTTAGCTCGTACATTTGTTGGAGGAATGTGCCTACCGTATAGCCAGTCTCTAGTAGAGGACGGATTTGACTTTTTAACGATAACAGTTGCATCCCATATACTTGGTCATAGGTTAGTGTCATTTTTGACAGATTTTTTTAACATGTTTATTTAAAGTCCAAAAAGTCGATAGTTACAGTACGACTGTTTAGTAATGAATTTTTGTAATTTAAGTAATTTTTAGTGCTTTGCCCATTAACAAAGAATCAATTTAATTTTTAAAAGGTTATATTGGTTTGTCAAGCATAACATGCGTTACACTATCTGTAATTACACTTTTTTGCGCGTTTTAATCGAACTTCAAACACTTTTTAAAAAGCATCTACAAAGGATTATATTTAGTAGTTGTTTTATGGAGTCCGGAAACAAACGATAGATGTATAGGGTTTTTTTTAAACCCTATATTGAGAATATAGACACAATACAATTTTAAAATATGTTGCCATGTCGGTAAACGAGTACTTTTTCAACAACTTATAGGAAAACTAACTAAAACTATACGAATAAGTAGATGAAAAAAGCTGAAAGTTGCGTGAATTTTATGTCTTAATTAACATTGGTGACATTGTTTAGAGACGTTTACTACTTGCAAAATATTGAGATCCCGGAATAGTGTGTTACATCTTGGGAAGGTGTCATTGTGCAAAATTATGTTGTATATATGTCCATCTGTCTACAGAATGTTTGTTATAGTACGATTTACCACAAGTAAGTCACAATTATCCCTAGATGGAAAAAAAGTACCAACAACTCATCGTATCAATCATGGCGGAAAAAAACATTTATTTTCAAACAGAGAAATTGCTTTAATACACATCGTTCAGTTGATAGTAAACAACAACTGCGATGTCAGGATATTGTCTTTATAATTTTCAGCCATCAAACATGAAATGATGGTTACAACATTTTGTGTAGCGATAATATGGCATTGGCTTCCACCACCGTATCTGTCCACTTCCTGTTCAAAGTGTAAACTAAAACGTGCTTGTCGCCGTACAGTTTGATTTTACCAGTAGAAAACCGGGATCTCGCGCCAGTGTCGTTATTCGTGGCCTGCTAATTCTAGGATGATTCAGTTTGGCAAAACCTCAACCAAAGACGTGAAATCGAACTCTTGTGGACACTGGTTTCATTGGTTTCACTTTCTGACTGACGTCGCAAGATGAGTGCGTTAGGCCAAACCTGGTCAATCCTTGGCATTGAAGCAGTCTACGATACGAGTACCAATTAATTGATACCTGTGGTTTTAAACAAAGTGTAGCGGATGATTTGATCACACATTATACGTAAAACACGTCTCAGTTTTTCTACACTGAATTGATGATTTGCAATTTTTATTGTTTTGAAAGTTATTTGTTTTCAAGCCGATCCCGTTCTTGATAGTTGTGAAATTACAATATCTATCCACGCAAAAGTTACGTTTTTTCTTAAGTTAGTGTTTACCTTAAAACATAAAACTTTATTATAAAGTATTATTTTACCTATGCGTTTTTTCAGATAGTATAATATGATAAAGAAAATGGTTTTGACTTTCCGAAATAAAAAATCGGAGTTTTAAAATCTTTTTACGATGTTTTAAATTACAAGATTTACAAATAGTGTAATTTATTATAAACAATTAACACCATTTCGCTTCCTTTATGTTTTCCTAATCATAATATAACTATTTAGTTTAAAAATTTAGTTTAAATGCATCACATGATGGGGATGGAAATAGTTGCAATTCATCAGATGTTTATATAATGGCAGCATCAAACAGTCCTCAAATCACAAGTAATACAGCTGTACATCCTTGGATATTTTCATCATGCTCGACGTCATATTTTACTAGTTATATTGATTCACTTGATGCGTAAGTAGACTTTTTCAGCGATAATACATCGTCCAATTTATTCTTCTACTAAGAAATATTGTGTGGTTTTGTTGATCTGTAATAATAACCCACAAATTAGGCATATTTAATATAAAACAAAAAGCGACATGTTAAAAGGAGATCGAACTGAAATATACGATAAATAGATCGCTAGTTATTAAACTTCAGCAAAGCGTCTTACATCTATACGTTAATGACATCTTCGTATAATATAGTCTTGTGGTTTCAAAACATTTCAATATATAGTGAAACACTGTAAACAACAGTTTTTTCGTGTACTCATTTTTTTCTTTGACTTGAAGCAGTGTTTAAATACTAAACAAGCACTCAGAAAGAAGCTATTGATTTAATTTTGTAATTGTCTTTGTTGAACAGGAAAAGACTGTATGACTAATGTCAGCATAAGCTTTGATCCAACTGCTCTGTCTCCATATGGCAAATCATTGGCAGGACAAATATATGATGCAGACGCACAGTGTCGACACATTTACGGCAACAATTCATATATGTGCAGGGTAAGGATCTTGTTTTAAAATTAGAGCTGGCGCGAAATTACATAAACTTTTTTTATCGAGTGATATTTGTGCTAGAATTAGAATTTACGTTACTTTTGGCAAACAGTGACAGATATCAGCAACAAAACAAACATTGGTCCAACAAGTTCAGTAATTAACATTATGAAAAATAGTAAGAAAACCCACCGGACAACAAAAATCGAACAGCCAAGCCGATCGTATTTGAAAGATGAAATTAGTATAATTATTAATAAAGTTATTGTGACAACAATAGCTTCTGAAAGGACAACATTGATTGAGGCACAAAAAAAATCGCTTTTGAATAGTTGAAAGACGACAGCAATGTCCGGACTAGAAAGTCCGAGTACAGTATAGGTAGTGAATGTAAGCGCACGAATTTATTCATGGGTTAATTTCCAGAAGGTTTAGTAATAGATATGGAAGATAGATGCGCATAGTTTACCAACACAAACAGCAGACAAAAAGGGGCTAAAAAAGGTGCTAAAAAGGGGCTATCAGGGCTAATACCAGATCGAATACCGTGTTCATACAAAAGGATGCATGCAATAAATAGTAAAAATCTCAACTGCATTTAAACGATGATAATATAAAACTCGTTTAGGCTTATATTAAGAAGAATTAATAGATGCATTAGCCAGCAGAAAATATTTTTTACAATTAAAATACATTTAACGTTTTATGAGACTCTCAACATGCACAAAACTTAATGTAGATATCTAAAGAATAGAATAATTTCAAGTTAAGCATAATGTCGGCATGAACGAAAATTAATTATGTTTTTGTTCTATTGAATGGTGTTCAATGCCACTTTCAGCAAATGTTCACCTATGTCATGAGGTCTAGTTTTTCTTGAGGTAGGAAGACGAGTACCCGCAGAAAACACCCGAACTGCGAAAAGAAAACTGGAAATCCTTGTCAATTTGGATTGGGCTCGAGTACACGCTGTTCGCAGTGAGAATGTAACCCACAGCCTTAGTGTTTACAGACCACGTGATCAATAGTAAATTACCTACCGTAACCACTCGGCCCCGAGGGCCCTGCAGTAATTATGTATTATAGGAAAAAACATATTGATGTTCGTTAAGGTTATACTTGTTCATCATAGTTATCTTTAACCTAAACAATCTTTTTAGGAACAGTACAACAGGAATTATTCGTCTATGTGTACAGTTCTTTGGTGTTATGATTTCGCTAGTCCTAGAGGATGTAGATCTCATATAGCAGGGGACGGAACACTCTCTGGTTCGAAAAAGGTTAGTCGGACTTGATAAGAGTAACAGCAATATAACTTTTTGTAAGGATACATCAAAAGTCCTGACAAATTATAAAAATCCGATATCTGGTAGGAAAACTAGCAAAATTTTTCACACCCAGTTTGGAGTGAGATCGGAAACCTAACTAATAGTAATAGTTTTATGCAATTATGTTGGATTGTTTTGCATGTTGTAAAACCTTGATTAACTCAATATTTGTTTTGAAATGCCAATACCGAGTTAGGTCAACTGCTTCAGTTACGTCATTTTTTAAATTGGTTGTTGAGTTTGCGTTTGTCGTTTTTTTTTCGTCTTTAGTTTGTCGATTGTTTTTTTTTTTTGCCTTAGTGTTCGGTATTTTGCTATAACCTTCATTCACTGAATCTAATAATATATTTAACATATTTTTGCAAGTGGTGTGTGTCAGGTGTTTGCTCCAAAGACGTTAACGCTCCAACTGGCAACGGTACGTCAATAGTTATTTGATTGTTTCCTGACAATAATAAATTAAAGCATTGAAGAGTTAATTATATACCATCCATCTTTTGAACTAATTTTTATAGAATTTATTGAACTTTGTTTTGAAAAAAAACCTTATCAAATAAACAAATTCCACTCGAATATATTTAGCCTATTAGCCATATATTACTTTTGTAAACTGCAAAATTATCAGATGTTATAGTTTATCATGAAACGAGCATTGGATCTATCGCATTAATATCCCATCTAGGATATTGTTAATGTAGAAACCGTCGTAATATGTAAATCCAAAATTTATTTAAACAGAAAAGCCAACCCTAAATTCTTATTAAAAACTTCGTCTCATAGGACTTTGTACAAGTTGAGCCCATGTGAAACTATAATACTAGTTTCTAGAAAATATTTTTATATAAACAAAGATGAAAATTTGTAAGCAGTGTACGAACTTTTAAATGCTTTTTACTTCATAGATAATTGTCTATATGGAGATAGGAAAGGAGTACTTATTGAAATTCTTGAATGGACCTGCGCTGATGTCATTGTCAATTCTCCTGTACAGTGTACCATTAATTCAGCTGTTGCTGAACAGTGTTGTAGTTCCTGTAATTCAGCTACAATTATGCAATCAACAACACAACTTGTTGGAACCGACATGATTAATAAGCCAAGTAAGTACAATTTTAATTGCCAGTAAAGACTATATTTTAAAAACCAAATTCGATTCAAAGTATAATTTATTGATGGATATTCCAATAATTAAAATTAAAAGTAAATTGAATCTATAGAGTTTATATTTTTGTTTGTTAAACTGTGCTTACGGTAATTATCAATTATATCTTGAAATCTAGTTTCAAGATATAATTGATAATTACCGTAAGACTGAGATATTCTTTATATTTTCTTTTTGATTTGTTTGTTTATACCTGCATGCATGTTTTATACTGCATAATCATATTTTATAAATAAATGTAAATTTTAAAGTTATATTGATACGCATAAAATAAACAAATTACTCGAATATATACACACTCAGTAAGGACGAAAGACACAAGAACAGTGGAAACAGAATAAACAGCCATAAATTCCAGCTTGGGACTTGTTCTGATTAATTTTTATTTTACGTTATATATTATGCCTCGATTTTTAGTTACATATATCTTTCAAAAATATATCTTATTGCTATTCATACAATTATTTTAATTAAATCACAAAAGTTTCGTCATTGGTATATACAATGTATATTATAGCACACATTATATAACATTATTTGTGCATTTAGATGTATAATGCTTGAGTTATAATTGCTTGTTTTATCTTGCACAGGATATCCTAATTGGTGATAGTTCCTTTAGTATATTAGTTTGACTTAAGCATAGTTCTTTCAACATATATTAAAGAAGTTATACACTCTTATTTGTATTTTCTGTTAACTGTTCTGTTCTGTTTTTGTGTTAACTTTTAGCAATGGTTGCTGTCTATTAGTAATAAATGTCAGATTTGTGTTTTGTCTCTTATTAACGAAACGAAGGTAATTAAAGTAATCATGAAAGTAAATACAGCTGTAAAGTAAAGTGAAAATTGTTTAATGAATAATCATTTTCATTGACAATTCGAGTTACATGTAATCATAATCATTTTAATTGTAAATATACATAGGTTATAGAAATATTTTTATAAATTAAACATATCTTATGTAACTGTTATTTGAGATATTTAAGTTAAGGTTCATTTCATATTATAAAGGTTTTAATTTAAAACGTAAACAGTTAAATTCATAAGCCAGAAGCAATCAATAATGCACCAAACATATCTACGTTTTTTCAAAAAAGTGTGTATACAGCAGATGACTAGCGATTCAAACATATTTTAAGTAAGTATCTTGTCTTTTACATAATTATGTTAAATAAAATGTACACGTTTGAGTAATTTGTTTTTGTTTAAATAGCATTGTAAGCGTCTTTCTTCAATTATGTACACCCGTTTGCCATGGGGGAACTTTGGATGTATTTCAGGTATTTCGGTTTGTGTGTGTGCGTTAGTGCTCGTGGTTTTGTGAGCTTCCGTCCATCGCCATTCTCTGTCACATTTTTCTCAGCAATGAAAATAATTAAATTTTGTTAGCAGCCTTATGTGAAATTGGCTTACGTGGGTTTTTTTTCATAGTCCCGATATTTATTTACCTTTTGAACAATCTATTGTAACATTAGAAATAACACTGTATTTAAAATTTTATCACATTTTCTCAGCAATGATAATTATAGGTTATTTACGTTTTTTGAAACGAGATGCGTTTTCTCGTTCATATCTCATCGAAGGGCGACAGCCCTGAGATGAGATGACGAGAAAATGCATCGAGTTTCATAAAACGTAAATAATCTGTTTATCGCTGTTTTGTAACATTGTGACGTCACAGTGTTACTTAACGACGTCTTGACAGCGAGGTGAGATGAGCCCATCTCAAGCTAGTAGAGTGAGATGGAATAATATCGCACACAAAGATCAAAGGAAAATACTGCTAAATAGCGATAAATAATAAAGTACTTAAATTTTGACTAAATCTTCGTTTTCTTAGTGATCTATTTTACCCTTTCCGCATAGAGGATAGATGTTATATATTTTTCGCACTGTTTGTGTTCAGAGTTTAAGAGCAGGTATCATCAAACAGCATAAGTTAATAAAATACATTTAAATTATTTGATAGCCTCTTTTCATTTTGGGAAGACTGAGTACCTGGCGGGAATGTTCGACCTCCTGCAAGAAAACTGCCAATTGGAGCTAAGAACTTCGACCTATAATCCAAATTGCAGATATACTGAGAACACTTGAATTACTGCTAAATGTGGCAATATCTTTAAAGAAAATGAAAAACACGTCTTAAAGTATTCGACCCATATTTAGTGTTTAATTTAATTTTTTCACCAAGTAACATAATTCATTGCTAATTATTGATACAAAATAAATTGTATTACAGGTTATACAAAAATCAATTGACATCAGAGACCCCACATATATGTTCACTTGGTTAGTTGTGTTACGAATACCTTAAAAGTTAAATAGATCACTACATGTACAATAATTAAATTCAATTGAAGATTAAACTACTTCCAATCATTCGAATATAGTTTCTTTTTAATACGACCATTATACTCAACTGTTTATGGCAAAAACAAAAAAGGTAGAACACTCGAATATAAGGGTTTATTTTTATAGCATCGTTGAAACCTATAAAATAATATAAAACCAGTGTATAGCGTATGAAGATTTAATGAAGTTATGGGCTTCATCGGACGTTTTCGTTAAAAATTTTCGCTGGATCGTTTGAAACAAAAAGTGGAAAGATACCCGGGGATAATGTCTTTTATTATCTTTTCGGTCTAAACAAATCAGTCAATTACACCAGAAAAAAACGCATTGTAGACACCAGAATCGAAAGCCAGGCTATTCTAAAGGTCTAAACACATTCGTAAGGGCTTGAGTTTGAAATATTGGCAATTTAGAAATATATACATTTGTAAATATAGTATAATTACTGTTAATTATAAAACGTTCATTTTTAATAGACTCTAATTGTCTATTTAGAGATCGACAAGGAGTTTTTTAGAAACAACAATTGCTGATATTATTGACAATTCGAAAGTAAAATACCAGAGCAGCCTCAGTCAACAAGGTTGAATTCATGTGATCCAATAACATCTCAATCATTATACCATGCAATCTTCAAGAGTTGCTTCAAAGTCAACCAAAGAAGGAGCTACAACTAATTATCAACAACTAAGGCAACACCTATCACACAGGTACAGACGACAATTCAAGTCACCATCATACAGTAAAAAAAAATCTATTTTAGCCGAACTCTAAGAAACAAGTCAATTCACAAAGCCACTAAAGTAGTCACTATTACGCAGTAACACGCACTCCTCAAGTGGTCAGTACGACACAGTCAAAAACAGCCAAAGTATTCACGACATAACAGTAGTAAACAACAGCACCAACAGCAATTACATCACAGACATAAACAACCCATGCAGTCACTACTACACAGTTTAAAACAATAACCAAATCTCTATGCTGACTTTGCTTTCATCTTCAAGGCTTGAGAAGTACCATAGTACATTTCTTTAGTAATTAGGAAGTTTTCATTTCAGGTATGAAACTATAAATCATTTGTCAAATGATACAAAAGTTCTTTTCTTAAATTAACATACATGCAATGCAAAAGTGTCCCGTTAGTTTTCTGTATTTTACCTCATATGCTACATGTACCCTATTACTTCATAGTTATGATTTGCACAATATATTGCCCGTATTGTTTTTCAATATAAACTGCTGTATATAATTTAACAGTTTTCGTCAATTAACGGGTAGCTTTATTTTTATTCTTTTCACAGGATGCTTCGAAATGCCTGGGCGCCAAGTTACTAAACGAATGACGCCAGTGGTCCATTCAGATTGTAACATCACATCAAGACAGCAGACAAAATTGAGCCGAGCACCTCAAAACTGCCAACAGCAAACGACCTTGAGTCCTCATAATTGAACCTTTTATGCAGTATTATCGTCTACTCTTTATCTGCGGTATCATCAAATCTTACTCGACAAGCGTGAGTAAACAGTGTTTACTTAACAACGTTTTGACTGCACTGTGAGATGGACCCAGGCGTCCTTTAGTAAACACTGTGATGTCACAATGTTACAAAACAGCAATAAACAGATAATTTACGTTTTATGAAACTCGATGATTTTCTCGCTAATTTATCTCAGCGCTATCGACCTTCGATAGGGACATGAATATGTATCTCGTTTAAAAAACGGAAATAATTAATTAATACAGTATATTGTTATATTTTTATTTATGTATAGAAAACTTTTTATATTTTCATTCAAACTTGTTTCCTCTGATTAATGCATAAACAGTTATCACATTATAAACAAAGTTATATGCAATAAATATTTTAACATTTTCGAAATTTGATTCTTGGTCAGTGTCTTATAAGTAGTATCAGTGTCGATTCCGATTGCGATTTCATTATAGCATCTACAGAACTCGGGACTCTCGACGAAGTCTTGATTACCAGTATAAATTATTTTCACAAACTAAGTTTACATATCTTTTGAAGTACTTGAAATCCCGTGCAAGAAAAGTAGTATTAACTCAAGATTTTGTTTTCTAAAAATGTCATGTCATAGATTAACTTATTGATCCTAATTTAAAACAATTTATACTTTTCATATTACCACCTTTATAGCGATACTCCTACTGATAAAGAAAATGTAACCGATCGGCCAATAAAACCCTACATAAAGTTAGGATCTCCCTATTTAGCAGCTAATAACGACACATTCTTGTTTATCTGTAATCCTAGAAAAATGGCATACCAAAGCGAAGAAATTAAAATTATTTAAATTAAAAGTATGGAAAATAATAACAGAAATGATGGAAATATCGAAACAGTTCTTCAGTCAGTCATTGAAGAGAAAACTAAATGCACCAAACCAGACAAGGGAATATGACGGTTGGATAGGCTTAAAAAAGGAAAATTGACACAAACAACTCAAATTTTGTAGGCGACCATCTAAGGTACAATATTTCAAATCAATCTGCTATCTAGTTTGTAAAAAGACGATTTTTGAAATTTCAGCCAATCAGAACCCATTAGTGGTCCTGGAAGCCATGCTCAATTTGTAATTGGCTCGAAAAACTCAAAATAATAAGACAAATATCCAACCATCGTTTCTTCACAATAAGGCTTCATTGTGTGGAAGAAGTTGTTTGTATGTTTTTCCCATAGGGTCTTTTGTACAAGTCCTGCAAGTGCAGCGATCTTGGATTTTGGATCAGCAGAAAACAGCTCAAACTTTGCAGAAGATCATCTAAGGTAGAATTATGCAAATTCTCTAATCAATCTGCTATGCAGTTTATGGGAAGAAGAATTATAAAATTCAGCCAATCCGAACGCATTAATGGCCCTGGAAGCCATGTTGAATTTGCAATTGACTCTAAAAACTCAAAATAATAAGATAATTAACCAACCTTCATTTCTTTATTAATTTGGCTTCATGGTGTGAATCAGTTTCCAAGAAGAAATTGTTTGTATGTTTTTCCCATATGGTCCTATGTTAAACTATTTTATGCGATGGCGTAAATCTTGAATTTTGGATCGGCACAAAAAACTCAAAATTTGTAGCGGACTATCTAAGGTACATATCTGCAATATTTCAAATCAATCTGCCAAGCAGTTTATGAGAAGAAGTTTTTTTTAATTTCAGCCAATACGAACACATTAATGGCCCGTGGCAGCCATGTTTCATATTTGATCAGCACCAAAAACTCAAACTTTGTTAAGAACCACCCAGTAAACATTCCTGCTAAGTTTGGTTCCAATTGGCCAAGTAGTTGTGGAGAAGAAGATTGAAATTTAAAAAGTTTACGGCCGACGACGGCGGTGGGTCAGGTGAGCTAATAAAAATCATCTCTATCATCGTGCCGATTGATTTAGCCATTTAGAAATACTAATTGTTTTACCAATGAATTATGTTATAGATACCGGTAAATAAACTGAATGGTATGTAATTCCTATTTAAATAATTATTAACAGAAATATTACCGCTTAAAATAAAATTGTATCTGTTAATATACCACAAGCATAGTGTTGATTAAATCAAACAGAAGTCCGTGAAAGATTCATCGTTTAAGGCTAATCCGAGGAAAATATAATTAGGTATCGTCTGCTATTTAGAAATATTTAAATGTCTGGATAACTGACCGTAATGCGTTATGACAGGCGTATAGGTGTGAAAACACTAATCCAATTCTTTAAGATTTTCTACTAAATTTGTTATTTTTGGAATTAGCACAGCTCTTTTACCTTAAGCGTAGCTTGACCGACACCATAATTATATATCCAGAAAAACGTATTTATATAGATCGTTATACTTGACCTGAATCATTATTTTATTTTATTTTTGTTTCGAAGAAGTGTATATGTAACACAGAAGATTACCGAAATTTACTAACATTGTCGTAACCGCGAAGACATAACTGAACTATCGATTTTAAGAACTAGAACGAGGTCTTATTATTAAATCAAATAATGTCAACAACCATCCGAATGATCGTTTTGATTGGTGCATTCAAATATTTAAATATCTAGTTCACTGACCGTAACGCGTTATGACAGGTGTGTATGACCGGATCGATAATCGGCGCTATGTTTAAAATAATTTATTGGACCAATATTTGATAAAGTTATGTTTTAGATATCGTCTAATTAATTCCTTAAATTATCCGTTTTCATTGATTGAAAAATATATATGAAAAGGCGCTGTATGACTTATCATTATACGCCTAGCGATGATTCATGCTATTGGAATCTCGTGGTTGGCGTCATGGACGACGACCGGTGACGTTATGGCCATATATAGAAAGGGGCGGGCATGCTCATATTTAGGAACACCACAGCACCACGAGTTTCTGGTGTGACTAAAACTGATCACACCCCACTACTGCTATCACATTTTGCATTTTAGATCAGCCATCATTTTATTTTAAAGTAGATCATTAAAACCAACATTACTATTTTAAGAAAATAACCCACCTTCTTAATAGATTGCCTATATATATTTGATATGTATGTTTGTATAACGTTTTTAAATAGTTATCAATTTGAATGTTTTTTGTTATTCAGATACATGTCTATATATTGGTAAATTTTAATTTAATTTGTAGAAAATGTTGAAAAAATGTTGTTTTTCACTTAAGCACAAAAAGGAGGAAACAGTAAATGTGAAAAAAAACAACAGATCACTAATTAGCAACACTAAACCCATTAAAGCTAGAAAGTGGCCATATCTTTTAGCCTGAAAATCAAATGGTCCATGCCTTATTCTACGACAATAAATTAATTTGTACTCACGACTGTAAGCACGGGAAATAATTTTCTTACTACAACCACCAGCAGTAAACATAGTAATCATGCTTGTTATCTTACACTTAAGTTCGAAAAAATAAGCTATTTATGTACCCTAGTTTTCTTGATTTTATTGTCTAAATGGTTTAGGCAAACAAACAACAAGCTTTGACTAGCAAATCAAGCTGTCATAAAGCCAGTTGTACATGTTAACTTAAGAATAAGAGCAACTGGTTGATAAGTCAACATACACTACTTACATGCCTGCATGACATCTATCATGTCTATAGCTTATCGTTTTTCAATGCATTGGCCGAAAAAAATTAACTCGGATATTAAGTTTTTGAAATTACTTTAATGATTTATTTTCAAATCTCTCTCTGCCTGTGTGATTTAACATGTTGATTTGAAATAACTAGGCCATAAAAACCACACAACTTCCACTCAGTCCATATTTGATGTCACAAGTCCCAGTTCGCACAGATGAAAATTGTAAAATTAGCGATTTTCAAATGAAATGGGAAGTATGAAGATCAAAAACTAAACTGTTGAAAAGGTGAAAATTAAAAACATAAATGTGTCTGCTATGTGCATATATGTGCATAACATAGTTTATTACAGCTGTATTTATACAGTTTACATGTGAAGTGGTGCATAATTGACTATTTCGCATTGAAAACAATGTAAAAATAAGGCAGAAAATGAGGCTTTTTTCAAAGAAAATGGGAAGTATTTTGCAGGTAATTAAACTGATAAAATTTATATCATTCGAAAGATAGGAGACTGTAAAAGCAGGGGCAATGTGCAAAACATATATATTTTATTTATTTAACAAGACATCGGCGTTTTTTTTAAATCGTTCCATTGATTTTCTATTGAATCGAAAATTCAATATGGCTGACAAAAATACGCTACACAAGTCACGTGATGTCGCTAATAGTTGTATATGCAGTGTATTTGCAAAATTTTAAATTTATCTTTTCAATGAAACTAGTATCTTTTAGTGATATTATATCAATGTTAGGGTTTTCTTGAAGCTTTTATTATATTGTTCATAAAAATCAATATACCATATCTCACTATAATACATAAGGATAGGTTTAAATACAGATTCAAATATTTTTTATAACTGTTGATTGGCACATTTCCAATCAGTTCTAGATATTTAAATAATGAATATTTATCACTCTTTGTGTAATAAACTTATATTTAGATTGCGTACGTCTTTCATCGATATCCTGGATTTCTATTGGTTAAAACTGATACAGACGTAGAATGACATAGAATCATTCTTTGCTTTTCTCAATGAAACCGGTAGCCATGACGACGTCCACAGTAAACAAACTTAAATAAACGGAAATACATTGTGCATGATTTGAATCAGGATTCTGGCATTATTTTAAAGAAATAAAATGTACATAAAAGAATTTAATGCATTCTTTTGAAGTTTCATTGACGTATGAACGCGTTCACCAAAGCCTACTTTCACCATGAAGCGCTACGCTTCATTGAAAATGTGCTTCGGTCAACGCTTTTATACGTCAATGAAACTTCAAATAAATGCATTCAATTCTTAAAATACATCATTTCATTGTTAGATGCAAATTATGAATTTATATATAAGTAAATATCCTCCCAAGTCATGGCTCCTGATTCAACGTTCGCGCCATCCTGACTAAGGACTATCAAGATGGAGCGAAAGTTGACCTTTTGCTATTTCTTGAATTATGAGGTATATCTCCTTTTTATATACATTAGGTTATGCTTACTTTTCGCAATTTTTCATTTATCAAGGGCGGAAAATACCAACGATGTTGTTTTGTTAACAATAAAAAAAGCACCAAATATGCAATTTATTTGTAAATGCCCAGTCTTAATTAAAATAACAAAAAAGACATCAATTTTACAGTGATTTTATTCTGTGATCTGTACATTTGAACTTCACAATCATATATAAATCAATAGATGCATATTTTTACAAACTGTTATTTCTGCCATTTAAATTCAGTAATTTGAGCTACAGGTTAAAGGCGGCACGAATCAGTAATTTTCAATAAGATTTTGTTGATTTCGAGTTAAGTGTGATATTGACGAAATAAAACCGGTACATAGAAATTGTGTGCAACATGAGGAATTTGAGCTGAAATAGTAAACATGTAAGGTATGTATCTCTTTTATTTGTTTGAATGAAGTTTAAATAATTTCAGGCAACGCTTTAGCTTTATTATCGCGACCAGTCTTTATATCAAAGTAAGACTGAGTAACCGAAAAATGTTGCTAAAATTGTCAATTTAAAATGGAGGCGAAGACACCGTGCCCTAAGACGGGCTCAAACTCACAATCCCAGTGTGGACCTGCTGTTGATCACTCTTTTACTTAGTTCACTCGACCGCAAAGGTCATAATAAGTCATTTGAAGAAATGTGTTTTGCCCTTCGATTTTCTACCTGCTTGTGTCTATCTATAGAGGAGGAGAGTAGGTTTTAGTCGTGCTGACCTAGAGTAATAATGATAACCCAGAAATGAATCTTGAAAGCTTAAATGTCACCAACTGGTGGGCTGTTATCAATAGCAAATTGTGATAAAAAATGTATAAACAAACCTGTAAAATCTTAATATATTTTCAGTTTTGAGTGCATGAATTAAAATTTTGAGTGTATAATTTCAATCTACCTGTTGAGTGTGTTTTCGTAAAATTTTGAGTGCATATTTCAATTTTGAGTGCGAAATTTAAAATTTTGAGTGCACATTTTAATTTTGAGTGCGTAATTTGTGATGATATTTTGAATCATACTTTTGATGAGAACGGCGTGCCATAAATACTCGTCATAAAACAAGTCGACTAATAGTTTAATATTGCACAATTAAAATATCGTTGCGTAGGTCAATCCATTATTATGTGTCCTTTATATATAGCTTATCGAGATCAGTTAACCGAAAACATCATGTAAAATATTGCTCCAAATGATTCCAACGATAGTAATTGTATACATATATGTCTACATTTTTTATTGAATCTTGATATATTTGAGAACACGTGGATTTGCGAAAGATCGGCAGATAGGAATTCAATAGATTAGTGTTGAAAGGCTGAATAAACAAAAAATGATCTGGATCCTTTAGCTTTTATGTTTCTTGTCAAATGTTTAGACAAAGACTGACCAACGAATGACCTTGGTCATTGAGTGTCAATATAATTAAATAACGTTAACATATTGATCTTAAACTTACTCACTCCAAATGAACTCAAACCTTCCATACATAGCACCAACCATCCCTACCCGGGGACGCGCTGTTAACTGGCTTTGCTCAAATATTCCAAAAAAATGTTATCAAAATTACCAAGGTGACAAATTCATTACGCCAATCGCGCGTTTCATCTATTCAAGACTCATCAGTGGCGTTCAACTCTAAATGTTTTTGATATTCTTCATTGGGAGATGGAATAATAGTTTTTTTTTCACTGGGAGATGGAATAAAGAAGTTTTTTTTCATTGGGAGATGGAATAATATAAGTCCACTGGGATCGTGTAAATACAGAATACAGGCAGTTCAAAAATTCTCCATCACAAAAAATAAGTTTTTGTCATTATACGATTCCTTATTATTAAGGTGTAGGACCACCATTGTTTTTCGACTCTTTTGCTATATTAAATTTGTGTCACCACAGATACAACATTTGCCCCAATTGGGGGCCGGTACGTGCCGACATTTCTGCTGTGACTAAATTATCTTTATTATGGGAGGAGGTTCTGGAAATATTTTTAAATGATATTTAAAAAATAATTCACACGGGCTGTGGTTTATCATTGTTTTACAACGGGGTGACCATTTATGTCGTATTATTTTATACCGAGCGAATTATTTCTATTCTAATAAGACAGTTACGGTACATTTATGATATTTTCGTTACTATAGAAAACATCATTTCCACCATAAACTGGCTGTTCCGTTAATGTAACACACAATATATTGCAACGGATAATGATAGCGCGTGATAGCGCGTGTCGCTATTTATAAGATTTATACGTCATACGCAATAGCTTTCCGGTGGGAGTTAAAGTTTTGTGATTGGAACAGTTCTTTAAAACACGACCTCCTAAGCGCGTGTTGCTCATAGATAAATCATTTTTTACCACAGTTGTGGTCTCAAAGCCTATAAAGCACGTCATATTAGAATTTTCAATTAATGGCCAGAGTTCGCGGATAGTATGTGAAATGTCTTTAAAAGCTGTGTGGTATGTTCGGACAAACTGTACTCTATTGTTAGTTTTCTTTTCTCTGTACTGCAGAGCTGATCCCTGTTGTTGGCTTTTAAAAACCTATTGATATGTTTTTTTTAATTATATTCCCACTGCTTTAGATGGCATCGCAGCTGCAGTGTTTAGGATGGCAGCTGTTTGGTGAGAGGTACCGATGTTTATCTGTGGGTTTACAGATCGGATGACACAATTTTAGATAAGATATTTCATGTGTGAATTGGATAGATGGATGTATACTGTTAGCTTGGTTAAAGAACTGTTGTAGGTTTTCCTCGCTTTCAATCCATTTCATGTCAACATCATCAATGAACGTAAACTATGAGAGTGGATGGTAAAGAAAAGAGTTTAGAAGTTGTTTCTCGAATATATAAATCACAAACAACTCCAAAATTGTTAAAGATAGAACTTGAATAAATAAAATTGTAAACTATAGGGAGATCGTATTGGTACTGTCACCATCACCTTAAACTTTGGTCAAGATCACCGTCACCTTACCATGGTCACCGTCAATGTCACAAATGCGAAGAAAAGGTATCGTCGTTACCGTCTCCGGTACCCCAAAATAGTTTAATTCAGTGCCAACTTTCTCGGGCTTATTTTATCAGACATATTATCTTTAGCAGTTGGAGCAGCACACAAATTTCGAGTGAATGAAACAATGAACCAATCCTCTGTCATAAAAGATTTTTGAGGAATCCCCGTTTCATCCCATCGCCATTTGTAAACAATTTGGTCATGGAAGGAGATAAATTGTTTCTTGATTTTTGTTTAATATGAATATTTCACAATGAAACGTACAGAAATGCTACCCCTAAAACCTGATTAAACAAAGTAGACAACCGCGACCATTTATCGATCCCTGGGCAAATGTCAATGAGACAAAAATTTATATCAGTCGAAATAAGTATTAGTAGACTCATGAATTAAACTTATATCGGCGTCGGTAAATATATATTTTTGAGTCTTTTGAAAATTTATTACATGAATAGAACTCTGCGGTTTTGGATTGGTCTAAAACTACTTTCGGATCACGTTAAATCGCAACAGTACTAAAATCGCATCAAAATATGGTTATTTTTCCTACTATGAAAATTAAAGAACGCCCAAAGAAGCATTTCACAAGATATAGTTATATTAAACATTTGCATACGTAGTAAAAGTCAAATTGTTGGTTTATTTTTTTATTTTGTGTATTTAAATCATGTTTACAGAATGAACGACTTGCAATCTACAGAATTTTTAAAACTGCTCAAAGTTTCTTTTGACCAGTCAACTAATGTGCTTAGGGCTTTTACCAATGTTTATGCAATAGACTCAAGGAATGGAGGAACACTAAACAATTTTCTTGAGAAACATAAGCACGATTATTTTCATCAATTAAAGCCTTTTGCTGTTTGCTGTGGTTGTCGTGGAAAATACAAATCGCGCAAAAACGTTGATAAATGGATCTATGATAAAGTTTATAAGGCAGACTCTACAATCAAATGCCGGGAAAAATCAAAACTAACATCAAATGAACAGATTCACTACTGCATATGTGGAATTGTGCCACTATCAAACAACTTAGATCAACTTGACATTAGCGTGTTATTGTCGCTATTGTATCAACATGGCATTAAAACTCATTCATTAGACGAGTTAAGAGAGGTAAGAAACATGCTTTGCCATGCTCATAGCACGCAATGTTTTGATGCCGAAGAGTTTGATAGTATTTGGGATAGGTTGGAAAAAGCCATTCTTGATCTAGCTGATCAAGTTGACACATATTTATGCAGAGCTATTAAAGACGATTTAAAGTTAATTCGAAAGGCTCAATTCGGCACAGAAGAAACACTCAAGTTGAAAATGCAATTAAATAAAATTTCGAAGGTAAGTAAAACTAGCGAATATAAGTCATGAAGTGATGAATTTTGTCATTTATTAAAAATATGCTGCAGTTCGAGTTATTTATTTTCACTGTTAATAACACTTTGACAAAAAGAAATTAAAAACATGCCTATTATGGGTGTCAAGGAAAACATGAGAGTTCGTTTAATATTTGTATAAATGGAGACCTTAGGAATATAAGTGAAAAAAAACTTTAAACAGGTAACTAGTGTTGTACCGTGTCGCTGTAAAAAATGAGTCTAGAGTAAGACAAATTATCTTGACAGTCTAATTAGGTGTTCGTTTTTTGCTGGTTTTTGTTTTTGGTTATATCAATATTTCAATAGGATATTGGTCATTGCACCAGTCGTAAACTTATAATTTACGTAACGAGTCAGTTACTATGACAGTTTGTAAATATATCCAGTATGACACTTTTTATTTGTATTAGGAAACATATCAATGCATACAAATCAATTATCAGAATTGAAAAGAAAAGTAATGACATGAAGACCCTTTTAATGTCAATTTTAATTGACCAGTTATTTTATTTGACTAGTACAAATGGGTTTTTACATAGTGATTCGGCCGCTATATAAAACTAAGGTATAGATAAAAAATATGTGGCAGATATCTAATTTAAAAAATACCAACACGAATAAAATATATTAATTTCGAGGTTTTGGAACTTTAAAAGTTGATTACAATTAGATTTAACACAATAATTGCAAACACACTTTACTGTATTTTATATTTATAGTTGTGTATTATTTATTTTCTGTGTATCACTTTGTGTCGATATGTAGTTAGATAGTGGTAAGGTGTGTATATTCTTTTGTTTCCATGTTGTGTCGATTGTGTAGCGAGGTATTGGTCAAGTCTGTACAGTGTTGTTCTTTTGTTTCAATTTTAAATTTATTAAAAGTGAATTTATCTTTGGTTTGTCCCCTACGTCGGCTGACAAATTTATAGAAACTAAATTTTCAAAAAAGAACCCAAAAGAGTGAAAGTCACTTTCATTCAATCGTGCTTTTTCCTGCCCAGCTCGTTATTCTTGTATTTTTATTCTCAATGATATAAACATGGCTGAAAGGAAGTTGATGAGTGATAAATTATCATCAATCAATTAAGCAATCAATTTTACGTTCGTAATGGCTTTGCTTTTGTCAGATGATTATAGATGTAAATTACAAGATAAAGCGAAACTTCGCAAAAATGAAAAAAAAAAACGTTATTCTTGAAATAAACTGATATGCCTCTAGAGTTGATTAAAGGCGGTAAAATATTGTATATTGGGCCGCCATTTTGACTATTTACCACGAAATCGAACAGAAGAGGATACATTATACAGTAAAAATATTAAATAATCCAGTTTAAACATATGGTTCCTGTTTTTGTTCTTTGAATAATATAAAAGCTGGGGCAATGTCTAATGATCAGATACGTCTTAATGTTTTAATGATCTTTGTTTAAGAAAACATTAAAAACATGTCTTTATTTATGAACTTAAATAAAATAAATTTTACTTTGAAGAAGAAACATAATTGTAAAAGATATATTTATATAATTATCTTTAAACATAAATAAAATACTGTAGACAATTTTGCACGTCTTGGAAAGACTGTTGTACTCTGACGTGAACATTTTACTGGTAAATCATTTCTCGTTCATGAAGGGTTATTAACAGAATAATTAAGTAAACAAACAGAAATTTTATTGCAATTACAATTATCTTACATAGAAGTATGAATATTCTGAACTTCAAAGGCAAACCAGATTAAAGATTTATCATGCAATTAGAAATAAAAACTTGCACGTCCCTCTCCTGGTAAGGGCAGGTATGATTTGAATATACTGAAGTTTCAGAGCACCGGATGTATATATGATTTCGAATAGATGGATTTGAGGTAACAGGAAATGTTACTGACACGGTACCATAACATAAAATTTTTGGAAACTGTGTTGTATGTTTATTTGCGCACACACAAAATAAATTGTACCGGAAATAATAATCTAATAATGATAATAATAATAAATGTAATGCATGTACTAAACAAGAAGCGAAATATTTATGTGCGAAAGCAAGTATTTAAAAATATTGCATCTCTTAAATAGTTCGCAAATATTTTCTATACAAATGGTTTCATTCAGTGACCTTCATAATCTGATAACATTATACACACTGAAAATAATAACACGTTAATTTAATTCATATTTATTGTCAAAATTTCAATTTAAATTAGAGGAAAAAATAAAATGAGGTTACCTAAGTGAAGATCTCGTTTTTAAATCATAAAAGCACCTTACCATTAAACTATCTATAAGGGCAACATTCTTCAAATGATTTTCGAATACAAAGTTATTGCCATTATTTTCATAGTATCAAGTAGAATCTATAAACTGGTAAACCACTTGTTACACAAGTCGGGTTTTTGCTTTGATCAGGAATACGAAACGTACTCATGCCAGAACCTCGTCTTTCTGAAAGAACTTCTGCTTTGCACATCATGTTGATAATGGTCGACTGTTTCACGGTTTTTCTAGTGACAAGATGGCGGAACTCAATACGGGCGTATAATACACTGGTATTATTGACACTTAATGTTAAAATAAAGTTATTTTTTAATTAAATACAATTAATTGATACTTGCATTTATATGGAATGTCATTTAACAACGCGGAGCTAAACAATTATTAGCAAATCAAACAATGCCAATGTTAGTTTATAATAAAATAAACATGTAACTATAATTTTCACTTTGGTCAACAACTTTGAATATGAATCGTTTTGAATCGTATTTAATAACTGTAATAATTTGGGTTTGCACAATATATTTTGTGTAGGAAATTATCGAATCAAATGACAGGGGACAGAGAGTGGTCGAAGGCAGAACACTAAAGATGATTGGTAAGCATAATAATGATAACAACACTATATTTTACTCTCCATTGAACTGCAATAATTCTGTCTAGCAGAAGCTTGGTGTTAATTGATGTCAAATCGGTTTTATTTCCTAGGAACTAGGTAACATAATTACGTAGATACAAGATATACAAATCACCAAGAGCTATGCTTGAAACTGCCTCCATGACATAATTGGCAGAATGCTCTCCTACAACGCAAGATATCACGGGTTAGAATTTATGTTATGTATAAGTACCAAACTTATTTTAACTATATGTTTATCCATTTATAAAAAAATAGATGAAATATATTTAGAATATAAGCTGGTTTTCACTAAAATTAATACAATAAATGTTTTTTCAATTTCGATGAAATGAAATAAAACAGGACCACATGGTACGGTGACCGATACTGTTCTGCCTTGACCTCTTATTGTAATCTTAAATTTTTTCTTGAAGGCAGGAATTATTGTCAACTCATCCTTAATATAAAACATATCAGGGTTGCTTGTTATTCATGTACAAGAAATTATTGCTCCAATTTAGATCCGTGTTCCTACTACAAATATACATAATATAAAATGTATTCCAATAGCTTTAACAAATAAATAACAAGTGCAAGTCCAAAATTCCATCCGATTTGAATTGAAAATCAAAATCCAACGATGCACGAGTTCAACCAAAATTCAAATAGTTCCAAAGTTGTAAATGTCCAAAATATCTGGGGAAGCAGCTAAAAGTTCCATAAAATCGCCTTAAAAGGGTCACTGTAGGTTCTCCACAATGTAAGGGACTTGGGGAAACGCTAACAGTCGTGGGATGGCACAGATTTAGAGCTTACAAACAAACACCACCAGCTTCCATTGCTACATTTTATCCAGACAAAAAAATACAAATACATATAGCGGGGAAAAGGGTAACAACTCTATCACACAAACACAAAAACAAATTTACCATTCACACTAACATACAAAACTGTTTTTACTCATATTTTATATATTGTTTCGTTGTCGATCGTTTTAGAAAATCTGTCAAAGGATCTTCAGGATATTAAAATTGTAGAAGGTTGTGATGCTAGATTTGAAATGTGGACTACAGACCTGGAAAATGTAGAATGGTTTAAAGGTGACAGCAGAGTAGGGATGTCTGACAAATATGTTATGGAAACATCAGGTCAGATGCATAGCCTTGTTGTTACCAATGCTGACCTTACAGATCGTGGAATTTATACAGCAAAACTTCTTGATTATGCAAGAAGTGCTAGATTGGACATTGAAGGTAATTTGTTATTATTAACTAATTATAACGTTATTGGAATCTGGATATTTTCCTAAATACAGCATACATGTACAAAAAACTAGTCTTGGTCAACAGGTTACAAAACACTTTAAATTCACCAGTTATTTTAGTGATTTTGAGATAACACAAACAGTTCATTTGCAATTACAATTATGAAGAAAAAACTTAATATTTAGAATTTCCAAAATTACTTTTAGAATATTATACAAAGAATATGAAAAAAGACGTTGTCTCCATAGAAGGTAACTGCGTAGAACTATCATGTGCAGTCCTTGAAGATAAAGTTCCAGCAGTTTGGGAAAAGGATGGTGTCGTCCTTCAACAGTCAACAAAATATAATTTAAAAGACACGGGGAAGAGCCACACAATGTCCATAATACACCCAGATCTTCATGATGCCGGATATTACTGTGTCAAAGTTAACAACAGAATCAGGACAACATGTCTTCAAGTCAAAGGTTTGTAATAATTTTGTTTAAAATCCGTTCATGCCTCATATCATAACAATTAGTTATTGTACTTGTATTCCAGCTTCTCTGGGAGCCTCATATTCAAGTTTGTAGTATTAAATTCAAAAGTGTAATAAGTCATGAAATGTGATATTTTTCTTATCGAAGGAAAAATATTATAATAAACAGGTTCAGAGGTTTACACCATATCGATCACTAGCACTCTCCTTAATACAATACTTGCCGGATGCAGAAACTTATGTTGTTGAAATAAATAACAGACTGTGATCGACATCATAACAGGTAAAAGGTTTGTTCTGTTAAATCTTTTCTTGGTATTTAATATGCATTTATAACCACAAATTTGAGTACATCCATTCTTTTGTTACAGTATATTATTTATTTAGGACCTTTCGCTAATTCTCCATGTTCAATTATTGACAAAAACGTTACAATAGCATAATTGGTAACTTGCTCTCCTATCAGGGGTTCGATATTTGGTCAAACTTAAGCATTCACATTTTTCCATGCTGCTACTTAGCTTAGTACATATTGTAATACGATGAACAAATTCCGCCAAGATAGTCTCATCACTGCAGATTGTAAATGTCCCATTCTAGTATATGCTTAAGTTTTACATAGCAGTATGAGTTTTAATAGTCATAAACTATTACATTTTCTTAACGTGTCATTATCAAGCAATGTTGCCATTTTCTAAACAAGCGTTATGTTTTAGTTTAATTTTAAGTTTGCCTTAATTTTATTTTTCCTATTGTGTGTGTCCTGCTATAGTGGTCAATAAAAGATTAGCAAAACATGTATTGTTACAGAATATT
Organism: Limnoperna fortunei; assembly: GCA_944474755.1. NCBI lineage: Eukaryota > Metazoa > Mollusca > Bivalvia > Mytilida > Modiolidae > Limnoperna > Limnoperna fortunei. The sequence continues at coordinate 96,048,779 of OX104114.1, read as the reverse complement.
TTACAAGAAATCTAGAAAAAAATGTTGAGTTTTTTGAGAAGGACAAAGTGAATCTATTATGTGAAGTCCTGGATACTGATGCTACAGCTGAATGGTCAAAGGATGGTGTTGTTGTTCAAAACAGTAAAACGTATGAAATAACCAAGCTCGGCAAAACTCACACTCTATCAATCTCAAATGCTGAATTTCAAGATGCTGGAGCGTATGCTGTTAAAATAAACAACAGAGTGCGATCGACAAAACTTCACGTTAAAGGTTTGTTATATCAAACCCTTTTCTTCGTAATTTAACCTTAGTGAATGATATACTTGTATAATGAAATTAAATTAGCATATAAAGCTGTTGTGTGATCTAATCGATTAACAGTGTTCGAGCAGTATATCGTACAAAACAGGGAATGGGATACTGTCTTTAAACTTGGTATGTTATGAGTAAAAACGTTCATCCAAACAGAACAAATAACACTGTCATCTTTAAGTTAACCATTTGTTTGCTTGTTTGATGTACTGAGTTTAATGTTCCTTTACGACTTTTTGCAACATAGTAAATTGGTACTATTGTTTTAAGAATTAACCTTACAAATACAGTCACATCATTGTATGTAATAGTAATACGTTCTTTATGAGAGTAAATTTATACTGTATGGCAGCTCAAATTATATATTGCACAAATATCTTGCTTCTTTAGTGTTTATTCGAATGAAAAAAAATTATCTTGTGTGTGAATGAATCAAACAATTAAAACAAGACTACGTTTTCTTGAATCAAACAATTAAAACAAGACTACGTTTTCTTGAATCAAACAATTAAAACAAGACTACGTTTTCTTGAATCAAACAATTAAAACTAGACTACGTTTTCTTGAATCAAACGTATCGTAAATGCTATAGTCTATTTTTTTCTTCAAATTTTAATGTTATGCTTTAATTATTCATAATATAAGTGTTTTAATAGAATTATTAAAAAGTCGTCACCATGACTTTATTGATTGTTATGGTAAATTGGTGTCTCAAATACGATCTGACAATTTCATAGGTAGTGTTTCCTATTCCTGGATTTGACTTTCCCTTAGATATGACAATGAATAACTCGACGGGTTCTTAGTGCACTCATGGTTTTATTGGGTTCGGGTTACTCTCTTGTGTTATGTTTTTGGTTTTTGTGTTGTGATTGTCTATATCCGGATTTGTAACCGTCCCTTGACTTTGGCTCTTGTTGTTTGGTCGGTTTTCTTTGCTACTTTCTTATTGTTCAGGATGTGGATGTTAAATATAGTTTTTTGTTAATCAATTATAGAACAAAACACAAGAAGTTAATAAATATTGATTTGATAATCATATCAGTATCATTTAGAGGTGGTTTATATAGTGAAAAACTTGCAACAGAGAGGCCAGTGGTTTCATTGTTAATTAAGAAATAATTCATGGGTGCCCCCAATTTATTGGTTTACTTTAATATGAGTAGGCATTATATTCATGATATCTTACGCTCATGGCAAAATATTCATGAATATAATGCCTACCCATATTTCAATAACCCATAACATTGTGGTTGCCATGAATATGGGTACGCATTATATTTATTATATTTGACAACTCGATAACGCTCGTGGCAAAATATTCATGAATTTAATGTGTTACTATAAAAAATAATCCATTAAATTTAGGCAGCCATGAATTATTTCGAATCTGGTATAAAAATATAGAAATTTTACATATCCCACATGCATAGGTAAATGTTTATTATGTCTGTACTAATTTCCGAAGTCCTCCCTTGTTTTAAAATTATATTATTTTTCTCGTGTAATTTTGGTAGAAAAAAATGAGAAAAACATTAAATTAAGAACAAACTAACATATTTACTAACATTAACAATATAGTTTAACAATTAGAAGAAAGAAATACAAAATCTGAACGCTTCATGACATCGGTCATTGTGTCTGTGACTGTGTGTTGCTGTTTTTGCGTGACAAATGAAAACTGCTTACCGCATCTTTATACTTCTTTTGTAGATCCAAAATGCTGCAATTTTGTTTTAAACAATGTATCAACCTTTTAAAATTCAATTGTTTTTCAATTTGATGCAATAAAAAATCTTTTGCTGTGGAAGCGGAAAACGTCTCGTGGTTTATCTGATTACCATTGAACGTCCCAAAAGTAGACGAACAGTTGTAAACAACGCAAGGTCCATTGAAAGCACAACGTAGCAAAATTCAATGCATCTTATAAAATATGGACGTGTTATAGTGGAAACATTTTTTCTATTTTTTTTTTTAATAACAAGTGTACAATATGGAAAAATAAAAAGAGACAAGCAAAAAACTGCATGAGCACACGAAGGTGTAATTTTTTCACCCATGGTTTTTATTTGGTTCGGATTACTCCCTTTATATGTTTATGTTTTTGTGTTGTGTTTGTCTATATCCGGATTTGTAACTGTCCCTTGGCTTTTGGCTCTTGTTGTTCGGTCGGTTTTCTTTGCCACTTTCTTTTGGAAATGGCTGAAACAGCCATATTTTATATTTTATTGAATATTTAAGAAGAGTTTTGTTAACGAAGTGTTTGAAGAAAGTAATATGAGAAAAATCGCTTTCAGCTCACGTTGTAAATGTAAAGGAGCTACCAATTGCTTTGGTTAATTCTGTGAGACGAATGAGTTTTATAAACTTTAATATGTAAGGAGCATGTCACTTTCTAAACATGCCACCCACTGTTATCCGCTGTCAGATTCCGTATAATGACATGACAACCCAAACGAGAGGGCATCTCTTATCCGCTACCTGGGAACGCGCTTGGCAGCTCTGTGGGTCGAGCATTATGAAACTCCCCAGTATGGTTCCAGAACTTTTTTTGCAATTAATGTATGGATGAAACGATTAAACAGGAAATTTTTAAACATTCACCAAGTTATGATCTACAAATAAGTCCTTGTACGACGAAATCGTTATGTTGATTACAACCTTTGACTTTGCTTTGCTGATTATATTTGGAGAAAAAAACTGTGATTAAACAAATGATCATTATAACATCTACAAATATGCCAACATTATGACCAATTTGTCTTATTTGGAAAAGTCAAAATTATTAGATACAGAGAAAGGAAACAGCAACAATAATAAGCAAAATACAAATAACAGTAAATCATATTTCGAAATTGTCTATAAGATTCATTTTCTTTTAGTTTTGACTTTTATCTTGTTATCTTGAAAATAATAGATGACTTGTTGAAAGAACAAGTACATGTTCAGCAAGGCAATATTCACTAAATACTGCATCATGATTAGAATTGTTAATATCCGTCAAATGGGAGTGATCGACCTTTAACTTGTTTAATTGACAATCTTGTATTAATTTCTTTTTCGTATTTGGCAACTTTTGTTATTACTGTCATATTGGTATGCATATACATTTAATACAGAAAAAACCATTGTGTCTTTAAATCTAGTGTAAATCTTTCAGATTTACCAGAAGCAATTAAACGAATGTCGGAAGAAGAGAAGCATCAGTTTATAGAGCTCATCAAAAGTGGTGTCAGGACAGAAAAACGATATTCTTTTAGAACAGTTATTGTTGGAAAACATGGAGCTGGAAAAACATGTCTTAGAAGACGTTTAATGAAAGAAACAAGAGACGACATACTCAAAACAAACAATTCCATCAGTAATGAGGATGGACAACCACAAAGCAGTACTGATGGTGTGGATATTGATGTTCGCAGTTCTAGAATTCCCATCAGAGATGGAGAAGTTGTACAAAATAGAGATTGGATAGTTGATGGAGGTAATACTACTAACACTGATTTGTTTTAAGTCCTAGAACGTATGACTCATTTCTGATTTATTTAGAAAATAAGGATCATCGTTAAAATTAAATTACAAGAAAAACGTAAACTTTACCAATAGGTCATATCCTATATATTTCAAATATTCTTTAAAATAAAAATATAATTATTTAAATTGATGTTCGAATAATTATAGTAAACACATTATTACTAGGATTTGTTTTTTTATCTTTCGGTTTTCCTTTTCGTAGTTTCTGAATTAATTTTATACATTTTCATTATATCAAACCCTTATTATCAAAACCATACTAGACATGTGATTTGTTTTTGCGACAATTTGAAAGTATGTGAACAAAGATTGTTATATTGACTGAAAATAGAACCAGTTTGAGGGATGGATGATAATTTCGCTCGTAAAATTAGAAGACTGGTATGTACATTATTCTTCAGTTTAGAAAATAATGTGTTCTGTTTGTTTGAATGGTGTTTTAATGCCACTTTCAGCAATTTTTCAGCTATTTCATGGCGTCCAGCTTTTTGGGGGGGAGGAAGCCGGAGTACCCGGAGAGAACCCCCGACCTGCGGTAGCAAAACTTGCAATCCTTGTCAATTAAGATTGGAGTCGAGTACATCCTGCCTGCAGTGAAAAATAATGTGATGCTCTATTTAAAATTAATGTTGTTTCATGTATATCCTTTTGTCCTTACTTTCATACATATTTTCACATATTGCCAGGTTTTAGGGTAATCAGAGTTTGTAAGATCGATGCATTGTAATTATTTAATCTCATTAGTTTTGTTTAACAATGCAATACATATTCCACATATATCAACATATATTAACAAGAGCAATAGGTAGATGTAGCTTATTGGGCTTCTTAATGCATGCGTTTGAAAACGCGTAAACACATTTTAAATAACTCTATTGATTAATTGCATGTATGTTCTGTTTTTAGTAATTTTGAGACAAACCACAAACACTAGTCGGAGTAACTTTTCCGACCTACTCTGTTATCTGAAGATATTTGATTAAATCATAACAATTTAACAAAACTGTTCGGGAGCAAAATGCTTGTATTTTGTATTGTTTATTTGAAAAAAGTTCTTTCAGGGCTGTTTAACGTCACAATTCACAATTTACAAACGATTAAACATTTAATGAAATGAACTTTATATGATTTTAAAAAAAATTATTCAATATAAACTATTTAAAATTAAATTTATAAAATCTGCAGATAAAAGTTTTGAACTGGAACACAGACTTTCCATGGTTTATGCAAAAACAACTAAAACAGATACCAGTAATACACCTAATTCTACTGTTACGATATCATCATCACCAACTACAATGGTAGAACCATCCCCAACCACGATGGTAAAACCATCACCAGCTACAATTGCAGAACTACCACCAACTACGATGGTAGAATCAGGTAAAAAGAAAACATTAGTACAGTTGACCGAACGTCATGAAGAATCCCCAGAAGTTTATAATCAGAGTAAACTACAAGAGACTACGGCAGAAGAGAAACATGAAGACAGTGTTTTGAAATCTATGGAGTTTAAAACAATAAGCAACAAAGGTGCACAGCACTTAGACAATGACGATACTCCAGAAGAAAAACTTTTTGATGACGACACTGAAATTCATTTATTAAATCTAATAGAAAACATGACCATTGAAATGCCACTCAAGATCACTGAAGATGAATACGCATTTAGCAAACTGTGGGACTTATCTGGTCAGAAACAGTTTTATGCTACCCATCAAGTGTTTTTGACATGCGCAGCAATATATTTATTAACAGTAGATCTATCAGATGACCTAAAGAAGAAATTTAAGCATGATAGTCAGTACCATTTTGAAGATTTCCAGGACGTAGGAGGTAATTAAGACAAGTAGCATCCTCGACTATAAACTCGTAACATGTATACTGCTATTTCGAACATTTGAAGCAAACAAATTGATACCGTTAATATGTAATTTTTGAGAAACCACATGTCATAAAATGTAATGGATAGAAAAAATATAAACGCGGGTCTTAATTAAAGTTGTTTAAATAACTTTGATCAAAATAAGATGTTTATTGATTGACTTATCGTGTGTTTAATAAGGAAACAACCAGAAACTCAATAAACAAAGTAACTTTCTATTGGTTTTAGTTTTGTATTGATTATTTCAATCTCTGCATTCTATGGTAGGGATAAATTGAAATTCAGTAACATGCAGGCTAGTTAGAGGATTTGTCCAAGTATGATCCGGTTTTTGCTCTTCCTTTGAATACCAGGTTTATTGAATACTTGTATACAGTGTAGTTGTCACAAAGCTCTAATACGTTGTTATGCTAGAAGATAGAAGTTTGAATGCTTTGACACTTCAGTATTTATATCAAAAGGACAAAAGTAGAAACATAAAAAGGATACAAAATATGAAATGACAAAAGCAAGATCACACACGATAAATAACTGTCGGGTACAAACAATAACCCTATTATATTTATTTTCTGTTTTTAGAGTACATTGAATTTTGGTTAGATAGCATTCATTCCTACAGTTCTGCACGTACAGCAGCACCCAAGTCTTTTATTGAACCGCATGTGTTTGTTGTTTGTACGCATACTGACAAATATGAGGTAAGTAAAAAATACTTCTTTATGCCGCCATGACATTCGATTAAAAAAAGATTTGATTTATTGATATAATATGGGATCCAATTTTTATTGTGCTAGAAAGCCACTGTACGGAGAAAATACTGAACTCGCCATATAAAATAGAAGCAGTGCTACTCAAACCCGCATAGTGAGTGTTGACAAGCACGTGATTACTACCTTAACTATTCGGCCACCGAGAATAATAAAAGAGATTCGGATTGTTAAACAAGGGCAAATATATTTCGATTCTGGGTCGCTGCTTTATTTTGATTATGGAGACAAAACAAAGTTTTATTATTTGGTCCTATAAATTATCAATTTTTCTAGTCAATGCCAATGTTCTATCAGATGATTTGCAAGCGTAAAAATATCTAATTTTGCCATAAACAGTTGGTATACATATATTTCCTTCTTAAACCAGTATCTAGTATTGTTTATTACCAGACTTCTTATCCTGCAATATTATTTAAAATTACAAATCTCAGATTATTCACGGGAGAAACATGTTTCAACCATATATTATACATATGTAGTAGATTACCTTAGCATTTGATAGAAGTTTTTTTTAAATGTCGTTAAAATATTAATATCTTCGTTAAAACCACTGATTGGTTTGAAACAAAAGAAGATACGTATTATCCTTAAAAGTTATTTTAATACAATATTAACTGATTGCACTAAAAATTAATGAAACTCCAACAATTTCAGATTCTGTTTTGTATAGGAAGAGGCCCAAATTGACTAATAATTCTGAGTCAATACACGTAATAGTGAATGAAATAAATGAGATTGACTCACGTGGATTGACTGGATCGCTTGCATACAATTTACCCGGATATTATTCGTATTTTAGCCGTCATTGTAATTTTAGAGCATTTTTTGTTCAAATTATTTCCCCTGAAAACTGGCGCGGTTCGTTTTGGATTTTTTGGTAATCCCAATATTTTTTACTAATACTACATGCAATCTTATCTGTATAATGATTGTAAGTGAATAGTAATCAAGGTCCAATTGGGAAGAGCGGTGTGGTTATAAGAAATATTGACATTTTTCGCCGTTTTGGGGACTATTAATTCATTTCTGTTATGAAACCACTACCCTATAAAATAACAAATATTGCCCAAATCGCATTCTTAGCTTCTTTCGAAGATGACCTCCCAACATGTAACATTAAACTAATTATTACTATTCATGTGAAAAACTTTCATTATAATTATAGTTATATTATTCTGGCATATTTTAACAAAGAACAAATAGCGTGGTAGTATTATGCAAAGGCATATTACATGGCATATTACATGCCATATGAATATACACGGGGCTATTGGGCAGTGCTAAATAAATACGTCATTGCTCGTGCGACTGATTTTTTGGACATCAGCTGTGCTCTTTATACAATGAGAAAATATTATCTTAGTTATCGAAGTTTTGATTTTAAAGTATATAGTCGGCCAACATGCAGAAGGAAAATGTCAACATGTGGGTTCGTCAATGTTTATTATGTTTATAATGTTTATTAAATTATTTCATTTGTGATGAATTTTGTTAGCCTATGCCATTGCCTGATTTGATCTTATTACGATGTTGGAACAATTAACATTCATAGTAATAATAACAATAATACTGTCTTTGTCATGTCATATGACTTCCCTTCGGGTCGTGCATTATGCCTTCTAACCTTGGGACATATTTTCGCATATGACATTACAAAGACAGTATTATTGTATAAACATAAATTTCTTATTCATGCAAAATACTGGTAATATGACACAGAATTAAAATGTATCTCATTATTATGGATAACATGTCACACTACACCATCAGTATTGTACGAACAATATTTACGAATTTTTTTTGTCATTCGAAACGGTAATTCTAGTAAACCAATCAGTATTATACTTTGATAAAAGTTAAATTATGACACAGATATCTTTAAAGTTTCTTGTTTATAACAGCACTACGGTTGTAAAATATAATTATATAGGACAAATATTGTAGACTCGTAAGGCGCTAAAGGAGAGGCAAGATGAGTTTGAATCCTACTTTTGGGAACTTTCTCGTGGTCAAGCCAAGGGTAAGCACATCGATGAGGATATAATCTACCTATCAAATACAACTGATCCAGATGAACGATTTGCAGATCTCCGACGCCAAATTTCAGCAGGTGCCAGGAGCAAGAAAGCATGGGGAGAGGAAATTCCACAAAAATGGATTCTTTTGGAAAAGGCTATTGAACAGATAAGAACTAAATTAAATGTTGTTCGTTTGTCGTTTATCTTAAAGGTAGGAAAACTAAATATTGTCGGAATAGACAATGCAAATGATATCAAACTGTTTCTTAGGTATCAACATGAAATTGGCAACATTATATTTTTTAATGAAAAACATTTAGAAGAATTTGTTATAGTCAACCCGACATGGCTGATAGATGCGTTCAAGTGCATTGTATCTCATAAGATCAGTAATGATATTAAACAAACTGAAGATTGGGGTAATCTTAAGGCGACTGGAATCATGACAGATTCTATTTTAGATAAGCTTCTTGAAAAGGTTCAGGGGCTCAATGTTCCAAGTACTAAAGTACATGTAGTAAGATGTTTGGAAAAATTTGATATCCTTATACCTGTAGATGATAGAAAATCATTCTACGTTCCTTCAATGATGCGAAAGATGGAACTTAGTAATCTTATGAAAGAAATCATGACAGATCCATCAAATTGGAAAAAAACATCATGGCTGGTGCTTAAATTTGACTTTTTACCACCTCAATTTTTTCAACATATTATAGCTTTCTGTGCAAAGATATTTATACCAAATGATAGGAATGGTAAAACGGATCTGTACCGCGGCATTGGACTTTTCAATTTAGGTCCTAAAAATAGTCCAGAAAAGCTTGCTATGTGTGTGTCATTACATATGATTGCTATGCAGGGTTGGGTTTGCACTTCAAATGACAGGGACTTTAAAGAAAACTACAGTAGAATCCGACTATTGCTGGAAAAGATTGTATTGCGTATAAAGAGACGATACTCTCTTAACATTCATTATTTGATTGAGTTTAGAAATTTACTCATTCATGATGGAACTGATGACTGTGTTACACTTGAGCATTTAGTTTACCTGGATAGCTGTGGTTCGCTATGCAACAGCGGGGATACTAATTACAATCCGAAAGAAATTTATGACAAGTGGTACACAGAGGTAAGCTAAATAAACGTAAAAAGGTCCAGATAAGCTACATGATGAATTTAGTTACCAAAATTATATGTGATATAACAAAAAGAAAATGGCACTACTTCACTGATTTTTTCGCGCAAAGGTGTCGAAATGACTAAATCATTTTGTCTTTAGTCTAAATTTCAAATCAACTATTGTTATCCATGCGCATTTTTTATCCATGCATACGTTGTTAATTCTGAAACACTGTACCCAAGTCCTTTATCCTCTGATCCAGACGGCAAGTGTAATTAAAATATATTAACGTTTAATTGGATGATTTATTAGATGGTTCAGAAAAATCAGTTGAAATCAAATGAAAGTCTAACATGATGTAGTTTAACATATGTTCTGCTTTCAATAAAAATCTAGATCGCATACTTTGTTATATTGTTCCTTCGCCACTTGCAATACTGTTGATCGACAACATGCACTGGTCGTCTTTGCTTTATCTTTATATAATTTAAAATAAGTCATTTCTGAGTAGCATGGATATCAATAGTTAAATAGGTAAAATTTAGATAAGTTGTGGCAATATAAGGAATAAGACGACAACTGTTTTGGATGTTTAGAAATTTACATCCCACTCTTAATAGATTTTGTTTCATAAAATCCTCATTCACTGAGCTATAGCTATAACTAATGTGTTAAGCGGTATTTAAAGCTTAGAACAGGACCAGTGTTTTGCCATTTTAGATGGGTTGCACATTAGATGCTGAATGTCGGTTAGGCGCGAAAAATAGGGTAATATTTCTGTAGTAAACTCCTACAGTTTTCATCAAGAAGCTTTTAAACTTGTAGTATGTGTATTGCACATGTGCCGTTTATTATTGATACATACAGAAATTGTTCAGGAATTTACACATAACTAGTCATCTAAATGCTATAATCAACTCACCTACAGCTTTAAGGACGGAATCTGAGTACTACATGTATGTTCAATACATTCGAAAATCTTTCTTTGATTTTCGTATTGTCTTGTACTTTTTTATAATAAAAAGCATTTGAGATACATATGGAATTTTGATTTTTTGGTTCCTGTTATGTAGATAGCTCATGAACTAGCTGTGTAAATGCCATCGATACTATATAATTTCATTGCTAATGGTAAAACTCAGTGATACACTTTATCAAAAGCCTCGATAAAGTCCGTGTCAAAAAGGCAATGACATATTTTCCTCTTATCGATCATTTTCCAACTGACAAAATAAATTCGATGATAAACGCCAATATGCTGCTACTGACTTTATAAGTGGTACACATCAAAGGGACATTTTTAAAAATATCAATAAATATGTATAGTTTTCATACAGAAGTATAAAAGTTTTTAAGTATTTATAGTGTGTCAATTTCCTAACACAGGTAGAATAATCCGATTCATGCTAACATCACAAACTCTTAGTTTAGAACTATTCTTAGGTGGAACTCAAGGGCTATGCCAATAAGTACCTAAATAAAAGAAGTACTAATAATCTAAAAACGCAGTATGTGCAATGATCAGTATTTTACGCGTATAATCTCTTCAACTAAAGTTATAATGTTTTATATTCACCAGAGTCACAATAGAAAGAATACAGACATTATCTGTTTGAGACACAATCTTGAATGGACACCAACATTTAATGTTTTTTTGAAAAAGACAGAGTACTGGAATGTTTGCTCAATTGATACCGTGTGCACGTGTTATGAGGCACACGATAAGGGTAAGAGCACTTGTTGACAAGAATAGTTTATACCCAATAATAAATGTAAAAAAATATTCTAAATGCTCACAATTTCTTTATGATATATATTTTTGACTAAAAACAAACAAAATATAAATACCCGTTAGAGATTTCTGTTTATGGTGTTTAAACTAGTTTAGAAAAAATCAACTTGACATGTAGAAATTCACTAGTCATAAGTAAATAGATATATCATATTCCTCTGTTATATTACATATACTATAGGTTTTAAACAAATTTAAATTGTTTTGGCAGTCTGGAACAACGTTTCCAAAGAACATATTGCTGTTGCCCATGATGTCTACAAGACGTCAGAAGAGTTCCGAACAAGTACAGATTGTAGAAATGTTTCTGTTCATGAAGAGTTCTATTCTAAACTTCTAGAGAAGGACATGTTCCTTGGCCATAACAAGTCAAGTGCAGATCGACTTATTTATGTTCTATTCATTGAACATCGAGGTTTCAAAAAGTGTGAATACGATGACATGTTCACATGGAATATATTTGATTACTTGAAAGGTATGGCAATATGTTAATGTTAATTTTTGTTTTTGTATTTTTTTTTGTTCATATCTTTATAGTGTAAAATACATTTAAAACCTTCTTATTCAAAAGGATGTTACTTCAAGCATATTTTACTCTTTTAAATCCTATATTTTTATTGAATATACACCAATGCTAATCTATCAAACAATTTGTAAAGGTAGAAAGTCAACATCTTATTAGAACAATATTAAATACACAATTGTCAGAAACTATAAGCCACTATCGGTCCAAACATGCTGTTTAAAAAAAGAAACGGATAAGTTCGTATTAATTGATAAAAATGAATAAAAATGATAAAAATGAAATTATTACCAATTTTAATTTAAAATGAAAATTATTTCTTTCAACTGTATAGGTAATTTTAAATGGTTCAGCATCTTTTCTTCAGGTATGGCATATTGCCACACTATAACAATGATACTTGAAAAGTGCATACACCGTGCATTTTTAAATCGCCAACGGCAAATTCATGGTCTACTCAATTGTCTTTCGGTAGCGAAAAAAGAACAAGTTTAATAGTCTAACACGTTAAATGTAAAACATAAATGTTATGCCATGCTACGGTTGAATTCTGCTACCAAAACCATCATTATCGGACGACAACAGGATGGATGGAATCCCAAAAGTGAAGTTGCACAGACCGAGGATGTGAACCAGAGTACCTTTTCAAACTATGGGCCCAATTACAACAAACCGATACGACCGGCGAAGACGTGGTGGACCACGAATAACCACAAATCGTTATGATCGGTACCTCCGCGTATTCCATCTACGAATTCGAACAGTCACAGCAATAACAACTGGACAATATTTATTGCAGAAATAAGATATATCCCCTTGATGGCCTGCAATTCCTACAGCAATTTTCTACATGGGGTATTGTTGGTCAAAAAATTCAAATTTAAATTAATGTCGTCCTAATGCCAATCTAATGAAGATTGCAATCATAAGTGGTTTTACATTAAATTTGTACAGTTAATAGTTACATAACATGCTTTAACTTTACTTAACTTCACAGGAATGCAGGTTCCAAGATTCAACCAAAAGTAAGTATATGTATATTACAAATTGCCTAAAACTTTTCATATAACGTCTGTATGCCTAAGCAAGTTTCAGCTTTTGTCACGTATTTTTCTTTTCGAGTACTGTTTAACTGTAGGTTCAAGTCGTGCAGAATGATCAACTAGAACATTGAAATTTATCCATTGACCATACCGAATTCATTTGGAAAAGACAAATATGTGAATTCGAAATAATGTTTGTTGTTAAAAACCGCATTGGTATTTCAGTATATTGAAAAATGAAAAAAAAAATTCATAACAGGTTACACTTTATTCAAAGGGATAAAATAGGTAACAGTAGCTATGTGATGAAATGCACACATGGGCTAACACGTGAAAGTAAGCCCGTTATATGTAAGAAACTACCGTATATTGGGCTATCTTGTTATAGCCCGCTTCGAAGAAGGCGGAGGTAAACTGTTTTACCCTTGTACTTCCGCCCGCAAAAAAAGTCTGTTGCAGTTTTCTATAGGATGCAGAAACCTGATATTTTACATATTGCTTTAATACCATAAGGTGTATTGCGATTTATTGCTTCTTTGTAATCTACTTCCTGTTTACTGGATACTTTTTGTGAAAGCGGGGGTATCACAAGTGAGCATAAGCTCACAGATTTTTTTTATTTTTGTTTTATCAGGCGCCATCAACTAAAATCTAAAAATTAAATACACCAAAATATAGCAAGAACAAATAATTTTAAGTGCAAATATTGTATAGTTATGACAATATCATTATTGCATTATATCACCAACGTTGTTAGTTCTCTCAGTGCGCTCTAGATACATTTGGGGGAAAAGGTCTATAATAAAATTGTTAGACGGCATAAACACATTAAACCATGGTTCAATAAAGATTGTAAATCAAAATAGAAAAAACGTTTTACAAAGCTAGAAGTAAGTGTAGCTTTGTAAAAGAAAAACTTTTAAAAAATCGTAATTTGATACAAGTTGCAACGAAGACAAAAATATAACTCTGAAGAAACGTTTTCTTCAATTTTAATATAAATTCGAAATAGAATTGAGAGACAACTCACAAACGTCTCCTAAATCTAGTGAACAATGTGATATCTCTACTGATGTTTTGTACAAATGTGTTAAAGATTGAATGAAATTGACAAATAATCGAAGTTAGTGACACAAATGATACTCTCAACTTTCAAATACCTAAGAGTTATATCAGTGACAATTTTCAACATTTTATTTATTTAATTTATACAAGAACACGAAATCTTGCATCAGCCAATTTGGTGAAAAATCAAGTTTATTCTTCTTTAATTATTGGCATAAGACAAATAAGACAGGAGAAACATTTTCTCCCTCTTTGGTTGTTATGTTTTTAAATGATTTAGAATAGTACTCTACCCTGAGTCATGTGATATTAGAAACTTAGAAAAGGTGGATTGTCTCCCATGAAACATTAAGTTGCAAATGTTCGTATTATTGTATGCCAAAGATACGTTAGTGTTCTCTCTATCACAGGATTAACCAGAATGCTTGAATCTTTTAAAAACTATTTTAAAACTTTTCGTTTAGATGTCATTGTGAAGAAGGCAAGAAATATTGTCTTCTCAACATTTTTTTTTAATTCAGTTACAGATTAAGAAGATTCTTATACTTATTTTTGTAATGCTTTTACATATAATGGTTACTTCACTTAGGCAAAGCAAAATCTTTCAGATCAAGCAAATAAAACTCTACGTGGTCTTTACATGAAGACAAGAAATATTGCAATCCCTGTGGATTTACAACTGACCCTTTTTATGCTATTTTTTTACCAAAATTGTTATACGATTGTGAAATATGGGGCTTTGAAATGAGTTATGCATTAGAAAAAAATGTATTATTTTACTGGTGTAAAAGGATCTTAAATGTAAGGAACAGTATCACATTTTGTATTCTGTATGTTGGAATAGATAGCAAACCACTAGACATACAAATTAAACTAAACATAGTGTTTTAGAGTAGTCTATAACAGTGTGATAAACAATTATCGAACACGCTTTACTGATTGATGATTAGATTGTCCGAGTATGAAAATGTACAATTTTAGTCACTTAACTTCATTAAATCCACTTAAGATGAGATTTAACTTTGTG